>CM033649.1:14410633-14482621 GCA_019512145.1 Engystomops pustulosus | reverse complement strand
GGGGGGCAGTATTATAGTAGTTATATTCTTGTACATAGGGGGCAGTATTATAGTAGTTATATTCCTGTACATAGGGGGCAGTATTATAGTAGTTATATTCTTGTACATAGGGGGCAGTATTATAGTAGTTATATTCTTGTACATAGGGGGCAATTTTTATTAGTAAAAAACAAACAAAATACATTATACATTCTTATCAGAATTTACAAGAAATCATACATCAAAATTCCATTTCTAATAACTTAAATGTCCATCACTGGTTTAAGGGGGAAAAAAAAATATCATAAATTAACAGAAATACATGATGCATCAGTATAGACTTATGTTCCTCCAAAACTTCCTATTCCCATCTCTTGTTCCTATCTCTATGTATTGGATCCACCTGAGCTCAGACATGATCAGTGTGACTGCGGTCATGTGCTGGAAGGTCTCGCTGTGGATGGAGACTCGGGTCCTGATGTGCCAGTGGTAATACTTTATGGTGGTGATAATGAGGTACATGGTCTCCCTGTTGATGCCATCTACATGTGATGTTACCCCATAGATGATATCTGGGTATCTGAGAGACTGTAGCCATGGTATCCTAAGCCTGCGGGACACCACCTGCCATATCCGCCTCCCTCCCTGGCACTCGGTGGTAAAGTGCTCCATAGTCTCCTCCTGCTGACATCCTAAGGGGCACATACGGTCAGAGACGCTCAGGAATTTTAAATTGCCCCTAACAAAGAGCCTCCCATGCAGAGACAACCAGGCGATGTCAAATAATTTTGCAGGAAGCTTATGACTATTCAGAAACTTCAGACTCTCCTGCAGGGTGGCCGTCGTGCAGTCCCTCAGAGCTGGCTGTAATGTATAGAATGATCTACAGACACTCATATAAAGGTCTTTCCTGGTCTTACTATCCAGATAGGTCTTATCTATTCTCCACTTTTTCATGCACCTGAGACCATACTCCAGATACTGGGGGAGGAAGCCAGGAGTCCATCGGCCCCTCTTGAGACTGCCGCCTCGCACCCAAGACTCTGCAAAAGGCAATATCCAGTCCCTGACACTACTTACCCACAGGAGACCATCATTTGAGTCCAGGCAACCAAAATTAACTTTCAGAAACATGGAGTCAAAAAATACCCTTGGATTTAACATATCCAGCCCACCCTCTCTCCTCTGCAGGTAGGTGATCCCTCTTTTTACTGGGTTCAACCTGTTCCCCCATAAAAGCTGGAAGAACAGGCTAAAGAGCCTAGCGGAGAAAGATTCTGGCAAAGGAAAGACGACGTAGAGGAAGACAGGGACCATGTAAGTCTTCATCAGAGTAACCCTTTCTCTATAGGTCAGCCTCTAGTTCTTCCATCGCTGAACCTTTGCATTTCCGGTTTCCAACTTCTCTTCCCAATTTAGCTTGGAATTATCTTCCCTCCCAAATTTCACCCCAAGGATCTTAATATGGGTGGAGGCCTTGGCGAACTGTGGCAGATCAAAGCCAGGAGCAGTATCCACTGTCCAGAAAGCTTGACTCTTCTCAAGGTTAACCAGAGACCCGGAGGCCTCTGAGTAACTTCTGATGGCTGAAGATAACATCTCCACCTCACGAGGTTCAGATATCACCACAGTCACATCATCCGCGTAGGCGACAACATCCAGGGGCAAGCAATGGGGGACCGGCACCCCCTGAAAATCACACCGCTGCAGTGATCTCAGAAACAAGTCTATGGCAAACACATACAGCAGTGGACTCAGGGGGCAGCCTTGTCGGGGGGGCAGTTTGGACTGTATTCTGGGGCAGTCTGGACTGTATACTGGTGGGGGCAGTTTGGACTGTATTCTGGGCAGTCTGGACTGTATACTGGGGGGCAGTCTGGGCTGTATACTGGGGGGCAGTCTGGGCTGTATACTGGGGGGCAGTCTGGGCTGTATACTGGGGGGCAGTCTGGGCTGTATACCGGGGGGCTAGCCATATATTTCTACTACAGTGGGCTGACTGTATACTGGGGGGTGGCTGGCTGGCTGTATACTGGGGGGGGTGGCTATATACTGGGGTGGGGGGGTAATGGCTACTAGTAATAGTAGTTATATTCCTGTACATAGGGGGCAGTGTTATAGTAGTTATGTTCCTGTACATAGGGGGCGGTATTATAGTAGTTATATTCTTGTACATAGGAGGCAGTATTATAGTAGTTATATTCTTGTACATAGGGGGCAGTATTACAGTAGTTATATTCCTGTACATAGGGGGCAGTATTATAGTAGTTATATTTCTGTACATAGGGGGCCAGTATTACAAAAGGTATATTCTTGTACATAGGGGGGCAGTATTACAATATATTTTTCTTAGGGACAGTAGTATTATAGTAGTTACATTCTTGTTTATTGGAGACGGTATTGTAGTATGTTTTTAGTGTACATATATGGCAGTATTAAGTTGTGTGCTCTTAAAATAGAAGTGTTATTCCTTTACAAGGAGGCAGTATGAGTCTCTTTCTCTGCAGTGCACATGTTGATTTAGACCATCTATTAACAGTTTGTATGGAGTTTAGTAACTTCACCCACATCACAAGGCCACGCCTATTTGTTTTGACCCCGCCCACGGAATGGGGCCACTTTTACAGTTTTTTCCAGGGCCACTTTAAATTCCCAGTCTGCCCCTGAGTTCTACTATATCCTTTTTATACACTGGTGCCCAAAACTGTACACAATATTCCATGTGTGGTCTGGGATTTGTATAAGGGCAAAACTATGTCTTTATCATGAGAATCTATTCTTCTCTTGATACATCCCATAATTTTATTTGCTTTAGCAGAAGCCGCCTGGCTCTGGTCACTAAAATTAAGTTTACCATTCACCAATACCCCCAAGTCCTTTTCAGCTCCAGTTTTACCAAGTAATTGACTGTTTAGAACATAATTATACTTTTTGTTTGGTTTCCCTGGCCCAATTGCATACCTGTTACATTTATCCTACATAACCTCCATCAGTCAAAACATTTCTCTGTTCTCTGCCCACTCTCCTCAAGTCACTCTGTATGCTTAAACTATCTACCTCGTATTTAGGACTTTTCCACAGCTTAGTATCATCTCCATCTGTCAACTTATTGAAACTTGACCTTTGAAACCCACTACAGGTCCATAATATAAATATCAAAAGTAAGTGGCCCCATACTAAACCCCTTTGGCCACCTCCACTGTATTGTCACCCTTTCTGAGCGATGTGCCATTAATGACAACCCTCTGTTTTCTATCACTAAGCCAATTACTTACCCACATACACAATTTTCTCCTATGCCCAGCCGGTCTCATTTTATATACCAACCTTTTATGTGGCACGGTGTCAAATGCCTTTGAGAATCCCAGATATACAACATCCACAGCAAATCCCCCAGATCCGTCTTGAACTTCGCCGTCACCGTAGAAAACCAATCAAGATTAGTCGACAGGCTCCTAGATCTCTCAATCAAACCCATGCTGACCTGCCATAAGTTGTGCCACATGAGATCTCCTGGATAGCACTCTAACAAACCCCTCAAATATTTTTTCCCCACCACAGAAGTTAACTCACACGGGTCTGTAGTTTCCGAGGAATCTCCGCTTTTTTGAGCCGTTTTTGTAATTTGGTACCATATTGTGTCTATGCCGTCCTGTGTAATCGATACCCTCGAGGGAACTTGGTAACAATGTTTGCATAGCATTTCATCATTTAATTCTTAGAAGTCCATCATCCGAAGCCATTCAAGGTGAATCTAATGCTTCTACACCACTTTGCCAAGCAACACATCAAAATCATTTATAATTCACACATAGCTTTATATACTGATAAATGTCCTTCATTAGCTTTCATGCAACTCAATCATCTCCAGAGGTAATATTGCAAGGACCTATATCAAAAAGAAGCTGACTAATCTGGTTGCTATCCATGCGCAGTAGCCAACAGCATAGCTACCCTTGTTTGAGTGGTTTTATTACGACCTTATATACTCGATATATTTTACTCAGTATAATTCGGGCCCCTAATTTTATCAACAAAAACCGGTAAAACAACTTATATTTTTTACTTCGATTAAGCCGAGAATTGGGTTTTCAGCAACATTTTTTTGCCTAGAGAAAACTAGCTCTACTCAGTAACTATATGGTAAGTTGTATTTTGAATGTTTTGAAATTATATTCAAAACATACAATGTTTCCCGTGGATTTCAGATCAGATATGAGAAAAACATGCATATTGGGCTTGTTTTAGATATTTTGTAAACATTAGTATAATACATAGTCGCACTGTTTACTGCACATTCTGTGGCACTCCCAGTAGCCATCCTGACTACTTCCGATGCAATCAAACTTTGGCCTTCCCAGCACACTGCTTGTCATGCAGTTCAGCTCTTTTGCATGACGCCTTTCGTTCACAATGTTTTGAAAAAGATAATTTTATTACCAGACGAAGAGTGGGCAGAGAACAGAGAAATGTTTTGACTGATGGAGGTTATGTAGGATAAATGTAACAGGTATGCAATTGGGCCAGGGAAACCAGCAGTTATATTCCTGTACATAGGGGGCAGTATTATAGTAGTTATATCCTACTGGGGCAGCCACTGGATCAACAGAGCCTCATTATCATAATTTTATAATTGTTTTTCAGGAAAATTGCACTCAGCAATTTCTGTAGGCTTCATTGAGATGTACGTAACAGAACGGTCATGCACGGCCGTCTGCTCCATTACTCTCATGGAGCGACGAGGGGTCCAACTAAGGTACCTGGGACCCCATCGGACCCCTTGTTTTGTCTCATCACCGAGACCCCCACCGATTAGCAAGTTAGGTCCTATCCTGTGGATAGGGCCTAACTTAAATTCATGGGAAAACCCCTTTAAAGGGGCCAGAGGTACACTCCAAATATTACTTTCTGAATAGTGTGCATATGGTACACTGCACTAGAAATAAGTGGCAACAGGATATTGGTCACCCGTAATTTCTGACCTATAGGGTGATCTGTATGGTGACCAGTATGTGTAGAGGCTGTGCATAGAAGAAGATTCGCTGATAAATGACCCCCATAGTAGCCTGTACCCGGAGCATAGTGTAAGAATTATATTCTCTTATAAAGGGAATACAATGGTTACAATGGTTAATTTTGTTGAAAATATTCTGAGTTAGTAAGAATAAAATTAAAATATGACGAGCCGCGTTCTAAGCCATAAATTGGATCAGCCATTGTGTATCAAATACACTGAGCGGCAGACAACAATGAGCATAGAAAAATATGCCGAATATATAACATGAAGTCCATCCGAGGAAAGCGACGCTCATAATAAAGCCTCATTTTCACTATTATTATAGCAATGTTTTCTGTACTATAACAATTATGAATAGTCTATGCTCTATATGTATCAATCTAATGAAGCCCAAATGACTCCCAGGGTACAAAGTGCAGACAAAGCTGCCGCAGGAGCGAGGCTTGTAAGATATACATTAGGGCTTCATAGTCTCATAATGTACAGTATGGAGACACAACCGCGTCTGTCTACATGACTGGAAATGTTTTATGAGAGCTTTGGGAGTGAATTTCCTCCTGATCTTCATCCTCTCTATATATTATACATGAGTAATATAATTTTAATACAATTTATTATACTTGTTTTTGGTTAAAAACTATTTTAGGATACTAGGGATCTGATTGGATTGGGTAAGAGATCTGACAGGAAGTGATGTCACCATGTGGTGAAGCCAATAATTCCAACCAACAAGGAGCAGTATTTCTGGGAAATCAGGATGTAATGTTACCAGTCAGGAATACCGTGTGTACGGAACGTATTCCGACCCATTTATATTTTTTAGTCTTTGTTTCATTGCAGACAATTGGTAAGATCAAAAAAGTTTTTTTTTTTTTTTACTCATTAATGTGCACTATGCCCCCATCTTGTCAGAAAAAAAACAGAAATGTAGATATTTTTTGCTATTTTATTAAACAAGAAATACTGAAATGTCACATGCTGATAAGTATTTGGACCCTGGTGATAAGTATTTGGCCCCTTTGCTCAGTGTTGAGTAGAAGCTTTGGAGCTGGTGCAGCCAGGAGTCTTTTGGGAAGATGCTACAAGTCCCCTCCCTGGATTTGGGGATCCTGTGCCTCTTAGGCTATATTCACACTGCCGTTGCCCGCCCGTACCGTACCGTAGCGGGCAACGGCAGTGCACGGGGAGAGGAGGAGGAGGTGAGCGCAGCTCACCCCCCCTCTCCATAGGAATTAATGGCGCACGGCGCCGTACTACGGAGAAAGATAGGACAGGTCCTATTTTTTTCCGGGTACGGAGCGGTACGGTTAGCCCCATTGTCTTTTTGGAAGGTGAAGCTTCAGCCCTGTCTGAGGTCCAGAGCATCTGGAAGAGGTTTTCATCCAGGAAATCTCTGTACTCAGCCACATTTATCTTTCCTTCAATTGCAACCAATCATCCTGTCCCTGCCCCCATAGCTGGCACCACCATGTGTCACTTCTACAATTGTTTTTGGCAGGTGATGAGCAACGCCCTATTTCCACACACATACCGCTTAGAATTAACACCAAAAAGTTCAATCTTCGTGTCATCAGACCAAGAATCTTATTTCTCATAGAGCATACAGGTCAAACATATAAAACAATGAAGGGAACCTGTCAGCAGAACTTAAAAAGGAGGAACAATAAAGTCAAGCTCTCCCTATCTCAGAATGGCCCCCTCCCTGCTCTGATTCTACAGGGGTCCTAAAATTTCCTTCTGTCAATATTTTAAAGACTCCATCTGAAAAGGGATCTTACTGATCACCTCTAACGGGCCTCTCTCAGCTGCTATACTATCATTATTGTCCTCCGTAGGGAAGTCACAGGCCAAGCTTCCTAGAAACCACACGTCACGGCCAGAAACATTATGGGTTTAGTATTGCAGATAATTGGTGTTGCCCAATGTAGCTTTAATGTATTCTCTATTCCCTTGTAGTGTTCAGCAATGAATATTAACCGGAGCTGTCAGTAACCGGTCACTACGTCCTCCATCTGTCTCCATTACCAGCTGATCTACTGCACAAGTGCTCCCATCCCGGCCACAAGACTTCATTAGAAGACACTAGATGGATGACCCGCATTTCTCCAGTCTTCTGAGGGATTGCAGGCTTCTTATATCCCCCCTGACTATTCCTGTATTATATATCCTTAATAGGAGCAGAAAGTAAATGGAATAGCTGAAACTCCAAGACGCTCAAGAGTTATCCAGGAACGTGGTTAATAGACATTAGAGATGGTGTTTATGGAGACGGGAAGGAAATAAACATCTCGACAGGACGCTAGGGAGGTAGAAGAGTTGGGTTTATCTGCTCAGGGTATAATTACTTGTACATTGGGATAATAATATAGAAAAGGGGCCATCCCATTTGGAAATATTTCCGCTCTCTTTGTATAATGAGCCGTTACATCGTCGTGTTTGACTAATCTCATATCTTCCTTCTAACCAGGAAAAAGTAATTACCAGCTCAAATAGCAGCTGTGACGCCCAGTCTTCTACTACTAAACAATTGACATTTCAAGGTGCTGGTGATTGGTCAGGTCCTGTGACCGCCCCCCCACACTTTTAGCGGTACAGAAAAATGGGAGATCAACGCAACATTGGGACCAAAGTTAAAGGTGTTGTCCCTGTTTAGAAGTTATTCCCCAATCCACAGGATAGGGCGGTCTGGGTCCAACTGCTGGGATCCCTACTGCTCATAATAACGGAACTCCCCCCACCCCCCAATCTGGAGAACAGGGATCTCATTTCCACTTGTGAATGGAGCAGCAGGTCGAGCACGATCCCTGCCACATGATTCTACTCTATGAGAGCTTCAGAGATGGCTGAGCTTTATGGTCAACTATCTCAGGCCCTAATTTGTCATTGAACAGAGCATGTCCTGGCGATTCTCAAAATTGTAGGGATCGGTCAGTCTCTCACCAATCACTTTGTCAACTTCTAAACTTGAAACAACCCACTTAAGTAGCTATGAAAAAAAGGACACATCTCACCAATATGATAGATAGATTCAAAAATATGGACTGTAGCAATTTGAAGTCAATGGACGGAAAGGAGGAAAAACACAGCGATTGATTACTACTGCCTGTCAAGGACAACACAGTTTTTACAATGTTCTAGGCTTATGCTTGGCGGGACAAGGCCGGAGCAGTGCATAAATAGGGCGAGGAGAGCGCCCATGGCCCTGTGTGATGGTCACAGGAGCACCAGAGCCTCATTATGATAATTTTATAATTTTTTTTCAGCAAAACCACTCAGGGATGAAACAAGATATGTTTCTGCATCAGTGTTGCTACTGCATTCTCAAGGTATGTTTGGTTCACAATGCATAAAAGCAATTGGTAGATTTCCTTTATATAGTATGGAATAAAGTTTTTTTTACTAGTCACGCTGGAGATCATCCATTTTTCAACCCCTTTAAGTACACTTTTTGGTGGTTTACCTGTCCTGGCTCTCTAAAGGGTATTTCTGATTCCTTTAAAGTCAAAAACTTTCAGTTTTCTCCACTAGATATGATGTGATGGTATAAAACCGTACCCATATACCCATGTACATTAATGGTGGACAACTGCAGTTTATAAATGGGTTACCGTAGATTATGATTCCATATTTATAAAAAAAATTATTAATTGCTGCATTTTAATAAAAGATTCTAATAAAAAGTCATTATATATTCCCCAAATTTGCCCCAAACGATTACTTCTCCAGAATGAGGTAATGAAATTCAGTCAATAAGTGATGGGCAACCCAGACTAACACAACCAAAAAAGTGCAACCTGTCTTGCAAAAAACAAGCCCCCAACCATGAAATAATATAAAAAGTTCCAGCTTTTAGAACTCAACGCTATGTGTAACATTTAAACAGTTTGATGATTCCCGACATAGATACAGACCCCTGATTATCGCTCTTATTTGATGCTTTAGGTCTTGTTGTTTTCGTCTGAACTCCGATCCAAAGCGCGAGATAAAACATCTGCCATTAAAACGTCTAATTCCCTTTTATGAGCAAATATTACGACATAAGTCATGGAGTATAAATAATAATTATGGCCGTGGAGTTAGTAGTACACGGAGTGAAGGCTCATCCCGCCGGCCAATGTTACTGATAGGCGGGGGAGATAGCGCCATTATTTTACAGTAAATCCTTTCTGGCAAACTCCATGGAACTACTTCATGTCTCATGTAACACAGATAAACGACACAAAGCTTCCAAAACATTCCTGCCATAAATGGAACTGCTGAAAAAAACTTTGAAATATTAGTCACAGTAATAATTGAATTGTTTACCTATTACACTACAACTCCTGGAATGCAACACAGAAAAATATGCTCTGAAAAGACAAAGGTCTATTTGTGATTTCAGAAGATTAAAGGGAACCTGTCATCAGCAATTGGCCTAATAAACCACTACCAGAATATTGCACAGCAGTGTAACATCTTCTAGTTATTGCTTCTTTCATGGTCTTGTATTGTGGCATTATCCAAAAAATCAACTTTGAAGTGAGCTGTAGATTGGTTTTGTCAAGTCAAGGAGGCGGAGAGTTTAACACTGAAGTCAAGGTGGGGAGTACTAAACGCCTCCTCCTCTGTGACTGACATCATGCATCAGACTTCAGATCTGGTTAATGATGTCTCTGGATGCAGGACCATCAATTACAGTGAAGGGGCTTTCTGATGATGAGAGAGCTTGACTTCAGTGTTAATATCTCCGCCTCCTTGACTTTCTACAACCAAGTTACATCTCATTTCAAAGTAGATTTTCTCGATGATTCCACTGAGTCATAAAAGTAACATGATCTGGAAGGTGTGTGGCTGCTTGACAACATACTGGTCGTGGTTTGTTAATTTCTCTGTATCAGCTTTTTGCAGCTATCACTGGGGGACATTTATTATCAACCTTTAATCGGAAAACTGGCGGAATTCTTTTTTCCCATTGCCTCTTGCGGCTTATTTATGAAGTGTCGGCACCACAATATTGGTGCTTTTCTCACTCACGACTTCTGTATTTTGGCACAAAATTGTGGCGCCACTTGTGCCTTTCTGTCGCTTCTATTTTTCTGACCAGTTTTGTGGCACAAAAATAGAGCAGCTAAAAACATTAATCCCCCCGGCCCACAAAATGAATCACCCCCCCCCCCCCCCAGATGTGCGCCAAAAATGTGTTGGGAAACTAGAAGCAGTGGAAAAGTGTCAGGATTTCAAAGCTACACCCAAAAAAATATGGCGTGAGTGTTGTAAGTGGATCAAAATTGTGGTGCTGACACATATAAGCCGCACATAGTAAAAAAAAAAATACAAAAAACTGTTGGAAAGTCAATAATAAATGCCCTGATGCGCTGGTTTTCTGTCCCTCATGCTTCACACTGCAAGGAAAGTCCGTGCACAGGGAGATGTTCATTAACACTTTTCCTCAGGTTTTGTCCGGAATTTCAGCTCATCCCGTTCCCTTGGGAGCTGAGATCCGTGGACAGACAGCAGCTAATTTGTAGCCACAACACTCGGCTCATCCTGGAGGGTAGGAGGTGAGACCGCTGTTTGATCCCATCTCCCAGTAATTCCCAACGTTTACCGGAATCTCAGAAATGCCGGTGATTATAAGACGGTTTTCCTAATAACTGGGATCTAAATATACTCTCATCTATGTGCCGCCTTGTTGATTATGTGATGGGGCTGAAGCGGCTGTCACAAGGGGTAAATACTCTGCGGACCTCCGCGCTTTTAGGTATTTCAGATGAATTTATTGCTGTCATGTGACCCTTTATGTAAACCGCACAGTTATGCCATGGCTCACATGCCTCTTAAAGGGGTGGTACAGGATTAAGAAAAAAAAAAATAGCCGCGCCATTCTAAATCCTGCCATTCCTCAGTTATTCCTCTTGGACAACATCATTCCTCTTATCACAATCTGATTCGATGCCTGTTATGATGTTATTCAAAGATACAAATGAGTGTGGTGCTTGTCTAGGGGGAAATAATGGTTGTATATGCTGGATTTCAATTAATGTTCAAGGCTAAGGGCGCGTTTACACGTTGCGTTTTGACGTGCGTTTTAATTGCGTTTGAAACGCATTACAACAGCTGAGAAGAGGTGATTTGCCTAATTACATTATCGTTAACACTTGTGTCTACAAAACGAACTTTAAACGTGTGTTAAC
Source organism: Engystomops pustulosus (assembly GCA_019512145.1). Classification (NCBI taxonomy): domain Eukaryota; kingdom Metazoa; phylum Chordata; class Amphibia; order Anura; family Leptodactylidae; genus Engystomops; species Engystomops pustulosus. The sequence continues at coordinate 14,471,452 of CM033649.1, read as the reverse complement.
AACACGTTGACGCATGAGTTTTGTTAATACATGCATTAACATTGCATTCAAAAACATAAACGGTAATGTCATTAGGCAAATCACCTCTCATCAGCTGTTGTAATGTGTTTCAAACGCAATGAAAACGCGACCTAAACGCAACGTGTGAGCGTGAAAACGCATGCTTAAAAAAGGACCAAAAACGCGATGTGTGGCATCACCCTAAGGGTGCAGTCATGCAGCCATGTTATCTGTAACACTGTTACAGAAGAAAGAAGAGGAGCTGGGAAGCCAGAAGAGGAGCCGCGATGACATTGGGGAATCCAGACGGACATCGGGGGAGCAGCGCTGTGCATCGGGGCCACCGGAGGGTGAGTATGTAAGCTTTTTTTTTTTTTTAAGTATTGACTCGTGTATAAGCCGAGTTGAGGTTTTTCAGCACATTTTTTGTGCTGAAAGACTCGGCTTATGCACGAGTATATACGGTAAATACGCCATTTACTGCAATACAGAAGTAGGAACGATCAGACTATCTAGGGTTAAAGTACCCTAGATGGGCTAAAAAATAGTAAAAAATAAAAAAAATAAATAAAATTATGAAAAAAAAAATAAACCTAAAAACTCAAATGACCCCCCCCCCCCACGTTTTTTAAAGGAAACCTACCACTTAAAAATGTTAGTTATAAGCCTGGAATACCTTGCACCAGCTCAGGGTAAGCTGGTGCCGGAGCATATCTTCCTAATTTTCACAAACCGCTGTATCGCTTTAAAAAACTTCCTTATTAATTTGTTTTCAACCCCCCTTCGGCGCACCATAACACGTTCACAGCGCACCATTCACGTGACCGTGAATAGGAAGTGCCGGAGAGCCAGTGACGTCACCGAGCTCTCAGGCACACTCGCGCCTGCGCAACTCAAAGTCAACTCAAGTCAACTCAAAGCGCTGGCACGAGTGTGCCCGAGAGCTTGGTGACGTCACCGGCTCTCCAGCACTTCCTGTTCAGGCACACGCACGGTTGCTCGAATGGTACGCCGTGAACGTGTTGTGGTGCGCCAAAGGGGGGTTGAAATCAAATGAATAAAGAAGTTTTTCAAGCGAAACAGCGGTTGTTTTTCAAGCGATACAGCGGTTTGTGACAATTAGGAAGATATGCTCCGGCACCAGCTCACCCGGAGCTGGTGCAAGATATTTTAGACTTATAACTAACATTTTTAAGTGGTAGGTTTCCTTTAAATGTTTTTTAAAATTTTTTTAAGCTGCTTTTAAACTCCCATTTAAGGAGAATTGTTAGTTTTTCCGCTACATATCTGCAGGAAGCGACAGGTGGGTGACACACATGTAGCCATTCTCGCCTTCTCTGACTAATCCCCCTGATTACACTCCGGACGGGTCTGGATCTTCTCCTGCGTTTAAACAATATCTGGAGCAGAACTGGGGAATTTGTCATTTGTCCGGAGTGTGAGGAAAGTGAAAAACAGAACGTCCTGGGACAAATGAGCGATTTATGCCGACAAGGAGCTTAAAGGGATATTTCAGTTACAGCAGAGGTATAGAGCTTACCAAAATACTTTCCGCATCAATTCCTGCTGCATTGTATGTACCGTATTTTTCGGACTATAAGGCGCACAAAAAATCCTTTGATTTTCTCAGAAATCAAAGGTGCGCCTTATAGTCCAGTGCGCCTTATATATGAACCGTACTTACAGACAACAGCTGCCTTCAGCTGTGCACAGATCTGCCACCTGCGGGTCATTCATCCTTACAATCAGGTGCACCTTATACTCCGGTGCTCCTTATATATGAACCTAGATGTGTTAGCAGGCATTTATTGATGGAGCACCTTATAATCCGGTGTGCCTTATAGTTCGAAAAATATGGTAATCTACGAACCAGAACAAGTGATACACAAAGCAGCACTGCTCATTACAAGGTCTTACACGCTGTACCAGACCATGTGCCTTGTATGAGTCATGAGATAGGACAGGTTTAAATCCCCTACAAATTTCCAATAGGTTTCCTACTACAGTGATGAATTGAATATTTCCCTCCACATTGTAAAATCTCATCAACATATATAACATATACTATGGGCTCCTACGCTCCCCCTAGTGGTGACTATGGGAAGACAGAATTTTATCATTTCTGCTCAATTTCCTGCCATGGTATGGATAATTAGCTTGGAATCAGCAGAAGATCTTGTGTGAATCTAGTGGTTTCTTCACTTTACTAGAACTTTTTAATATGTCTATCCTAACTTCTTGAGACAGTTAAACTACCCGGTCGTATAGGATTACTCGAGGCAAAATGGGAAGAACTCAAGTAAAAAATACTTCCCCGACTTTTGCTCTATCTACAACATATGCAAACAAAGATTTAGAAGACCAACAAACCCAATTCAATTCTCACCCAACTTTTCCCCGGGCCGTAGTCATCTTTTCAGTGGAGCCTTTACATATTTGGCACACGGGAACATTGGAATAACAGCAAATCTTTCATCCTCTCACTTCTCCGCCACATTGTATTTTCCGTCACAACCTCTGATAAAGTAAACTCAAGTGCATTTTTCTGTAGTTACTGTCAGAGATATCTGCGGTGACGAGGCCTTATTCCTGTCATCCCACTTTTTGTGAAGCTCCACCAATGACGTGGCTTTATGGCCAGTAAATGTAAAATCCAGAATCTTTCCAAGAAATGTATATATAGTTGCTGTAGTTTTCAGGATGCCATTAGAATACTGGTGTTGACTGATGTATTATTCTTACTTTTATTGTTACTATTTGTTATGTAGTTGGAAGTGGCCACTACAGCAGAAATGTGGTATTACATGGTGCATATTTAATGGGAACCTGTTACCACTTTTTTCATAAATACAGCTGGTTCCTATAGAGCCCCGTGATCGCTTTCTTTTAGCTAAAAATTGTTTCCCTCACATACCCATAATATCAGAGTTAGAGTGAGTCGAGGGGTGTGGCCTAATGTCATGTGACATCATCACAGGTCCTTTAGCCCCTTAACATTAGCAAACTGTACCCCATGCACATATCTGACCACATAAAAAAATCACAGCATGCCTGCGGGGACTTCTACTCCTCTCCATGCTGGCTGCTGTGATGAGATATATGCTTGGTGTACAGCTGGCTAATGTTAAAGGGCTAAAGGACCTGCAATGATGTCAAAAGAATAGCTTTTGTTGAGCTGATGGACCATGTTGTAGACTGGCTTTCAAAAATAGTAATAGCCAAACCAGTGAGTATCTGCCAGAAGGAATAGAAACCCGACTGTAGATGGTGCTTTTCCAAAGTCTCATCAGACCTATTGTGGCTAAGTGTGAAGCCATAGACATGGGTCAGGAAGGGTAATATGTGTTCCTAGTCACTGTCTTCCTAGACACTGTCTGTGTCAGCAGATGGGTGTCTTCTCATTCTGGCAGAGTCTTACCGGTTTGGCTATTTTCCCATGTCACAAGGCTTCCTGAAAGTCAGGCAATAATTTATCTATTTGTCTTGATATAATATAAAATCTTCAAACATCAAAACAATGGCATTTTTTTTAGCTTTTCTTTAGTCATCAATGAAAAAACAAATAACACAATAAAAAGGTTAAAGTTGAATATTTCTGTGAAAAATGCTGAAAAATTATGTCAGCCACCAAGCGTGTTTTTTCTCATATCATAGTCGTCCATCTGTTTCTTACTGACAAAGTTTATGGAATATTATTCTTATGCGGTCCAGACCCAGAAATCACATTTTTCCAAAGACAAATAGGAGATTGTATCCAAGAATTATTTCTGCTCTGCTCTACCAGCTCTTAAATTACACAGCGTTTTTTGGTGGCTTTTAACCCCTTCCTTGGCCACGGATGTAGTTAAGCCTTAACTCACTCCAGACCTCGTCCTCAGTAGAGATTCTTGAGGTTTTTTTCTTTTAGATGCCCGGAGCAAACAAGTCTCCGTACTTGGCAAAGTCATAGTATCAGAATATATAAGGTTGGAAAAAGACGCAAGTCCATCTAGTCCAACCTTTAAGAATGGAACAAATGTTTTTTCCCCATAACCCATGAAATTTTTGCTCTCCGAAAAGACATCCAGGTCTCCGTTGAACATGTCCATAGAGTCCGCCATAACAACCTCCTGCGGCAGAGAGTTCCACAGTCTCGTCAAAAGTGAAATAACTGCTGTGAAATGTTATGAGTAAATAATATAGGGAAATTTTTTATTTTTTAAAATAATCTTATTTTTAGTAAAGATACACAAGAATATACTGTTTTCAGGGAGTAGTTCATCTACGGTTGGAACATAGCAATTGTTTTCAGGAGCTGGTGAACCCAAACTATGATCATGACTTGAGTTCACTTTCCTCTTCCATCAGTAGAAAAGATAGGGAAGATGTCATCATGGAATGTACCAACTGTCTCCGTGGCTTTGGATTTGGCAGTAATTTCCTGTTTGGAGAAAGTGACAAATAGGGGCTCATTTACTAAGGGTCAGCACGGCGCATTTTCGTCGGGTTTCCCGACGATTTCCGTGTTGTCATGAATTGCCCCGGGTTTTTGGCGCACGCGATCGGATTGTGGCGCATCGGGGCAATTCATGTACAAGCGGCGCAAATCGGAAATATTCGGGTAACACGTCGGGAAAACGCGAATCGGGCCCTTAGTAAATGACCCCCAATGTATCTATGAGGGGTCCCTGTGTATAAGGGTTATCTATAGGAGGTATTTCTATAGGCGATGTATCTATGAGGGTCCCCTGTGTATAGGGTTCATCTATACTGTGTATTTCTATAGGCGATGTGCTATATACTACAGGAGGGAAGGCAAGCTATATACTACCGGGGGGCAAGATGGCTATATACTACATGGGGACAGCATGGCTATATACTTCAGGGGCAAGGATGGCTATATACTACATGGGGACAGGATAGCTATATGCTACTTGGGGTTGGCTGGCTATGTACTACAGGGGGCAGGATAGCTATATACTACATGGGGCTGGCTATATATTACAGAGGGGCAGGCTGGCTATATACTATAGGGGGCAGGCTGGCTATATACTATAGGGGGCAAGCTGGCTATATACTACAGGGGGCAGGCTGGCTATATAATTAAAGGCAGTCCGGATGGCTATATATTACATGGCAGCAGGATGGCTATATACTACAGGGGGCAGGCTGGCAATATACTTCATGCGGCATGCTGGCTATATACTGGGGGGCAAGGGATTTACTGGCTATATACTTTGTGGCTGGCTGGATATATATTGGCTGCCTATATACTGAGGGCATGGTCTACCTATATACTGTGGCTACTGGATTAATGAGTGGGGTAATTTATATGGTAGTATGTATTATAGTATATTGATGGGTCGCAATGTACTTCTATATAAGCAGGGGGCTGTTATTTAGGGGATATTATATTGACTGTGATTTTTTAGGTGCAGAGTGTGGAGATGTTTTCCAGAGGCCACAGTCACCAAGGTGGCAAATTCTGCAGAGATAAGTCACGACTAAGAGAAGTTTCCATGACGTTTTCTACCCGATGAAGAATTGAAGGATTGGCAGTAATGAGGAGACTACCAGAAAAAGAGCGGGATGGACCAGGCCAACACCGACAGGTGACAGCAGCAGCCTCACAGTAAGTGATGTTAATTTTACTTTGCACTTCATATTAGTTGGCTTAGATTATAGTGCCTGCATCTTTCAATGAAGTCAGACCCCTTTATTTAGACCACACCCATTGGGGGAAAACCCTTTTAACGTTTACAGAGATGTGCAAGGGCTTGTTATCTGCGGGAAAAATTGCAATTTTTATTGGCGCCATTAATTATTCCATGCAATGTGCTGGATAGTTCAAGTATGGCGAATTTGACAAAAAAACACATATTCTTGTGGGCTCTGTTTTTACAGCTTTTTTATTCTGCACTCCAAATGACAGGGACACCAAATTTATGTAGGTTTTATTAAGTTTTAGTCCATTTTAAAAAATGTAAATCTTATGTACAAAACAAAATATTTACCATTTTGCGAAATTCCGAGGACAATAACTTTTTCACACTTGCCGTACTTGCTGGCGTTTTAATTTATATAAATTTGGGACGTAGTATGACGGAGAAACCAAGTTACCGGGGGTTTCTTCATGCTGTCCTCCTTGCACTTTGAATTGATGCCTTCGCAGTTCACCACAAAACGGTCAAAGGTGGCTTTTGTGATCAGTCTTCTTTCCAGGAAAGCACTGGCATCTTTGTCTTCTTTGTAGCATATTTGCTGCCTGAAAGTGAATATTAAACTGTGCCCCCGCCCCCTACTCCTGTTCCATTGCCCGCTCCCTGTTTAGTAAATGCCCACAGACAGGCTCACTGACACTGTGTGACTGGCTACAGGATCTCAGAGTCATTAGTGGGATCTAGTACCTTCTAGATGACAATCTCTTCCATCAGTAGGACTTTATTCCAGGTTCTCTGACCTATAACGGCTGAATCACGGCCAGATAGTGCAGCACATGTCCACCAGGCATCCCTAAAAATACCACAGTCACTTAGAGTATAAAGTCTCCTGGATAACAACACTGCACTCCTAAATAATATATACCCCTCACAACACAACTGACCGCACTCTCCACACATATAAAACATGCCTTCATTATTATATATATTATATATTTATATTCTACTGGAATTATAGCATGCACAGCACATCAATCAATATACAGGCCCCCAGCTTAGTAATATACTGTATACCCCCCAGTTGAAATCTGGCCCCATATAAATATATACAGCCCCCCCAGGAAAAAAATAATTTGGCTCCATATAATATATACAGCCCCCCCCCCCCAGTATAAAATGATTCTGACCTCATATAATATATACAGCACTTCCACCCCCAGTATAAAACGATTCTGGCCCCATATAATATATACAGCACCCCCCCCCCCCCCCCCCCCCCCCCACACACAGTATAAAACTATTCTGGCCCCATATTAAATACACAGCACCCCCCCAATAAAACGATTCTGGCCCCATATAAATATGTGCAGAAGCCTCCCCACCCCTACCCCATTATATTAGTATTCACCCCTTAGCCACATTTAATTAATAAAAGTACAGGCAAAACACCTGCAGGCTGCTCCCACGGCACCGGGCTGCCATCTTCTTGCGGATCTTCTCAACGGGCACCCGAATCGTCCACATTAGAGCGCCAAATTTTGCCACTCTTTAAAGGGTTCCGCATTCTGCCGCCTCAGGCAAGATTTTCATCTCGCCTCATGACAGATGCGGCCCTGCTTGGCCACTCGGATTGACAGCCGCTTCTCAGAGCGCTTTGAGGAACAGTTTCTTGAACAAGCGGAGACCAGGACCGGTCGACTGCCCCTCTTTGCTTCAGTCTTCCAAAGACTGCCTCTGCTGCCCTCCCTGTCTGCTGCAGAGAACCCCATGCAGTTGGATAGAGCTATAAAGACTCTGTCACCGCAACGTCCTCACAACTTCCCTATAGAGCTGCTGCCTCTGCCTGTATGGCAAGTTCTCAGGCGCCTATGGGCCAATCGCCTATATGCCAAGCTCGAGAAGTGGTATTTCCATCAAGAGTCTTCCTTTCCTCAGATACATAACAATAATAAAAATAATAATAATTCTTTATTTAACCCCTCAATGACCCGGACCATTTTTTTTTTTCATTTCCATTTTTCACTCCCCACCTTCAAAAATCTACAACTTTTTTTATTTTTACACATGAAGACCTCTGTGAGGCCTTGTTTTCTGCGTAACAAATTCCACTTCATAGTGATGATATTTAATTTTCTATGTCGTGTACTGGGAAGTGGGGAAAAAAATTTACGCTGTTTTCTTTGTGGACTTGGATTTTACGACTTTCACTGTGCGCCCCACATGACATGTCTACTTAATTCTTTGGGTCAGCTTGATCACGGGTATACTAAATCTGTATAGGTTTTATAATGTTTTCATGCATTAACAAAAATTAAAACCTCCTGTACAATTTTTTATTTTTTTATTTTGGCATTTTCTGGTGCTAATAACTTTTTCATACTTTGGTGTACGGAGCTGTGGGTGGTGTAATTTTTTTCTTACGGGGAGTGACGATCTTCGTCACGATGGCGGGGGCTCATGAGCCCTCTCCATGTAGTGGCACCCGACGCACACAGATTGCGAAGTGCTCCACAGAGCTTGCAAAATCGGTCCCTGTCCCCAAAGGGGTTTACAGTCTAATCAACCTACCAGTATGTTTTGGAGTATGGGAGGAAACCAGAGGACCGGGAGGAAACCCAAAAACAGAGAGAACATACAAACTCTTTGCAGATATTGATTCTAGGGCTTGAACCCAGGTTCTCAGCACTGAAGGCTATAATGCTAACCACTAAGCCACCGTGCTGCCCCTTAACATCATCTCTGACAAGGGACTACAGATGGATCCTGCCAAGTTGTCTGCAGTACTTCACTGTCCTCGCCAAGTAGAACTTTGAGATTCCTGGGCTTCGCTAATTACTTCCGGCAGTTCATACCGCAATTCTCCCCCTCGTGTCTCCCATTGTGGCAGTGACAAGGAAGAACGCCGATCCTAAACACTGACCTCAGACGGCTGAAGAAGCGTTGAAGTCTGCCTTTGCCTCACTTGCGGTTTCTTCTCCAAAATCTTCTGAGCCGCAGAGTGGATCTACTCCATAGGGCAGTGATGGCAAACCTTTTACAGACCGAGTGCCCAAGCGACAAATAAAATCCACTTATTTACCATGAAGTGCCAACATTTTAAGCAGTAACTTCTTGCTACCTGTTCTTCCACATCTTTCAATTGTATCAGCCCCCTGAGGCTTCAATACAATTGAAAGAAGGAGGGCAAATTCAGACTCCGGAATTGTAGCTTCTCTCCAGGATCTCTCTGTAGAGGAAGAATGGTCGGGTCCAGCAGGATGACCTTCAAAGATAATGCAGCCCTGTCCTCACCTTCTTACTTTTCCCGCAGTTCCAAAGCCAATGAAGTGTCGCTTTAAAATAGCGCTGAGAGCAGCATCTCTTAAGTTGCCTGGGACTGCAGGAAGATTTGGTGGATTTGTTCCTGTCTGATGAACTCTGTCCTGGGTTAACAACTTGAGTGCCCACAGAAATGGCTCTGAGTGCCACCTCTGGCACCCGTGCCATAGGTTCGCCGCCACTGCCATAAAGCCACTTCTGGCCATAAAGCTTGCCTTAGAGGAGTGGCGTTATCATTTGGAAGTAGCTTGTCATCCGGTCTGTATCAATACAGAGCACAAGAACCTCCTTCATCTCCAGACTGCTCAGCGTCTCAACCCATGGCAGGCTCACTGGTCTCTCTTCTTCTAATTTTCCAGCAGAGAAGAATGCTAAGGTCGATGCTCTTTCTCGTGCCTTCGACGTAATTGGGGAAGGACCGGCTCCACGACATATAATTCCTCCTGAACAACTTGTAATTGCTGCTCCTGTGGATTCCTCCTGGCCAGATGTATGTCCGACCTGCTCTTTGGAAGAGGATATTAACTTGGGGACACTGCTCTCGTGTGGCTGGGTAGCCTGGGGTGCAACAATCTGTTTCTCTCATCTGTAATTACTGGTGGCCAGGTCTGGTCAAAGATGTACAAGATTTTGTGAGTTCCTGCACTTCCTGTGCCCGAAATAAGTCATCAGGTCTCAAGCCAGTAGGCCCGCTCCAACCTCCATGCCCACCTCTCCCTCTGTCTATCCCTTCTGACGATTCTTCCTTATCGACTTGAAGGGGTTCAGACCAGAAAAAAGATCCTGGGAGCCTGAAGATAACATCCTGTCCACAGGTGTTGTGTGCCTCTGGAGTGCCCTGGTGGTATCCCGCTGCAGAAAGTCCAACACGCTTTGCGGAGGGCTCTGGTGAAAACCGGATACCACTTAGACTTTGCTCCCAGGTGTCGGCTTACGTCATCTCTCGCAGTGGTACAGTGGGTCCACTACCCCTGAATCCTGACAGATCTCTTAAAGCTATTGTACTTAAATCTCTTAAAGCTATGGCAGGATGGCAGGACTACGAATAACTATGAGACTGTAGGCTGCCATCCAAGATGGTGGGGGCCTGACGTGGATGCCGTTGTTGGGTTAACTGCATCACTTAACAACTGGTGACCGCAGCAGGTGTCAGCTGTATTATACAACTCATATTGCTATTTGTGGAGAGAACTCAGCCCACAAGTTCTTTCCCTACACTGATGAAGAAGCAAGCTAAAATTTGCCACCACACCGCCCCTACAACTGCCCCGCTGATCTGCTGCCGGGCACATCTTCTCCTCTGGGTTGGGTGTACCTACTCTCTGTGCCCGAAACCGCATTAATGTCGGACTACATCAAAAAGAACCTACAGGAGGGGTTCATATGTAAATCCTCTTCTCCGGCTGGTGCAGGCATTTACTTTGTGACCAAAAAAGATGGGTCACTCCTTCTATGTATAGACTATCGTAGTCTTAACAAGGTTACCATTAAGAACAGCTACAACCACCTACAACCTCATCGTTATCCGCGAAGGAGACGAGTGGAAGACCGCTTTTAATATTCGTGATGCACACTTCAAGTACCTGGTTATGCCATTTGGACTCTGTAATGCACCAGCCATCTTTCAGGAATTCATCAACGACATCTTCAGAGACGTGCTATATACCTGTGCCGTGGTCTTTCTTGATGATATCCTGGTGTTCTCTATGGACCTTGAGTCCAATCAGTCCCGCACACCCCAAGTCCTCAGTCGTCTAAGAGCCAATTGCCTCTATGCCAAACTTGATAAGTACCAGAAGAGTTTTCTCTTCCTCGGCTACATTGTCTCTGACAGGGCCTACAGATGGATCCTGCCAAGTTGTCTGCAGTTCTTCAATGGCCACGCCCAGTAGGACTCCATGCAATACAGAGATTTCTGGGCTTTGTGAATTACAAAGACTTTCTCCTCCACAGAGAGGAATTACTCCATAGGGGACCGCGAACTGCTGGCGATTAAACTTGCCTTAAAGTGCCGTTATCTCCTGTAGGGAGCTCATTTTCCGGTCTGAATATACACAGATCACAAGAATCTTCTCTATCCCCAGACTGCTCAGCGATTCAATCCACAACAAGCTCGCTGGTCTCTCTTCTTTTCCCGTTTTAATTACCTTATCCACTTCCGTCCTGCTGAAAAGAACATCAAGGCTGATGCTCTTTCTCGTGCTTCGGATGTCAGTGGTGAAGAACCGGCTTCTAGGGAATGTCATCCCTCTGGAGCAACAGGTTGTGGCCGCCCCAGTGGACCCCCTGCAGCTACCTCCTGGCAAGACCTACGTCCGACCTGCTCTTCGGAAGAGGATTCTGACTTGGGGACATTGCTCACGTGTGGCTGGGCACCCGTGTGGCTGGGCCCAGACTCTGGGCTTCAATTACCACCATTTTGTCAAAACGACTGGTCCACTCTGTTGCCATGGGCGGAGTTCTCTTTCTAACTCTCTGGATTCAGGATCTGCTGACTCTGCTCCATTCTTTATCAATTATGGACTGCCCCCACACCCTCCTCTTCCTCTACCTGTGTCCTCGGATGTTCCTGCAGTTGAAGAATTTGTACAGGATCTAAAGTCCATTTGGGAGCAGACTGGCCTTTCCTTGCTACAGGATTCTGCTCGAACCAAGTTCCAGGCTGATAAGAAACGCAGGCCTCCTCTTATCTTCTCTCCAGGTGAAAAAGTCCAGTTGTCCTCCAGGTATGTCTGACTAAAGATCCCAAACTTCGTCCTTGTTTCCTAGGTCCTTACGAGGTGGTGAGGCGCATCAATCCAGTGGCCTATAAACTGCGCCTTCCTCCCACCATTCGTATCCTGAACTCCTTCCATGTATCGCTCTTCAAGCCTGTCATCCTGAACAGCTTCTCCCGGCAAGTCCCTCCTCTGGCTCCTGACGCTTACCCCCTGGACATCTTCGAGGTAAAAGAGATCCTAGATATGAAGATGGTGAGAGGTAAGCGGTTCTTCTTGGTTGACTGGAAGGTGTTCTGGCCAGAGGAGAGATCTTGGGAGCCCGAAAACAATATCCTGGACCATGATCTCCTGCAGAGATTTCTCCATTCCAAGAAGAGGGGGAGGCCGAAGGGGGGGGGGGGGGGAGTACTGTCTTGGGTGCTCCCACGACCCATATCACGGGTCGTGGGCTCACCCGTGCCCCTCTCTGCATGCCGGTGTGGCACCCGCGCTTCCTACCTATCCCCTTTCCTGTTCCAGGTCCTCCGGCTGTGTGCACGCGTCCTTGTCTTCTAGGGCCAGCGCGCAGGCTTCAAAGGATTTAAAGTGCCAACGCATCGTTAATTGCCACTGGCCATTTCCCACAATTCTATATAAATCAGCATCTCCATGCACACCCTGCCGGATCTTCGTGCCTAGTGCTGTTGAAAAAGCTTGTTCCCTGATTCCCTGCGTTATTAGTGTGATTTCCAGTTGTGACCCCGGTTCCGTGTTTGACTTTGATCCTGTTCCACTTGCCCTGACCTGTTGCTTCGTCTCCGCCTCTGAATCCATGCTGCCTGTCCTGACCTTCTGCCTGTCCCCGACTACAATTCTGCTTAACATCTGTGTACCTCGCCTTGGCTGCCACCGTGGACAAAGTCGCACCTGTTGAACAACCTGGTGGTAAAATGCCTCAACAAGTCTAACCCGCTTTGCGACGGGCTCTGCTGAAAACCGGGTGCCACTTAGATTCCAGTCCCAGGTGTCGGTTTACGTCATCGTCCGGGGTGGTCCAGTGGGTCCGCTGGAGCCTGACAATTACGATGCCAGAAAGATTACATATTGGGCAGAGCTTTTTAAACTTTCAAGAAAATTTCCAAATTTTAGCATTTCTGAATTTCTTATCTTAGGGACCATTTTATTTCAATAGGGGCTTAAAAAGTCCTATTAAATCACGATAAATCAGATTGTTAACCCCTTTATTTATTTTACAGAATATGCTCCAAAGTTCTTATTGGAATTTTAAAATGTAATCACTAATGTGTTCATTTTGTCCTAAAATTAACACACTCATCTAGAATAAAATGCTTCAAAAGCTGCCTTGACAGTGAGTCTGGCCACATTTACTAAAAAAAAGTGCAAACTGTTTTTTTGGTGCACCTTTATCATGGGAAATGCAACACACTTGTGTTGAATTTTGCATTTTCTGACTGAGCACTAGAAACCCCTCTGCAGTGACAATATATGTGGTGCGTGAAGAATGGTGCAACCACGACACAAAAGGGTTGCATGTGACACTTATGTCTGACAGAAAACCGGCACAAGAACTTTAGTTAATGTTTCCCAGTGGGTGTGCTTCTAAGAATGTCCGGCCTGGATGCTGAGCAGATGGAAATGAACTCACCATGTCTGCTCATTGTTCAGGTTGGTCATTCGGGGCAGCACACGCGTTAGTTTGAGTGATCAAACTCGCATGTGAAGGCAGTTTAAGAATTGTTTGACGCCTTGTATTTTGAAGTACCATTTTGGAATTTTGGATTAGATAGCATGGTTAGATAGGTTACCTGGTCCTGAACCATTTAAGTACCAATGATCTGGACCTGAAGTGGTCTGGATGTTCAATGCAGTTAAAGTTGCAATAAGGCCAGAAACCCTGAAAGACCTGTATCAGACTTGACTATTCAGTACCAACCATCTCCCCTATACATTAGTGAGGAACCTAGTGACTCATTTTAGGACAATCTAGAGCACCTGGACCTAAATGATGATCGGGAACATCAACTGCAAAAAAAAGTGAGAACATTCTACGTATCCAGGGCAGCGAGACCAGCAGGCTACCTGGGAGTGGGATGAAGAGGGAAAACTGCACCTGTGGGAGAAAGAAATATGTAAAGAGCCTTATTATTACTTCCCTTTTTATTATTAGTTATTTATAGAGCACCATTAATTCCATGGTGCAGGACAATCAGTAAGAGGTTCACATGCATTACATTAAGACAAGAACAAATGCAAGTACAAAATACAAATCTACATTGATCAGGAGACAAGCGGAAGGAGAAACCTGCCTGTGAGCGTTCACAATGTAACACCTATGTAACACCTGTCAGCAATTTTTTCACAAATGCAGATAGTGGTAGGTTCCTATAGAGCCCTAGTAACTATCTGACCTCAGTCTTTTAGCTAAAAATTGTTTCCCTCATATCCCCATAAAATCAGGGTTATTAACTTGCCGGGTATGTAGAGATCTATAGAGCAAGTTGAGGGGTGCGGCCTAATGTCATGTGACCAGGTGACATCTTCACAGGTCCTTTAGCCTCTAAACATTAGCAAACTGTACCCATTGCACTCATCTAACGACATACAAAATCACAGCATGCCTGCATGGACTTCTACTCCTCTCCATGCAGGCTGCTGTGATTTCATGTGATATATGCTTGGTTTACAGTTTGCTAATGTTAAGAGGCTAAAATATCCTGGTCACATGACATTTCTGCTGCCAGGGCTGGTGTTAGGGGATGGTAAATGGGGCATTGGGGCAGAGGGTGTATTGCTCTTTTAATACCGTTTGGTTGAATGTCCGGGTGAAGATGCTTATCATCTCCTGTCGTCTATATACCCTGTTTCCCCGAAAATAAGACAGTGTCTTATATTGAATTTTGCTCCTAAAGAGGCACTAGGTCTTATTTTCAGGGGATGTCTTATTTTTCCATGAACAAGAATTTACATATATCGTTGAACAAAAAAAATCTACTTTTCTAACCTCCTCACTCTCCAAACTCTGAATTTCATGCTGTATTTCTTGGGACTCCATTTCTATTAGAATCATTGGCCCCAATCTCTCATATTTAGTAAAAAAATAATTTCCGTAAATGACCCTTCTTATTCTTCATATCCCCATGTCACAACCTTCTGCAACATCTAAAAGATTTCCTAATACTAATGTATGACGTGGGGGGAGCTGCTGCAATGGCTGCCGCTAGGTCTTATTTTCAGGGGAGGCCTTATATTTCTAAGCCTGAACAAACTTGTACTAGGTCTTACTTTCGGGGGATGTCTTATTTTAGGGGAAACAGGGTATCTATCATCTATCTAGTTATTGCTATTGGTGGGCACTGTAGAGGCTCTGTGACTGCTGGTCTTGGGCACTGTGGAGGCTCTGTTAATGCTGGGGTCGGGCACTGTGTTAATTCTGTGACTGCTGGTGGTGGGCACTCTCGGGGCTCTGTGACTGCTGGGGGTGGGCACTGTGGCGGTTCTGTGACTGCTGGAGGTGGGCACTATGGACACTCTGTGAATGCTGGGGGAGGCACTGTGGAGACTCTGTGACTTCTGGGGGTGGCACTGTGCCGGCTCTGTGACTGCTGGTCAGCACGGCGCATTTTCGTCGGGTTTCCCGACGATTTCCGTGTTGTGCTGCATTTAGAAGGGGTTTTTGGCGAACCCTAGCGGACTGTGGTGCATCGCCGCCGGCTTTCATGTGACAGAAATCGGGGGTCATGACGTTGGACGATCCGATTTGGAATGAGCGCGGGATTATGCTTTAAATTTGTGTCGCAAGCCATGCACTCACATGCACCAGGAAGAACAAGGTGAACTCTGTTGGACCTGAGCGGGGCAGGGACACATGCAGGATATCGGGCGCTCGATGTAAGTGAATCGTGGTGCATTCTTGTTGTACACTCCGGATCGGGGAACATGCAGGACCGGGTAAGTAAATGTAATAGTGTTTTACTTCCTGTCCAATTGCTGCAACTTGTTTATACTATCTTGTGTTTCTATGGTCACAGACTACAAACAAAACATGTTTGTAGTCTGATTTCACCTGTTTACCTCCTCCATCACTGTCTGTTGGCAAAATATCATTTACCCAAGATAAAATATGCTTAATTAATGAAAAGATCATTTTTAATTTTCTTTAAATTATTAAATTCGGACATTATGAAGTAGATTTATAAAGGTTAAGAAAGCATGTCGTCTATAACGATCAGATGGTGCTTATATTCCATTGTTCAATCCATTGGCTGTCTGGCCTTATTCTAACGCTGTGCTAGATCTGAACAGAACAATTCTACATAAGATAGGAAGTAACTGGGTCAAATATATGGCCCGTGGCGTAACTAGAAGCTGATGGGCCCCAGTGCAAAGTCTGTGCCAGGCCCCGACTATAATGTATGGTTTATAGTACTAGTCTTCTCATATGGGAAAGTGCCACCTTATGGGCCCCCTAAACCTCTTGGGCCCAGGTGCCACCGCACCCTCTGCACCCCCTCAAGTTACGCCCATGTATAGGGCCATGCCTCATGATAAATGTGGTGCATCCACTTTAAATTCTGTAACTCTTAAATTTGCTTTACTTCAACGTTTGGTACCAAAATATTTTCCCATGACAACAGTGGTCGTACAGTCTGTATTTTTTAAGGTCCCTTTGCCTTGCCTAGACTATATGTAGATGTATCTTCCCACACCTGTTCTGCCAAAATGACATCCACAATATTTTATTGCCTTCTCATGAAAAAGCTTCCTGCCCAGGGGAAGAATCAAGTGGCTTGAGTGGAAGATGTTGGAGCATTTCCAAGATTTCTGTTGAGTAGTATAGTGTGGTATGGATGCACACAGGTGGATTGAAGTCAGGAGCCCCAATGTCTATGGTATGTGTCAGGACTTGTGTATTGGATTGAAAGCAAATAGATGTACATAGATATACATAGATGGAGGAAAGCCCTGAAAAACAAAGTTGTTGCTTCTACAACTGAAAATTTGAGGAACCTCTTTGGAAGGTCCAGAGACTACAATAAAATCCATTATCTTGAGATGCCTCCATCAACCCCATCATCTATATTATCTCGAGGAATTACTTGAAGTTCTGTCTAGCCCTGGTTAGCCGGATCCAGAGGAGTTGGTCTCCAACCTAGCAGACCTGAAATTGTCAAGAAAATTTTGGAAACCCAATGGTATAGACTTAGGATCTTGAACTGAAGCTTCTACTAGGAGATCATTGGAGTTGCATGTTACTTTAATAATGAGATCAACACATAGGGGCCCGGCCCGGTCCATTCGCGATCCAGCAGCGCGTTCTCTGTGGAGGATTCGGGTCTTCCGGCGATTCACTAAGGTAGTTCCCCCGATGTCCACCAGGTATCACTGCTGCGCTAAAGTTCGTCGGAGTGCACTGAAGTTCACCGTCCTACGCTGGGTGAAGGTAAGCGCGTGTCAAGCGACAATTTTTTTAAAAAAAATGCGTCGGTTTTTCCGAATCCGTCGGGTTTTCTTGGGGCCACGCCCCCGATTCCCATCGCGTGCATGCCGACGCCGATGTGCCACAATCCGATCGCGTGTGCCAAAAACCCGGGGCAATTCAGGAAAAATCGGCGCAAATCGGAAATTTTCGGATAACCCATCGGAAAAATGCGATTCGGGCCCTTAGTAAATGACCCCCATAGTATACATATAGTAGGGGTCATTTACTAAGGGCCCGAATCGCGTTTTTCCGACGGGTTATCTGAAAATTTCCGATTTGCGCCGGAAGACCTGAATCCAGCGCAGTGAACGCGCCACTGGATCGCGAATGGACTGGGTAAGTAAATCTGCCCCAGTATATTTTACATCAAAGGGTTGTCCCACAACAGATACTTCTACCCAATCCAGCGGATCCCTGAGGTGTCTGCTTTCTAGGTATCAACAGAACGGGAAAACTAAAGTTCATTGTAAACCAACTTGTGCATTAAACAATCTCCGACAGCTCCTTAGAGTGAATGATATACTGGAAATATAGTTGGACTACTGTAGGGTTCACCGTTTAGCTTATCCCTAATGATCCCAACAATCAGACCCTAGTGATCCTGTGGGTAGGGGTTAGGTGTCAGTGTTGGGAAACCCTCTGTGGTGGGTAAACCTCCATATGCCAACTGTGGGTTATCTGAATTGTATTGGTTGATGAGTCATAGCAAGTTATCACCATCCACAGGATTGAGGGTAATTTACTGATAGGTGGAGGTCACAGCAGTTGGACCCCTTAGATCAAGAGAAGGGGGCTCTTTTGTAGCTCAAATAAATGTAGCAGCAGGTTCAGCATGTAATCTGTGCTTGGCTATTTCCATCAGTCCCAGAGAGATGAATAGAGAAACAGGGCACATGTATGACCAGATGCTCTGTGCCTTTAGGGGTCCAACAGACCCCCCATTCTTGTGTACCCATCACTGGTACCCCAACCAATCAGCAAGTTATCCACAATCCTGTAGATAGATGACTTGTTGTGAACAGATATCCCCTTGAATTAAAGGACATCTACCACCAGGATGAAGTATTGTAAACCAAGCACACTGAAATACAGGTGTGTGCCACCTCTGGAAAGGATCCGATCTTCTTTTAGCTTCTTATTACCTTGTTTTTAAGAAAAAAGTTTTCAAAATTTATGTAAATCAACCTGAGGGGCTCTGCGCTCCATTAACACCGATAGAACCTGGAGACCCTCAAACTCATTTGAATAATTTTAATAGCCTTTTTTTGTAAAAACCATGGAATAGGAAGCTAAAAAAAGAGCAGATCCTGCAAGAGGGGGCACACTCCAGTATGTCCGTGTGCTTGGTTTATTATCATTCATCCTGGTGGTAAATTTCCTTTAAGTATAGGCAGGTTATATGGAACTATGTATAAAAAATAGCTTCTACAGATATAAAGATATATGAAGAGATCAATCATTGTAGCATTTTGGAGGTATCTTGATTACAGAGTTCACAGGGTGGATATCCACTTTATGTCCACTGTGTATTGTAAGATCCGGCGTTAGTCATATCTTCTACGCAGATACACACATCCATCTTCTATGACATAAGTAGAATTATTTCTGTAATAACCTAGTAAACATGGAACTAGAACAATAATCTCATGAACATTTTTTAGTTGTCCACTTGGGACCGCAGCTGTCAGCCCCGCGATGCGTTCTCTGGTAATTACTCTAGAAGAAAAAAACGGAACATAAGTTTATTAAACAAAATCCAATGTTTAGAGAGAAAATGACCTTTCACATCATTAGTTATTGATATATTTTTATATTTATTCTTCAATTTCTGCACAAGGTTGAATCATATTTCAATGTAAATAAATATTTAGAGGGATTGAGACGCACTTAGTCGGGAGGAGGACAGAGAATGGGTCGGGGTCCTGGATTTATTTGAGTTGCGTGACCTGGTTGTATATTATTGATGACAGAACTGGCTGGGGACCTATGACCACCAACAAACTCTGAGAGGGGCTTATGCTTTGTATAGTGGAGGCAGAATTCCACAATAAGGCCTTGTTCACACTATAAATCTGCATCAGTTGACATTACAATACAAGTGGATTTGGTGCTTAAAGCCCTTCATGTGTTAAAATAAAAACTACATGGAAACAAGTAGCAACATTTGCAACCTATTTATTATCTTGTAGATTTATAATAATAATAATTATTTATTTATATAGTGCACACAGATTATGCAGCGCTGCACAGAGCTTGCTAAAACGGTCCCTGTCCCTAATGAGGCTCACAGTCTAATCAACCTACCAGTATGTTTTGGAGCATGGGAGGAAACAGGCAGACCTGGAGGAAACCTATGTAAACTCTTTGCAGATGTTGACCTGGATGGGATTTGAACCCAGGACACCAGGCTGTAGTGCTAACCACTGAGGCACTGGAGGAAGGTTACCTCTTTAGTATTGATAAATGTTCCAAAACCTGGACGTCAGCCAGAAGTCCGGGTTCTGTTTCGAAGGGTCCACTCTAAACCAAACTGTATTTTTGTTCAAGGTTTGGTTAAACTCACCAAACCCAACTGGGTCTGCGCAACACTACTCATCAGTGCCATTTGAGAACACTCAACACACAAATTTACTTACTCGGTCCTGTCGCGATCCCCGATCCGGACGGTCCGATGAAGATGAAGTCCGGCGTGATTCACGTAGCTCGTGCACCCGAATTCCTGCATCTGTCGCTTCCCGCCGTGGTCCTCCGGAGTTCACCTTCTTCTTCCCGGTGCTTTTTAAATTTTTTATCCGAGACGAGCATATGAGGGCTTGGTTTTTGCGGGAAGATTTGTATTTTCCAATAGGTTAATTTTTTGTAGTAAAAATAGCTTAATAGTTCAAATGTATTAATTCTTTCCTGCAGATGAACAGAATCAAACAGCTGCTTTGCCACTTGTTTTTTAACTTAAACATCTTCTAATCACCATACAGTATAATAAACAGGATAACATTTAACCGGTTAAGGACCGGGCCCTTTCCTGTTTTTTCATGTCCATTTTTGGGTTCTGTTTCGAAGGGTCCACTCTAAACCAAACTGTATTTTTGTTCAAGGTTTGGTTAAACTCACCAAACCCAACTGGGTCTGCACAACACTACTCATTAGTGCCATTTGAGAACAGTCTGGGGCAAATTTACTTACTCGGTCCTGTCGCGATCCCCAATCCGGACGGTCCGATGAAGATGAAGTCCGGCGTGATTCACGTAGCTCGTGCACCCGAATTCCTGCATCCGTCGCTTCCCGCCGAGGTCCTTCGGAGTTCACCTTCTTCTTCCCGGTGCTTTTTACATTTTTTATCCGAGACGAGCATATGAGGGCTTGGTTTTTGCGGTAAGATTTGTATTTTCCAATAGGTTAATTTTTTGTAGTAAAAATAGCTTGATAGTTCAAATGTATTAATTCTTTCCTGCAGATGAACAGAATCAAACAGCTGCTTTGCCACTTGTTTTTTAACTTAAACATCTTCTAATCACCATACAGTATAATAAACAGGATAACATTTAAACATGTACAGGTTTTCTTATGTTTTACACTTTTTTTAAGGAAACCGTATTTGCTTATGTTTCTGAGAGCTATAATGTTTTTATTGCTCAATCAAAAGAGGATTATTAGGGCTTGTTTATTGCTGGGGAAGGTAAGGGTTGGATTGGTACTATTATAGGGTACATGAGACTTTTTGATTGCTTTCTATTATATCTTTTTGGGAAGTAGGAAGCACTAAAATTGCTATTTTAATTAGTTTTTTGTTTTTCTCTTTTTATACTTTTCACAATACAGGTATAATAATGTGCTATCAGTTTGGACGAGGCCGAAATGTACATGACAATACGATTTTTGTGTGTGTGGGGCGTTATTTTATCTTTTAAACACAATATAATTAATGTTATTTATTTTTTTAAACTTTATTTTTCTTATTGTCTCGCAAGGGGTCTTACAATGGGGATACCTTGATTCCCTCACACAACACATTGCAGTACTTTTTCATTGCAATGTATTGTATCCATCAGTTTCATTGACAATTTGCCTATTAGATCCAGTCTTGGACTGGGCCTAATAGGCCACCATACATGGCAGAAACAGAGGTCTTCATCAGACCTGTGCTGGGGAGTGACAGAGGGAACACTGTTCCTTCTGTCTCTCTTTTTAGGTGCTGCGATCATCCTTGAGGGCTTAAGTGCCGGCAGCTGTATGTAACAGCTGGTCTACTGCTGTGGATTGTGCAGGCACACAGACAGTGCCAGCACCATCCAAAGGATGAAATAGATCGTCCAAATGTGGCAGTGGGATGTTAATTTGGACAATCTTTTTCGTCCTGTCAACAAACCTTGTAGCATGTTTAAAGTAGAAGCCAAACTACTTTTAGAGCCGGTCGTTTAACATTCTGGTTTATTTCTAATGTGATTATTCACAAATCATCTGATGGATCTTATTGATTGTTCATTCTGTGATATCAAAATGATCAAAACCAATGACACCAAATGCTCATTATAGTAAAGAATTATCAAAATGATTCTCATAAACCCACAGAATTCCAATTCTATAAAAGTCCTACAAGATCTGGGAAATCCGACTATTAAAAATAATTTTACTGTCTGGTTTAAATGTGCTGACGTGGGAGTCATGAAACCAGCTGATTACATAAAAGAAAATGTTAGTTTTGTAAAGCGCTATGGAATTTGATGGCGCTATATAAATAAAGATTATTTTTTATTATTATTATTAGCTTGATTTTAAAAAATAATAATTTTCTTGTATGGATTCCAGTCATCAGCCAACAGTTTTCCATATAATGGATTCCTTTTTTGCTTCCAATTTTCCCTCCTGGCCCCCGTAAATATTTGTATATTGCACAGTGGAGCTGCTGCAGAATCTCTTTAGAAGATGAGGAACTTAGTCATCGTTAACCATCAACTAACCTAAAACTTCAATCCCTGCTTTTGAAAAGAGGTCCAGAAAGTTGCATACATAATAGATGGGTGGCTACATGTGAGAGATCAAAATGGACCCCATTATGTTGCCGGATTTATCAGGTTTTATCTCCAGGGCCAGTCCTATTCCTTGTAAATGAACTATATAGTTCTTCCGGCTTCTGGCCACCCAGTAAAATATGTGTTGGGTTAAAGAGCTTCATATAAAATACTCTGCTTAGAAACAGACAATAAGATGGAAAAGGATGGACAGACACAGACAGCAAGCCCTAAAAGTAGAGTGCCCCGATGTCCCTACCTACTAGCCTGTCTTACCCTAAGTGGTAGGTGACAACTGGTCCACATCCCTTTCCTGTGCCAAAGTGAACGGGACAAAACAAACACGGGACAAAACAAACACAGAAGAATGGTCATACAAATACAGGTCAAAACCAAAAAACAAAAGGATGGTCAGAAAGCTAGGGTAAAAAGCTAAAAAACACAGAAGTCCAGAAAACACTAACTCCAAAGAAGACTTATAGCAAGCACTGGGAAATGGGCAGACAATCCTCATGTTAGATATTAGAGTCCCGGTCCAGAGAGTGATTGGACCAGTCCTCTGACTTCCAGACAAAACAGACTAGCGGGGGAAAAATGTTAGTGGAGGAGGCATCTGTCCATCACCGATAGTTTAACCATCAGCAGCCCACGATAAAGTCAACAATAGATAGGCGGGTTTGGTGGAATCAATTAAGACAGCCAGGAGTGAAAAGAGCAGTGTTCAGACAAGTGCAAGACAGAATGCAAACTACATACAATATGACACTTTTAAGTTAGAGGATGGTGCTGAAGACCAAACACTTCTTAGATCATAGCTCATCAATAGTTTGTCTAAATGCCAGTTATATCCTTATGTGATGTTCCATTTGACTATTGAGAATCTGTGCAAGTTATTAGGTAAAAATTACTCCAAGGTCTGAAGTGTTTGGAGAAGGAAACCAGACTCTCCAAGTCACCTCCCTTCTATGTACATCACCTTATGAAATATTTGGTTTGCTTGGGGGTGAAATTGTTCTATTTAGGTTGAGAATTTGTGTTTTTCCTTATTTGGAGTCTGTCCTTAGATGCTCGGCTATCTTGGGTTCTTGCGTTTGTTTTTGGGCTGCCTCGAAATGATTCCTAAATTTAGATACTATCAATAGTTTCATCCAAGCGTTCCATACATGTTAGAAAATGTAAAAGCTCAGGCCAAGCATTTTGGCCAGAGAAACAATGGAAATGATTGGAAATCCTTTTCTGGATGTTCATATAGACTATAGTGACCTTGGTGTTCAGATCAAAGCCTCGGAGTAAATTAATAACAAAAGAAACGTCAGAACATATGAAAGGCAGCTGTTTATGTGTTGTGATGGTTCTTTAAATATTTCCGTCTGGCAAGACTGTGGAATGCATTGCTAAACAATACGTTGCAGCATAATGTGCGGCTTATCAGTAAAATGCCATCAAGGGGTCGGAGATTTTCAGTCACAACCGGCCAAATTCCTTGTAAGGCCAAACGTACTTGTTTTTTTGTAAAACCTGGTCGAAAACTGTGCCGAAGCCTTTGTTGGACTAATAAAGTTCCTTGAATACGCAATAGATGCTTCTAAGTACCCACCCTAAACCTAACCTTTTTCAGTCCATGAGGACACATATTATATATATTCAATTAAATCTGACCACAAATCAGCCTTAAAAGTATTACCTATAAGAAGAAGAAGTTTTATGCTGAAGGACCTTTGAGAGACCAAAGTCAAGTCAAGATGGAAATGTCTTCTATTGGAACGTTAAAGCTAGCAAAGTTGTCAAAAATTTAGGTTGTTGTCTTCTGGAATTTTGGGATGTGGTTGTATTTGAGGTCTAACAGTAAATCCTCTGGTGCACCGCTCCGAATGTTGAATACATTGGGGCACTTTTACTTTCCTGGCCGCTGGAGTTCATCCAAAGTGCATTGTCCGATGATCATGCACTGTGCCGCGATTCACTAAGATCATGCTCCCGATATCCTGAATGTGTCGCTTCCCCGCTCAGGTCCGGCGGAGTTCACCTTCTTCTTCCTGGTGCATGTAAGTGCATTGTCTTGCGACAATGTACTAACATGCCCCATACGTTGGATCGTCCAGCGGCACGCCCCCGATTTCTGTCGCATGACAGCCAGCGCAGTTGCGCCACAATCCGATCGTGTGTGACACAATTCCCTGCTAAATACCTGTCAAAACTGCGCAAATCCCGAAAGCCATGAACAGTCAGACGAAAGTGTGATGCGCGACCCTTGGTAAATAAACCTCATTCTATGTTGCCTTTCTGAGAAGGTTCCTCCAAGCCTTGTCTCTGGTGGGTCATAGACTGATTTGCCCTTCCATTACATTTTTGGCACAATATCACCATTCAGTGAAATGACTAACTGGAATTCGCTGTGAAAATATATTCTTAACTGAACATATTATTATCACATTCACATTTCTACGAATTTTTCAAATAGAAATTTTTATAAATGATTTCCCAGGATAAAAAAAGCAACGGGCCCAAATAAACCATCTGTTTTAAATAGAGCGGAAGACGCAGAGATGCCACTGGGACGTAGTTACAGCTGGGGGTCTTCCAACTCGATAAACCGGATCGGTATGAAAAGTAGAAACGACATGGGTCAGTGGAAGCAGATTGCTTATGAGAAGTTTACAGAGTTGGTGATAGTCGGTTTAAATTTTCTAAATATGGAAGCTAATTATGAAGTTCTTATGTGAGTAATTATGGAAGGATCCAAACTGACCTGAAAGTGTTGCATCATTATTGTAATTTTTTAAAATATCAATTTTTCAGGAGGGAAAGTTGGAGGGGCAACATTAGACCCCATGTACACGAAAAGTGTGGGCGACCAATGAGCGGCCTCACAGTTTGCGGACAGATAACGGTCACATGATAGTAGAATGGTCAAAAAAGGCAATTTTCCTGATATTTTTGGCATGTGTATCTTGAGGTTCTGCTATCATGCCAGTGCCCGAGATGACAAGACCAGAATTTAATCAATGATAAAAGGCTGTGTACACCTTTGGTTCATTAGTTCTTATCATGGAATTGCATCTACTATGGGGTAAAAATTATTACCTCTATAGGTTTTTATTTCAACTTGCTTGGTAGATGCTTCTTTTCACAATCACTGTAGGCCAATTATGCCGACAAATCTGACACAGAAGACATCACAGTGAATATCTCTTATCTATCCTCTCCTCAGTGGTTAGAAATACTCATTTAAGATCATATAAAATAATGAGAATTTATGAGTGTTTCTAACCACTTATGAGAGATTATGAGACACCAGACTGCCTTTCTGATGGATTTCTCGTAAAAACCAACCATTATTGAGAAGACACATCTGTACCAGAGATAAAGATATTTTAATAGAAAGAAGGAAAAATGCCATGGAAATTGTATGAAGCATAGTCAATAGTGTTTGTGACATGCATAACTAGCAGTATTTCACCTGTGTCAGAGACAATGCTGTGATTTCCTGCTCTGAAAGGTGGAGAAAGAGCTGCTTTATTGAAATTCTGTATACAGACTGGGCCAACTAAATTCGACATTGCGTCAGCTTTCCAATCTATTTCAATAAAAAAATCTTAAAATGAACAAAGAATATACCAAACCTCAGAGATTTCCTGACAGGAGTAGCACACAATATTATCTCACAGTAAAGTGAGGTGCCAGGATTGATTAACATCCAAGTAAAGAAACCCAAAGAGAAATAACTTTATAGAGGCAGGCGGGGAAGTAAATGGATGCCCATTATCCCACCATGGAGATTCTGATCTGCGTCGGATCCATGGCGGTAATGATTTGCATGGCTGCCATTCGTAACGTCCAATTGCTAATTATGTTCTGTTTTCTTTCAGCCATTGAGGTTATTTTGTTTGACCATTCGCCCTCGGGATGTTGTAAAATTAAGCTCGCTGAGAAGAAATAAAGCAAATTAAAAAGCCATCTCCATCCAAAAAAAAAAAAACCAAGAACAAGAACAACATCACATCTCAAAGTGGAAATCTTTCTGCTCTGGAGATGCCTCGGGGACCTACATTAGAAAGGAATATTTTAATCAATTCAGGATTGAAATCTGAGAATATATATTAACTTTCTATTAAGTGTTGCCTAAAGACAGCTGAGAGCAGATGGCAGATACAAGATAATATGACGGGTCCGGGTTTTTGGATGAACTTTACACCCTAGCTGTTGTTCAAACACAACTTGCCACATAAGCCTGGAGGGAAGTAATTGTAGATGAAGCCGACTGTGGTGTAACAGCTTAGGTGTCTTGGTTACAAATTGATTGTGGAAGCTTAAAGGGAACCTGTCCCCACATTTGCACATATACAGCCAGTGGCAGGTTGTTAAAGAGACATATAGGGGCACATTTACTTACCCGTCCGAGTCGTGATCCCCGATCCTGACTGTCTGATGATGAAGCACTGTGCTGCGATCCAAGTAGATCAGGCGCCCGATACCCTGCATGTGTTGCTCACTGCTCAGGTCCGCCGTAGTTCACCTTCTTCTTCCTGGTGCATGTAAGTGCATTGTCTTGCGACACAATTTAAAATTTAAATCCCGCGCTCAGTCTGAATTAGTCTGATCGACTGATGGCCCGCCCCCGATTTGTGTCGCATGAAAGCCGGCGCCGATGCACCAAATAGTCGGAATACCCGATGAAAGTGTGGTCCGCGGACCCTTAGTAAATAAGCCCCATTAACTAAATGACACCCATCTTTTAGCTAAATATTGTTTCCCTTACATCCACATAAATCAACTTTATCTTATGTTACCTGGAATTAGAGGGTGTGTGTCCGGCTCGCCGGCCCCTCCCTTCTACTTCTCCCCATGCCTCCTTACTATTAAGCTGTTCATGTCATGTGACCAGGGTGACATTCTCTCAGGTCCTTTAGCCTCCAAACATTAGAAAACTGTACCCTATGCATGTATCTGACCACATGAAATCACAGCAGCCTTCCAAGGACTTCCACTCCTCTCCATTCTCTGCTGCTGTGATTTCATCTGATCACATACATCATGTACCGTTTGCTATTCTTAGAAGGCTGAAAGAACTGAGATGATGTCACTCTGGTCACAAAGCACCTAGTAAAGAAAAGCTATAAGTTTTTTTGCTATATTTGCTATAAGTAAACACAGCTTTATAGGTATGTAGTTGAATATTGGGCAGTTTGGCAACTGCATATCAGAAAAACGGCAGTAATTAAGGTACAGTGCCCCACTGGCAGCTAATTTCAGGTGATATGTGGTGGACAGGCATTGTTAGTCAGCGTGGTAAAATTCTGGTGACTGAAAAATGTTGCCCATTCTTTTTTTTCGCTCATTAATGTGCACTCTGCCCCCCATCTTGATAATAAAACAACAGAAATTTTGATATTTTTGCTAATTTATTAAACAAGAAAAACTGAAATATCACATGGTCATAAGTATTCAGCCCCCGGTGGTGATAAGTATTTGGCCCCTTTGCTCAGTATTGAGTAGAAGCAGCTTTGGAGCTGGTACAGCCAGGAGTCTTCTTGGGAAGATGCAACAAGTTTCTCACCCCTGGATTTGGGGTTCCTCTGCCTCTTCCTTGCAGATCCTCTCCAGTTCCCTCAGGTTGGATGGTGAACGTTGGTGGAAGTAATTTTCAAGCCTCTACAGAGATGCTCAATTGGGTTTAGGTCAGGGCTCTGGCTGGGCCAGTCAGGAATTGTTACAGAGATGTTCTGAAGCCTCTGCTTTGTTATTTTAGCTGTGTGCTTAGGGTTGATGCCTTGTTGCAAGGTTCGGCCCAGTCTGAGGTCCAGAGCATCTGAAAGAGCTTTTTATCCAGGATATCTCTGTACTTGGCCACATTCATCTTCCCTTCAATGGCAACTGGTCATCCTGCCCCTGTCCCCATAGCATAATGCTGCCACCACCTTTTGTCACTGCTGGGATTGTATTTGGCAGGTAATGAGCAGTGCTTGTTTTTCTCCATCGCTAAGAATTAACACCAAAAAGTTCAATCTTTGTCTCATCAGACCACAGAATCTTATTTCTCATAGTCTGGAGACCTTCATGTGTTTTTTTTGGAAAATGTCTGGGGCTTTTAAATGTCTTGCACTGAGGTGAAGCTTCAATTTTTTGCCATAAAGCCCCGATTGGTGGAGGCTGCAGTGATAGGTGACTTTGTGTAACTTTCTCCGATCTCCCTACTGCATCTCTGGAGCTCAGTCACAGTGATCTTGAGGTTCTTCTTTACCTCTCTCACCAAGGCTCTTCTCCCACAATTGCTTAGTTTGGCTGGACGACCAGTTCGAGTCGAGTTGTGGTCTTCCCAAACTTCTTCCATTTAAAATTATGGAGACTCCTGAGCTCTTTTGAACCTTGAGTACAGAAATTCTTTTGTAACATTGGCCAGATCTGTGCCTTGCCACAATTATGTCTCTAAGCTCCTTGGGCAGTTCTTAGAGCTCATGATTCTCATGTGCTCTGCCATGCATTGTGAGCAGTGAGGTCTTATATAGACAGGTGTATGCCTTTCTTAATCAAGTGCAATCCAATTAATTAAACACCGATGGACTCCAATTATGGCAGTAAGAACCATCTCAAGATTGATCAGAAGGAAATGGACAGCGTGTGAGTTAAATATGATTGTCACAGCAAAGGGTCTGAATACTTATAATCATGTTATAGTTCCGTTTTTCTTGTTTAATACATTTGCAAAAATATCTACTTTTCATTTTTTTTTTTGTGAAGATGGGGGCAGAGTGCACATTAATGAACCTGGATCTAAGTAATGAGCTGCAATGACACAAAGAGTGGAAAATGCAAAGGGATCTGATTACTTTCCGTAATAGGAGGGCTTACCCTATACAGTACCTATAAGTTTCTATATATTTCCAAGGAAGGTGAAGAGGAGTGTATGAGTAAATGAGGAGGGTGGGATTTAACTACTTACTACTGGGGGCATTATTACTAGTGACTACTGGAGGTATTGTTGCTACTGGGGCATTATAACTCCTGGCTACCTGGAGTATTATATCTACTGTGGCATTATTACTACTGGCTATTGGCATGGTACGATGAGCACACGTGTGATGGCCATATACGGTCTTGTGAAAGCAGCCTTAGATAAAGAAAAGTAAAGTTACATCTTTATTAATAAATACCGGTAGATCATTTTACATATTGCAATTCTTTGTTCTTTGCTCGGTATAGTTTTTACGATGCACCACAGTTCACAGCTGACTTCTTGCTCCGAAAGTAGGGAGACTGTTGTTAAAAATTTTAATCACAACCCTGCAAATGACTCATGAACAAGTGAAGAAGTTACTCATGAATGGTGTTACTGGGACACCATTTGGAAGTCAGAGGTACTACTAATAAAAGGGTGATGGTTGCAGGTTGGGGTAGGTCAGTCTCCACATGCCCCTTTGAAGCTGAAGCTTCAGTATGCCAATGATAATTGGAAGACTGTTGACTATGCCTAAGGAGTGGACTAAAGAAGGTTAACTGGGTCTTAGACCACCAATGATAGAGACGGAGCTGTTGATAATGGTGCCGAAGAGCAAATACTAGCAAGTACCAGTCAGTAGATTGCTACAGACTTCAGCCAAGTGTCACGAGCTTTCACGAGCAGTGTCCTGTTGTCTACTGTGAAACATTTATGAAACCCTTCTCAATTATTTCAGAACAATGCAACCACCAAGTTCATTGCCTCATTTTAAATTAACTTTTCTAGTTCTCTAGCTACACATGGGTCTGCACATATGTCTTTTTGCCCTCCATATGGAACTACCTCAGCGCAAAACACTATAACATTACATGTAGTTTTAAAAAACCCAATGGTCATCTTAATCCATCTCAAACACGTTTTACTGGACATGATGTCATGGTATCCTTAAAATTATATGACTAATCATTGACTACTCTGGACATTTACTGACAGGGTATCGCTGTAGCTAACCGAGGCCATGAAGACTAATTGTAAAGCTAAATATGCTACAAAATTTAGATTTTTTCCAGTTTTTATACTTTTTTGCAGTAGTTAAAGTGAACCTGTCACCAGGAATGTCATTTTTTAGCTGGTGACAGGTTCCAGTAGCCTATGCTATGCAGATTTTAAAATTTCCTATGTCAGTGTTCTGAATCATTTCAGTGCTTTATATAAGTTTAATTCAGATTATCTGGCTCCCTGTCAGCAGTGTGTGGTGAGTCCTGAGGGTGTCTCCTCTCCTCCACACTCATCCATCTCCCTCCTCACTTCCTGCAGATGGGGGAGGAAGGGGGATGGTGTGAAGGAGAGGAAGAATGAAATAAGGAAACACAGGCTGCAGCTGATGCTTCCCCCTCCCCAGGGACTCAGCAAATACTATGAGTAGGGAGACAGGTAATGTGAACTAAACTTACATAAACTAATGAAATTATTCTGAATATCCAGAATCAGCATTGCTTAGGCTATTGTAACTTGTCCCCATCCAAAAATTACAACCCTGGTGACCGTTTCCCTTTAAGTCTATAGTAAGGGTTTATTTTGGTTGGGTTTAGGGCCAGTTCTTCTGCTTCAGTTTATAACTGTGTCATTGTTCACACAAATTGGAGAAAAGAAGAGTCAGAAGGCCCTGAAGCTCGTTTATAAGAGTCTTTTCATTACATCTGGATGGCAGTCAACAAAGACCACGTGTCAGAATCCAGATACTGATCTTTTCTGCCGCATTTCTCCAAGCTTAACCAGTCACGACTCTGTTGTATACAACCCATGCAAGGAGGAACTGATCATCTTACATGCAAATCCCTGGGCGCCGGGGCCTGGCTCCATGTAATGGCAGACATAGAAAGGTCCTGACGCGTTTCACAACCAAACTATAAATGCTTCTAGTGAGCCACATGAACTGACATAAGTAACAAATGGAATCTGTTTTAGGAATGATGAGTGGATTTCTGTGATCTTTCACAATTATAGTTCAGCTTCTTGAAATACCAAAGATATCTGGTGTGTAGGAGTTTAGATATAAGCTACAAGGTTAGGCAATAGGGTAGCGGCAAAAATTGCACAGCAACGTGCGGAGACAGAAGACATTTACAGTCGTCAATCAGATCATAAATAGAAAAACAGCAGCGGGAGAGGACTGGGCTGATCTTGTGGCAGAAAGTGACCGGCCCAATTATGGGATTATGTTAATTAAGGCATGTGTTTTCCAGAGCAGATGCCATGAAGAGGACAGGGATAGGACACCGTGTGGCCCATGAGGGTCATGAGTATAATTAGCAGCTGGAGAGGAGGGTGCTGATTTTGGGGAAGGCAATGACCAACTAATTCATCTCATTCCAAAAGTTAGGACAGAACTGTGAGGCAGTGATCACTGATCATATTAGTACAGATATAGATTGGTCGTAAAAAAAGAGGTTTTCTGGGCAGAGAACATTGACTTTCCTAAATCAGCAGGATCAGATTGGTGAGGGTACAATACTCTCCATCCCCACAGATTCACTGTTTTCAGCAGCTGATAAACAGAGGTTGGGACAGAAAGCTCCATTCTCTGCATAGTGGCTGAAACAAGTCATTGCACCTTAGCTCAAATTTTAATTAATGTGGTTTGATCCGCAGGACCCTGGTTTGACCCCATTTTCTATTTATCCGCTGAACTGTGGAAATGCTGGGTGGTCCCCACTAATCTGAGGAGCTATTTTTTGGATATGTTAGCAATATTTTACCCTGGGAAACCCCTTTAAAAAGATTTTATCAACTATTTAAGTCATCTCCTATTCACAAGGTAGGGGATGACAAGTTGACTGGTGAGGGCCCAATTGTTGGGACCCCACCGATCACTAGAATGGAAAACCCAGCAATCCAGACAACAGGAGTCCTGTCCTCAATAATGGGTGGTCCTACTGCAGCTCCATTCAATAATATGGGAGTGTCAGAAATTTCTGAGCACAGCACATGCCATCACCGGCACCCACATTGACAGCAAATGTAAGTGCCGCAGATACCTGAATCATGTGCAACACCCCTGCTAACGCATAGGCAAGGTCGTTGTTGCAAAGGGCACCCTCTTCTGCTCAGGCTATCTGGTGAGCCTGAGCAAATCATCCAGGTGCTACCTCTAGGAGAACTTAGTGTTTGCAGCTGGACCTGTAGCCTGGTAAGGCAATAGTTAACACTGTGATATGTGACTGTCCAATTATGTTCTTGAAATACAAGCTGGAAGTTGATTGGAGGAGTGCTACCACCTGACCAGGGAATATATAAACTCCTGCTGGGTGGAAGCACGAGGTCTTTTTAGTCATGGTCTTCTAAGAGAACCAGACTTCTTGGTCTGTCTGCCACAGCCAATGTCCTAATCCCAGGAGCTACAGGTGTCTCAGGCCATTTCCTAGCACCCAGGGCAAGTCGGGAGACTCAAGCCCAGAACTGAGATCCACCACCCGGACTCAGTTTCAGCTATACCAGCCTAGCCTGAACCTATTACCAGGCAGTCGACACTTTATGTAACCTTCCTGTGGACCAGCTCTCCATGACTCTTCCAGCTTGAGAATCTACTGTTAATCGTTTGGCTGTTGCGCGCTGTTGAATAAAGAACTGTAAGAACTGCACAACTTTGCCTCTGTCTGATCCCTGGATACTGCTGCTTACCACCAAGAGCTGTCCCCATCCATCACCCAGGGACTCATCCTTCAGACACCCCAGGGGTTGCCCCAGGGAGAAACCAATACATCAGCCTCTCCCTCCATATTTCTTGCATACACCACCTGCTGGAGACCTGCTAGGCTGTAGGACAGCCCTCTGGTCCCCATACCAGCACCGTGACATCAGCGTGCCGAGGCCGCAACCGCCAGCCACTCCCGAATTCTGGGCCCCAGCTGCCTCCAGGCCCCAAGAAAAGGCTAGGCCCCGGTGGGGGATGTTGCTCGTGCATTGCAATTTCTGATCATTCTGACCATAAAATTGAATGGAGTTTCAGTAAGTATACAAGACCTGGCTCTCCATACTTTAGTTACAACAGGACCCCCACTCTCCTGATTACTCAGCATTTGGAACCCCACCGATCACTTTGTAATCCCCTTTCCGCAGGATAACTTAATAGTTGGAACAACCCCTTAAAGGTGTTAATAAACTGTATAGTGATTCCCAGGATAAACTTAATGCAGTACGAATTGATTCATTAAAGTTTTGATTTGATTTGTTTACAGATTTTTCTTTTTTTTATTATTAAGGTGATTTTTGAGTCGACACTTTATGTCATAAATTGTCTTTGCGCTGGAAAAAACTACTGGTCCGGGTTGTGGATTTTGTGGTCAATCTTATAACCTCCTGACAACACGAAGAATCTCAATTAGTATTTGTCATTTATAAAGGTCTGTGCTCCCTGCCGGCTCTGGGCGGCAAACACAGCTCTTCTCTTGTGCGAATTGCATCACTAAACTTCAGCATTAGTCAAGGGGTCCTGAGAGTGACTCTAATAGCACATCTGGAAATAAGTAGCAGAAATTTCACAACGCGCCACAATACAGGACTTGTTCATTGTGACTCTGGGCGGGGGCTGTAAGATTTCATTACATTCATCAATTTTCTGCACAGTAATGTTTTTTTTTCCTATTTCCTATAAGCCTCCTGTACAATGTCATTCAATTACTGCGAACAGAGACTGCCGCGTACTCTTACATGCTTTCAAAGGGTCCGATTCCAAGACTTTCATCTCTCGGGCGTTATATAACATACATGGAAATAGAACCTATAACTTTTTAAGAATATGTACACTGTGGCAACAGTCGCCAGATACTTCTATACAGACTTATGTGTCTCCAAGGTTACAGACTACAAACTTTTGTAGTCTGATCCTGCAAATAGACTCTGTCCTTCCATCTGTCCCTATTTCTTACCTACCAAACGTATGTGGGAGAGTTTGTTGTTGTCTGTTACTATAGAGACACAAAGATCTGTATAAGAGCTGTAGACCAGTGGTGTAACTAGGAGAGACAGGGCCCCCTAGCAGGCTACTGCATGGGCCCCCCTTCCCACTTAAAAAATATACATATTAGTATACTCACACATGCTAATTACAATCACATATAAATACACTCATGTGCATATACATATATATACAGTGCCATATGCAACATACTCACATACAGTGTATACAGACAATATATGACAGATACTGCATATATACATCACAGTATATGTTATATACATATTATGCTGGACATTTGCAGTACAATATAGATATAATAATATTCTTTATTGTGTTAGGTCGGATGACAGGGCCCCCTGACACTGCGGGCCCCATAGCAGCTGCTATGGCTGCTACGGCTGTAGTTACGCCCCCGCTGCAGACACAATATGACAGTTTTCATTAAAGGAAGTCTACCACCAAGGATGTATCTATTAAGGTAGATCCGGGGGAAGGTTCATCTAATCTATGGTAGGATTGCCCTTTTTAGGGCTATCCTTTCGTCCACTTTATCTTTTATAAGGCTACACGGCACAGCTACTCCAAGCCCCAGTAGCCTCTTCCAATCCGCCTACCAATCCATCTTCAGCACGCAGCTACGAGGAGCTGCGCATTTTCGCACTCAAAGCCAAGTACTGCACATGCGCAGTAGCTTCAGCATCAGAGCCAAGTCAGTGAAGCCACTGGCCTGCGCTCTGCGCATATGCACAACCTGACTTCGTGGACGAGCATTACGAGGAGCTGAATGCTGAAGATGGATTTGGTAAGAAGATATCAAGAGGCTACTGGGGCTTGGAAAAGCCACACCGTGGAGCCTCAGCTACGGATACTCCACACCCCAGTAGCCTCTTTAGTCAATTAGCATATTACGGCAATTAATAATTATAAAAGAGAAGGGGGACTAAAGGATGAGCCCTAAAAAGGGCTATACTACTATAGATTAGATGAAACTGCCTCCGTATCTACCTTAATAGGTAGATCCGTGGTGGTAATAATAATAATACTTTATTATCCCAGACGGGAACTTAAAGTGTCACATCCGCAATACATCAATTTGACATCACATATATAAAAACTCACATATACCATATATATAAAAACTCACATATACCATAGAACATAGAGAGAACACAGGTACACATAGATATAGATTTCACTAGGTTTCACTAGGTTTCCTTTAAGACCATTTGCAAAGTTGCTTTGTTTCTGGAGTAATTGCTTCTCCCCCAAAAATTGTCCTTCTTGTAAGGGAAGGCGTTCTGAAGGATACACCGCTCAGGCGGCAGAGTTCCTACGATTTAAGAGGATAATGAAGAATTCAGCACATCTGTCAGTGATCCTAGGACTGGCGTAATGCATTGAAGTGGATAATGGATGGCAGTCATCAAGAAACAACACGATGATTGCCAGGAGAGGTGACACTTGAGAAATAAAGAGTTAATATGACCATGAAGAACAAACCGTACTCTGCAATGGATCCCAGACTCCGTGCAGTACATGACAGCCTGTATCAATATAATGTAACCAAAGGAGCCATAAATCTAGAAAACAGACCTTTAACTAATCCGGCTCTGAAGACGCGGGATAGAAACTTCCTGTGACTCTACGGAACAATTCAGCCTGTACAGTATTGACTGTGGTGTAACAAGTCTTGTCACCTTATCCCTCTGACAAATACATGTGAGTAAATCCTGCTGCAAGACACAAGCTCCATGGGAGGGAGGCTTGACGAAAATGTATCATGTATTTGTATTATTATTGGGCAGAATAAAGGGATCGCGGAAGATTTAAAGGTGTCCATTTTGAACAATCCCTACTTTTCAGAAGGGCCCCTTGGCAAATCTAGCAGCTTCCTTCTGCTGGGATCCCCATCGATCATCCACATTATAATGTGTGAATTTAATTTCATTACAGCGCCCCTGAAGGAGAAATGAAGCATTACAGACTTCCCATTGGTGTCCCAGTGAGGTGTGGGGAAGGACAGGTTCCCCATTGCGAGACACTATGGCCCACATTTATCAAAAAAGGGCGCAAACAAAAAAATACAGCAGATCAGTGTAGGGCTGTATGTAAACCTTTCCCACTCACCAATGAATATCGTGAGGATTTATCATGAATAGTAATTCCTGGAAAACCTTTGATTATCTAATCAACCTGAACAAGTTAAATGATACTTATCCTATCCATGGGATAAGTGTCTGTTCTTTTCAAATACCATATGCTATGCTGATTTTGAATCATTTCAGTACTTTATATAAGTTTACTACACATTACTTGGCTCCCTGCCAGCAGCATATGGCAAGTCCTGGGGAGGGGCAGCTGCAGCCTGTATGTACCTGTGTCAGCCTCCTCTCCTTTACACTCATACAACTCCCTTCACCCCTCCCTACTTCCTTTCATGTGCATTGAGCTGGCATGGGAGGTAGGGGATGGTGTGGAGGAGAGGAATATTGCAGGAGGAGACACAGCCCACACAGGCTGCTGCTACCTCTACCCTGGGAACTCACCATATGCTGCCAGGTAAAGTGAAATAAAGATTTATAAAGTACTGAAATGATTCAAAATGTTGATGTATTTTT
This sequence comes from Engystomops pustulosus, assembly GCA_019512145.1. Lineage (NCBI taxonomy): Eukaryota > Metazoa > Chordata > Amphibia > Anura > Leptodactylidae > Engystomops > Engystomops pustulosus. Next base: position 14,434,772 of record CM033649.1, on the reverse strand, counting down.
AAAACAACAGCTAAAAATGACATTTCTGGTGACAGGTTCATTTTATATTTCCCTTTTAAAGAACTGGCAGTCAAAGCTCGAAGACCCACATGCAAACTCCAAATTCTGTGAAACTTAATTTGATGAAAATAATCCAAATACTAGTGCAGTTATGGCAATGTCTGTATGTCTATGGTGAGTTTATCAAAGTTTGTCTCCTGGCAATAAGTTTTGTGAGTTAAAGGAAACCTGTCACCACATTTTAACATACACAGCTAGTGACAGGTTCCTATACAGTCCTATTAACCTGATGACACCCGTCTTTTAGCTAAAGATTGTTTCTCTTAATATACCACATAAATCAACTTTATATTATATTCCCTGGCATCATAGAAGGTTTGTTCTGCACGGCCAGCCCCTTCCCTTTACTCCTCCCCATGCCTCTTCTCAGCTTGTCATGTGACCAGAGTGACATCATCACAGGTCCTTTAGCCTCCTTACAATAGCAAATAGTACACCATGCATATATTTGATCACATGAAATCACATGTGATAAGACACATACATGGGTTGGATGTTGCAGATGTAACAAGACCTTTGATGATATCATCCTGGTAACATGACTTTAAAGGGGTTAGCCACTTTACTGCATGTCTTTATGTTGTATGACAGGTTCTTTTTAAAGCTTTTTGTTTAACTTTTGCATTCATTGGATGGGATCCAGTTGCATCAACATGAAATACAAGAACGAAGGAAAAGTTTCAAACAAAAATAGAACCTTTAAGCTTTTGTTAAGAAAACATCTCACAATGGCTCAGACAATGGATGAATAAATTCAATGCAGGATTTAGAATGTGATTTAATATTTACAGATTTTTAATTGAAACGGATTTTACATAATAAACATTCCCCTGGTTCAGCGTGTTTACTGCAAAGTATATTTTCTTCTCCAGACCCTTCTAACCTTAATATGTATAAATCCATCATGTTTAACCTTGAAAGCCTTCAGAACTTAAGCAGGAGGAAAAAAAAAACTACAAAATATGCAACTAATGCATTACATGGACAGCTTTTTTGTTAAATACAAACTGTGTAATACTTAATTTCCCCTGTGGGGGTGCTGTAGGGACTTGTACACTTTCCGCTGGGTTATCCCTCTAGCTGAAGATGATGACACTGCAATGTGATCGGACAATGTCCAGAAACCTTGTATGAAATTTCCAGCATATCCAGTGGTATGATCCGTCATATGGCACAGAGTGCAAGCCAGGGGTGGCTACATGGTGCCTATGAATGATGATCTAGAGTGGACATTGTTTTGCATTTATTGCTCAAAATGATTTCAAATTCAATTAATTCAATCAATTAATCCAAATGCATATATTATATGTATCCACACCTGGGGGGCATTTATATTTCTTCCCTTTCCCTGTCCTCTTTTTGTGCCTCTAGTGAGTATTTTGTTTTTTGCACCTTATTTGTATTTTTAGTTTCAGCTCTTTGTCACATGAAGTTTTTTTTTAGACTTTCCTCTGCATGGTCTGGACTGGTGTGTTTTTCTGCAATTATTTGCACCTTTTTAGGTGCAAAACAATGAAAAATCAGCTGCAGACATCTGGAGGCTGGAAAAATACAAAGAGAAATTAGGCACAAACCATAATTACTTTACTGCAACACTGCAAACTCCTGTGTGACTTGAAAAAGTTGCAAAAAATCATGCAAATACCCAATGAGCCCAAAGAGTCACTAAAATACAACCCAAACTCATTCACCTGACTGGGATAAGTCTGTCCCAGGGTTCGAGGAAAAGTACAACCCATTCCACAAAAAACAAGCCTCTGTACAGCAGTTTAAACAAAAACATATTTCCTTTTTTTAAAATTCTTACAATATAAAAATAAAAATACTAATGTGTTAAATGTATTTGGACCTTAACCCCTTAGGCAACAGCTGGTGTTAACAAGTTTCTTTAATGGAAAGGTAGAGACAAAGGGCAAAAAAAGACACAAAAACTGCACAAATTAAAGGGCAGAAACAGAAAAGTGAATTGATAGATTTAACACGGTAAAAAAAATCTTATGGCACATTTGACCAAAAAAAACAATCAGGTAAAAAAGAAGAAACAAGAACTAACTATGATAAATGACCCACACTGAGTCAAAAAATAAGGGTCCACATTGGCCAAAAGAAGACCCCAGTCACCTGCAGCTTGAATGTGTGAATGGGGTAAATTTAGCTTTTTACATTTTCACTTGTTCACATTTTTATTGCATGAAAAAATTTTGCCAGATCCTAAGATATAGAAGGTGATAGATTACATTTCTATATTCCTTAGACAGTACATTTTATCTCTTGTAAATTTACAGGTTTTGATGACTTGCCGTATCTTTCTCATTATCTTCCTTTGACCACTCAGCCCACAGATGGTTTTCACATCTGACTTCAATATACAGGAACACAATGTACACGACGACACCCAACCGGGCACAATACAGAGGGAGGAATCCGAAATGTATTTCCTCACTGAACTCCACTACATGGATATTATATCCTAAGGCCTCATTCACACACAAATTTGTGGCCGCATACACGTCCCCATAGACGGCAATGGCGGCCCAGCGGCGGTACAGTGCCACACATTTGTGGCACCGATCTGCACTATACACCGGGAAAAGATAGAGCATGCTCCATCTTTCCCAGTGTCTATGGCCGCGCACCGCTGTTTTCTATGGAGGGGGGAGGGGTCACCTCCTCGTCTTCACCAGCGCACAGTGGTATGGTCGGGCATACCGCCATGTAAATGTACCCTAAGGCAAGATTCACACTGCCGTTGCCCGCCGTACTGTAGCACGGTGGGCACATGGCAGCACATGTTCCCATCCATAGGGATGTATGGCGCACGGCGCCGTAATACGGGAAAGATCGGACATGTCCTATCTTTTTCCCGGATACGGAGCAGTACGGTGCCGCATGTGTGCGACACCGTACCGCTCCCGTAGGGCGCCGTGCGCCCATTGCCGTCTATGGGGGACGTATATCGGCCGTAAATACGCCCCCCCCCCATGTGGCTGTGTGAATGTAGCCTAAATCCGTCCTCCATATTTATCTAGAATATATATGAATCTTCAGTATCCTATGTTAAACTAGACTTAGCTATTCTGTTCCTCCCTGTCCCAGTGATAGGACCTCCCTGTCCCAGTTTAGTCCCGGGGGCACAGATTTGCTTTGCCCTGGATAAGTGTAACCTCATGTTGCATTTGTGAATCACAGTTTAGGCGCTGGCTTTATATTCGCGCTTTGACCTTTGTTGCTAAAAGCGTTAGAATTATTTTCTTAGCCTTGATGGGATCAGCTTCAAGAATCTTTCATACTAACCATATTCTGTGTATTTACGATATCGGAGCGCAGCACAAATTGTCCTTATTATAAGCAGATGTCCGAGAGGAGGTGATAAATCGTCCCACCCGCCCCCTCCCTGACACCTTGCTGCCGGCTTCTCCCAAAATGAATAAACCCATTAACTTATTAAATTATTGCAAAATAGTCCCGAAAACCTGAAAAATGGACTCGGAAGCCGTAGAATAAGACTGCGGCGATTCCTACGTGACATCCGTAATGAACTTCCCAAGTAGGTAATGGCTTCCTGACCTCCAATAACTCAGCCTGACCGCACTTAAAGGCTCCATTTATCCGCCTCCCCGCTCAGGTGCACATTATCTGGCCATAGACCTACATCCAGGAAGAAATTATGGAGGGACAAAAATATCCAATTAAGAAACCATTAACCCTTATACGGAAAGTTCTGGCGTCTGACTGCGGAGCGGGAGGAAGAGCGAGGGGGATAAAGATCATGGACGTCTCCAAAGTCAAACTGATTGTGAAAAGTTTATCTGAACGCAAAGTTTATGCCGGGTCGACCAAATAGAAAACTGGAAGGTCCTTGAGATCTGACACGGAGGCCGGGCTATGCCTCTCGTGGGTGAGGAACAGTAGAGAACAAGGAGGCCCTGGCACCGGGATATCATTTATTTCATCCTGCCAAGATACACTTCTAGGAGGCAGGAGAGAAGAAGTCTGGTTTTGGTACTACACAGCCTCCTTTTTCCCCCCCTGATAGACACATCAGAGTAATTTGGAAATGATTAACTCTTTCCCAATCACCATATTAAAGGAAATCTACCATGATACACCAGGGACACTTACTCATAGATCCAGACACTGTGACTGTGGGAATCTTCTTATATTTGTTATCCATGGCCTCTTTCCTTCTAAAATCAACTTTTAAAATTATGCTAATGAACCAGTAGGGCTGGGGGCATAACTAGAGCCCATACATTGTGTATCTTCACAGGCTGTTACATTGTGCAGGAGCCCTTCCCCCTCCCACTGTGTGAGATTACAGCAGAAAGTTCTGGTGGAGCAAGGGGAGGGGAGACAGTGTAACAGTCTGTGAAGCTGCAGCATGGAAGAGCACTGGTAAAACCCCCCAGAGCTCTGGGGGTCTCCAGTATTATATGTCTGCTCTGGGTATCTTCACTATTATACGTCTGCTCTGGGGGTTCATTAGCATAATTTAAAAAGTTGATTTTAGATGGAAGGAGTCCATGGATAACATATATAAGAAGATTATTAGTAGATCTATGAGTAAGTGACCCTGGTTTATCATGATGGATATCTTCAGTTATGTAGAACCTAGAACTATGTTTAATTTTTGGTGTCATTTTAAAGAATTTCATCCTTCAGATTGCACCAGACTTGTGGTTCTGTAAGCTCTAGGACTAGAGAGACAGGCAGTTTCAGAGATATTTGGGAATGTGAGCTGCAGAGAAAGATCCAGATCTATAGAAGTAACCATAAAAAAGTAACCATATTTGAAATCTCTATACAACTGAAGATAGGGGCGTCTGAAGAGATGCCTAAAATTGACTCATCTCAGCCAAAATATGACTCTTCTCATTTTCCTGTGACTTTTGGAGAAGATTTTATATATGTAAATGGTTGAGATTTCACATAAAAGAGGGAATTCTAGAAAGGACATTACATCCCCTACCTAAGGGGGGCTGGTAGTTTAATAGGGTAAAATCTACTGACAGGTTCCCTTTAAATCCTCTTTCTTCTACTATAATATATATTCCATACATTCAGTAACAGTTCACAGGCCATTCTTAGAGTTTCGAGGATGTATGATCTGACAGCGCTGGTGGTCATCAGTGAACCCTGGGCTGGATGTCCTTATGAGGTATTCCCGACATGATCACAGAAGGGTCTCTCCCGGACTGGAACAATCTACATTGATTGGGGCCTTCAATCAGTTAAACAGGAACATTGCACGTGCCTTTGATCTCTGCCATTAGAACAGGCAGATGGATATGAAATTAGAGCCATTGCCTTATTGCCTGCATGGTCTGCTCATGCTGATGGGACAAGTGCCTACTGCTTAGTCCTGAGGTCCCATGTCCTATTAGGGAAAAGACATGGCACATAGCTGAGACCAAAATAATCCTAAACTTATCAGTATAGTAAAATCATTCATTACCTTCTTACAGGTGATCCCCTACTTAAGAACACCCGACTTACAGACGACCTTTGGTAATTAGTAATTTACTGTACTTTAGCCTTGGGTTACAATAATCACCTATAACAGTTATCAAAGGCGTTAATCCTGGTTCTTATGACAATCCAACATTTTTAAAATCTAGTTGTCTAGTTATCATTATAAATATAAAGTTCCAACTTACATACAAATTCAACTTAAGAACAAACCTACAGAACCTATCTTGTACGTAGCCCCGGGAACTGCCTGCAGTATAGAATATAGTAACAGCAGTAGATAGATAGAATTTGCCTATACGGCTAATGTTAAATATAGGCGTAGCTTCATGAATGGAAGGATATTTCATAAATGAATAAAGATAAAGATACATTAAAAATATATAAAAATAATAAAATAAATTTATATATAAATAAATATATAAAATCTAAATATATAAATATATATAAATAGTAAATATATAAATAAATTAATAAATAATAATAAAAAAAAATAAAGAATGAGCGATATTCTATGGATAGATGGGTAATGACTGGTCCATGTGACTACTAAGTGGTAATAAATACATTGCAGTCACATAGTCCTTTACCCCATGCTGAGGGGTTGCTAACTACAAAATGCCCCTAATCTGGGTGTGAGGCTTCTCTTCTACACGACCCAGCGGGAGCGAGGAGATGAGGCTCTTATCTCCACCGTGGAAGTATTGGTGATCCATACTACAGCAGAGAAGACGTAATATGCATCATAGACTAATAGGCATTGACTGTCTCACCTTACTGGTGTAATAGGGGCTGTGATGATCACCATCAATGGCAGCCATCACAAGGTTGTAGGGTCCATAGACAGACCACCAGCAATGTTAATAATGTTTAGACCCACAGACCTTGTTTTAGAGCAGGTAGCACAACCCACATCCCACAGTATTATACATCTGCTCTGGGGGTCTCCACTATTATACATCTGCTCCAGGGGTCTCCAGTATTATACATCTGCTCTGGGGGTCTCCAGTATTATACATCTGCTCTGGGGGTCTCCACTATTATACATCTTTCCAGGGGTCTCCAGTATTATACATCTGCTCCAGGGGTCTCCACTATTATACATCTGCTCCAGGGGTCTCCAGTATTATACATCTGCTCTGGGGGTCTCCAGTATTATACATCTGCTCTGGGGGTCTCCACTATTATACATCTGCTCCAGGGGTCTCCAGTATTATACATCTGCTCTGGGGGTCTCCACTATTATACATCTGCTCCAGGGGTCTCCAGTATTATACATCTGCTCCATGGGGTCTCTAGTATTATAGGTCTGCTCTGGGGGTCTCCAGTATATGTACATCTTGCGTTCTGGGGGTCTCCAGTATTATAGGCCTGCTCTGGGGTCTCCAGTATTGTACATCTGCTCTGGGGGTCTCCAGTATTATAGGCCTGCCTCTGGGGTCTCCAGTATTATACATCTGCTATGGGGGTCTCCAGTATTATAGGCCTGCTCTGGGGTCTCTAGTATTATACACCTGCTATGGGGGTCTCCAGTATTATAGGCCTGCCTCTGGGGTCTCCAGTATTATATATCTGCTATGGGGGTCTCCAGTATTATAGGCCTGCCTCTGGGGTCTCCAGTATTATACATCTGCTATGGGGGTCTCCAGTATTATAGGCCTGCTCTGGGGTTTCCAGTATTATACATCTGGTCTATAATAGGTTTTCTGTGGGTCCTCTGAGATATATGAATGATGTAGGTGAGGGGGGGGGGGGTCTCCAGTATCGTCTGGTTTGTTGTTTTTGCATTGTATTTGTATGCTTTCTCTGTGGTCTGTATTAGTTTTGTGAAAATGCAGTGTATTTGGTTTTACTATGGGTTTTTTTTCTAGGCTTCTGGTTATTAATGCGGCCCCATTGAAGTTGAGCGGTATGACAACGTGCCCTCGGACCAGCTCCATAAGCTCATAGCTATAACTGGTGACATATAATAACGGTAAGTGGCACATCCATTTCTACTTGATAGAAGTAGTGATTAAAGGAATGACCCCGTAACATGAACCAATCTAATCTCAATTGTATCTGTTTGTAATCAGAATCTCTGTGATCTCTTGGAATATAGACCTTGGAATTGAAGTTAGTTTAAATCCTGGGAAGTCCTTCTGATGTTCCTCAAACCATTTCTTGAACCGTTTTTTGAGGTCAGAGACTATTACTAGTAGTAACATGCCCTCAGCTATTAGGGCAGGGGTGGGAATGTACTTGGTCTGTGTATTATCTAGGTTTCTGGGACATGAAGGTAAGTTCCAGGCTAACTAAAGGATTTTACCCAAGAATACTCGGCCTCCAATGGCGTTTTCTTACTATCCTTCATCACACATGTGATCATCAACCTTCTTCTCATGATCTGGTGGACCAGATCTGACTCTCTTATCTCACTCTTTAAGTAGTGGACAGTGGTCAATGTGGCTTATGCCGGCCCATTAAGAAATTATACACTTTTTGCATCTCAGGGACTTCTTAGTGCGCTTCTCAAGGACCCTTGCCCAGTATGACCTCCATAACCCCTTATAGCAACAGTCACGCATAAACATTCGCTACTCTTGCACTACCCCTTCATTAAAGCAATTTACACCTAATTATTGCTTAATCATTGTATTTTGAAAATTGCTTAACCCTTCATTTCAAGGTGGTCAAGGACATTCACCTGAATCTCCAGGTCTTCCTCTCAATGATATCTTTGGAATAGCTTTACATATCATAACAATTTTCATTAGTTTTTTTTTTCATGACATCTGAGACTTTACTCGATAGGATAATTTTATTAAATATATGTATTTTGTTTATTGGATTAATAGAAATCAAAAAAATGTTTAAAAAATACACTTTATTGTCATTTTTAATTTTCCCTCCTTTTACTAATCACATTTTTGACTGCAACTTTAACAGTGGTACTTCTCTGCTTTCTGTGAGCCTAAAAACCACAATCATTATTAAAGGGGGGATTCTCCTTTTTAATTTGACACCAGAACTGTGTTTCTAGGTGCCATTGTTCATAAGATATAGCCTGTTGAAGAGGCCATTGTCATGATGTCTATACCAGCGACCAGCATGGGTTATGTGCAATTGGAGGTTTTATGCCATATGGCAGTCCTGAAGGTGTTAAAGGGGCCTTGGCCCACCAAAGCCAAACCAGTGATGTCTCCGTGCCCCTGCAAAAAACAGGGGCACGGACTGGAGAGCAGTGTGGGACAAAAGGAGGGATCGCAAGTTAAGTAAATATTTTTTTGCAGCCCCCTCACGCCACATTTAATTTTTTTAACGTCTCGGATAACCCCTTTAAATACTGTACAAGTATTTTGCACGGAAAAGACCATGCAAAGTCTGCCAGAAACTGGCAAAACCTTAGTTAATGTGGGCATCTGTGTGTAGATTTGCAGTCCTCTTTGTGCTTGTGGTGGAGAGACCTAGCTGCTGTGACTCCTTGCTCCCCCTCCCTTCTACTTAGAGCTTCTATGTAATATTGTCACGGTTCGTAGGGAGTCTATGGGCAGAGTCTGGACTCCCTGGACCACCGCTGGGGATAACGATACTAGCCGCAACCTAGCCGCGAAATCTAAGTGGACGGCTGCCGCAAGTGGTTTGGTCTTGCTGCGAAGGGAGCCACCAGGTCTCTCCATGGGTGCACTAGGTCCGCGTGGCAGTCAAGGTAGGGACCCACGGGAAGGCAGGACCCTCGGAAGGATGGCTGGCAGACCTCGGAAGGACGGCTGGCAGGACCTTGGAAGGATGGCTGGCAGGGCCTCGGGAAACACGGGATATCTGACCGCCACAGGATACCGACTGCCACGGATTACGGGAGCACCACAGGATAACAGGACCGCCACAGGATTACGGGACCCAGCCACAAGGAACACGGAACCACACCACATGAACACGGCGCACGGCCCAATAACACCACGATATGCCACGAGGAACATGGGAACACACACAGGAATTATGGAGATCTAGAAAACATTGCGGAATCACGGATTCTGGAAACGCTCAAGCTTTCACTTCAGTAGAATGACTTGAAGATCCAGCAGGGGATGATGGAGTCGTCAGGTTTATATGCAGAGCCGGAAATGCCAGCGCCAATTAGAGGACGCTGGCCCTTTAAATCCCTGAGAGTCAGGCGTGCGCCCTAGCATCGGAACGCGGCAAGAAGCAGGAGCACGGCCTACGGAGGAAGCCAGGATGGGACCAGGATGGGACCATCGCGGAATCCGGACCAGGGAGATGAGTATGGACGAGGATCCGGGTGTAACCGTGACAAATGACATATTACTATACTTACTTTCTCTTGTCTTGATAGCAAAATTGAATTTAGCAGAGAAAAGCGAGAGGAAGGAGAGGAGATAAAGCCAAAGTAAGTGGAGAAAGAAGAACTTTTTTCTTCTAAGAAATATTACACATATTCACTTGAATTAAAGACATTATTATTTCAGTTCATTGTTTTTTTATTACTACTGTTTTTTTAAATACACAATCCCCCTTTTTGAGAAATTAGAGAATGTGATATTTAGTTTCAGCACCTTACTAATTGCCAGACTTATTCATGGCGTGAATGTGACCCGAATGCGCGGATAAGAGGACGCTGACTACATCCCTGTCACAAAGTGATTAATTAAGTGATCTTAGTGTATAGGATGCAGTAAACAGAGGAACACAACGTCGCTAGTCTGACACATGGAGGAAGAGAGCATTAAATCTGGAGGACCTCAATTACTACTGACAGCAATTTAATCATCATAAATCGCGACTGCGATCACAAGCCATCAAGATAATATTTTACCCGGACTGAAGCCGGAATAACTATATAAGTGAAGAAAACAAACAACATGTACTGAAAATCACTTCGGTAATTGAATATTTGATATTGGGTTAAATGATGCCATGTGCTATTTATAGGAAGAACCAAGGATATCTATAGAAAACTAATTGCTGCTATTATTACTATATTCTTAACACTTTGTTCATATCCGCTTCTTATAAAATCTAAGTGTTTAGTAATATATGAAGAATTATTCTTCTCTCTTGCAAACGTCCTTGTAGCTGTCCCACTTAGACGTCCCACTTAAAACGTCCCACTTAGACTAGGCACACCAAACCCCTAGCAGAGTGAATCTTTATCCATAAATCTTAAACCTTACTCCAGCAGCCCACATACGTGATAGTAGAAGATAAGAAATTGAAAAAGTTTCTAATGGCTTAACTCCTTACAGCCTGGATATTATTTGACTTGATAGACTGAACACCTAAGAAGCTGTAATGATTTCTTTAGCTTCCTCTACTGATCTACATTTTGTTGTAAGGATTTCAAGCTGCTTTTAGATCTAAGGTCATTTGCAGATGAAAAGAAGAGGAAAAAATGTTCACTTTTAACACATACACTATTGGCTTAATCTAAGAAAGTGCCATATCGGCAGGACATTTTATGTTCAGGAATCTCTGGCTGATGAGGTAAAACCGGAGGCTTCACTTTACATATCAAAAAGCGGAAACAGAACTAGTAATATGTATATGTGGTAAATTACCTAATATACTGCCCCCACACACTTATACACACATTACAACATATATGCAGTAACGTGTCGACCCCCTTTAAGACATGTAGAGTCTTAAAATCTCAGTGATTGATATCATAGTCAGAGCACCTTATCTCTGGTCACATGCTAGGACCAATATCATAGGACCCGGCTGACTTCCTATATGTAGGTGTGTGATGAGATGAGGGTTACCTCTCTCCATTAGACCGAATCTTTTTGTAGATGAGAGAAGCAGCAGCACCCAGGCCCATTACTCAGCCGGCCTTATAATAATACATCTCCCCACTGGGTTTTGCGGTAAGATTTATTTATTTGCGGCATGAACTTCTCCTTAGTCATCCTGACACAAAGGTTTATTACTTGTTTTCTCTGCCAGCACCAGATTTTCTTGTGTCGTTAAAATTCACAAGCAATTCTACAGCATCTTCTATTATTTGGCTGGGAACTGTCGTTCCGGTGCTTACAAATGGAGCCGAAAAAGTTTCTGAATTTTGATGAAACTCTTATGTCTGGTGAGAAAAAAGATGGAATCTGACAAAAGAAACCGCAACATAATGAGGGCTGCACAGTCAGACCCCGAACCAGATAGTTTTATACTTCTCATTGGACCCCAAAATGCAAGGACTAGATTACACCCATAATTATACCACTCAACTTACCATATATACTTGAGTATAAGCCACGTTTTAAGCACAGTTTTTGTGCTGAAAAGCGCCACAGCTTATCCTGAGTATATATAAAATAAGTTAGTACTCACCCACTGTGCTGACACCTGGAGTTCTCTTCTCCTCGCAACGCGTCTTCGTGTTCCTGGCCTGGAGATGCACAATTATGCGACCTGCTGACACACAAACAATGGCTGGCAGTTTCGCTGCTTGCTGACCCATAGTTTGTGTGCCGGAATATCGTATAGACGTGCATCTACTGCCCACCCGGGGACCCAAGATGGCGTATGACGGGATACCGAGCTTATTTTATAAGTGGGCACTCTTCTTGACATTTTTTTTTGAGGGGGCACTGCTGCTGGCCATTGTTATTAAAGGCACTCTCTGGACTTGGTTATTAAGGGGGCACTCTGCTGGACATTGTTATTAAAGGGGCACTCCTGCTGGATATTGTTCTTATGGGGTGCACTGCTGCTTGGATATTTTTATTAAGTGGGGCACTCTGCCGGGAATTGTTATTATGGGGGCACTCTGCTGGATATTGTTATTAAGTGGGGCACTCTGCTGATATTGTTATTAATGGGGGCATTCTGCGACACATGTTATCAATGGGGGCATCCTGCTGACATTGTTATTAATGGTTTCACTCTGCTCAACTATGAGCATTCTGCTAAAACATTATGTTTTGGGGACACCTGCTGGACATTTATTAATTGGAGGCTGCTTTGGACATTTCATTAACAAGAGACTACTGGACACTTTTTTGTGAGGGAGAGTATTATAGAGTGTGCGTATACCCCCCCCCCAGGGCTATACTCTATGTCAAGGTATTCTCATTGTTTTGTGGTAAATTAGTATCCTCGGCTTATACTTGGGCCTTCTTGAGTATATTACACACGTCTGTTTCCTATTTTAGTCGGTGCAGAGTACTTCAATAGTACAAGAGTAAGTAATGTGGTCAGTGATCACCGTTTGCCCCAGCCCTCACCTTGGTTTGGGGCGAAGCTGACCCACATCTGCTCTGCCAGTAACTATGGTCATTCACAGGTTTGTCCCCTCTCCCCCCCAGTGGATAGTTATGTGTGTACCCAGATTATCCCCCCTAGGCAACATATTGGGAGCCTATATCAGCATTTTTTTACCCCCGCCTTGTACTCTCCTTTACCCTAGTGCACTAAGCATCTTATTTATCGATTCGCAGGCCTCATCATAATAAGCCCTTGGCCTCATTCTCCCTAGACAGAAGGAGGACTGGAGCTATTTTTGGAATCATGACACCATGAGAACCATGGCCCGACAACTATTAATACCAAGAGACTTAACGGAGAAGGAGAAAAGGTGGGCCATTGGCCAAAAACTATTTACAGATATTTATAAGAAATTTCAAAAGTAAGATAGCTAGGGGGAGGTTTATCATACTCGACGCAAGTTTCTAGTGTAGAAGCCCTGAAACCGTCCTCTATATTTTTAAACTGCGCTAAGTCAGTGTCTATGCCGAATAATAAATCTGGAGTCAATTTAAGACTGTGTCGTCTTAGTTTACAACCAAAAAAATATGTCAAATTTGTTGTGACCAATTCCTGTCGTAAAGAGATTGGGGGTATTTATTTACACTTTAGTGTAGAAAAGGCGCCATTTGTGAAACGCCATGTTTTCATAAATCCCTCCATCTTCTAATATTTCGCTTTATGTTAATTTCCGTAAATTAAAAAAAACTCAAAATAACTGAAAATTTCAAAATTAATTTTGTATCTAAAAAACACCCACTAAGGGTTAAAACCAACCTACATACCACATTTCTTAAAACCAAACCGTTCATTGAGGTAAGGGGTTAAAGAGTATATGTATAAAAAATATAAGTCATGTGTCTAATGACTTTTTCCCCAGAAAACTTTCGCGGACAGAGTCATGTAAATAATAATCTCACACTCATTTTGTTTGTAATGATAAGACTTTTAACACGAATAACTTGACAACTCAACGCCGAAAATATTAACCAGATGTTTAGATTGTGACGGGAATGTGCGCCAGAAGGAGTCCTCTCAAGATTTGATGCTTATCTTTTCTGAATAAACTCCAGGGCGAAGTGTTTGTGCTGCATATTACACGGCTTATAAATACTAGGGACACTTATTTTCCTACACCACGATAAGTACCTGATCACTGGGTCCGATGGTGGGACACCAATGGTCATGAGAACTAGGGCCTCGAAAACTCCCTTGAATATGTTGGAAAAGCTCCGCCGGTGCTCTCATCCACTTTCTGAGACAATTATGTCCCATAGGTCAGAAAAGTGAATGGAGCTTCTAACATACACCCCCATGAGGGCAGGGAGTCAAACTTATTTTCACTGTGGGGGCCGCATCACCTTGTGGTTGCCCCTAAAGGCTGATTTTATTTTATTCCTGTATAAATGTCTATACGACTCGACCTGTTTAATATGCAGATTATATCACCCATTTGAGGGCAACCACTGAAGCTGAACATTTGTTTAAATGACCTAGCCAAGTGCCTGTACAGAGTGTCCCCCAGTGCCCTCTTACCCGTCCACTGTGCCCAGCAGTGCCCTCAAACCCGCCCTATGTGCCCCCCAACTCCAGTCAGAGTTTTCCTCCACAGTGCCCACCAGCCAGTGTTCCCCCATATGGTGAGCGCACCCCAGCCAAGCTCTTCCACAGTGCCCCATGCAGCAGAGTGCCCCCATACCCCCATAGTGCCTTACTCACTTTTCACTCCCCCGAAAGAAGCGCGGGTCTGTCCGGGCACATGATGAGGTCATTCAGAAACGCACATACAGCTTTGGTCACACACACAGGAGAAGATATAATAATAATCTTTACTTTATATAGCGCCATCAATTCCCGTAGGCGCTTACAAATCAAATAGGGGACATATACAACTATCTTACATTACAAAGAACAAACGTCATATGAACAATAGGGTGAGGGCCCTGATCACAAGACTTAGAGACTATTAGGATGAGGGGGTGACCAAGAGCTTAACAACTAGTGATGGATGAGGGGGTACACAAGAGCTTACAGTCTATGAGGACCAAGGGGGGTGCCACAAGAGGCTTACGTTCTATGAGGATGATGTCGGTGACACAGAGCTTACAGACTATGAGGATGATGGGGGTACCAAGAGGTCGTAAGATGGTCGCCATTCTTTATAAGGGAACATATAAAATCAATTTAAATAATAATTTACAAACACGATGTTGCTGCTTGAACCATCCTCAGCCGCATCTTTATTTTACAAGGGTCCTATGTGAAATAAGACTGCAGAGAGCTTGGAGCTTGGTAATATATCAGCTGTTTTGCCGGATACACAGATGGGACATAGGATGGATTATAAAGGGAGAGTTGACATTTCCATGCATTTAATGAGGTATAGCTTGCTAAAGAAGTTGGGTTTTAAGAAGCACGTTTGAAGCTTTGGAGGGTGGGTATTTAGTCTCAGAGTCTGGGGAAGGCATTTCCAGAGAATTGTGCACTCGGGAGAAGTCCTGGATACGACGTGCATGGGAGGTTCGATTAAGTGAGATTAATCTAATGTCACTGGCATAACGAAGAGCACGGGAAGGGCGATAGACTGAGAAGAGAGAAGAGAGAAGGGAGGTGCCATTAATTCCGAGCTTGTGGATGAGGGTTATTATTTTATATAAATGAATACGGAATGAGACAGGTGCCAGTGCAATGATTGGCAGGCAAACTGGAGGCATCCGTGTTAGCCGTTTGGCCTAAAATAACGAGCCTGGCTGCCGTGCATTAAGAATAATTGAAGAAGGAAGTAGTTTTAGAGAGATGAAGACCGATTAGTAGGAGTTACATGTATCTTAGTCGAGAGTGAAAGATATGCATACAATTGCATTTTAGAAGTTTCAAATGTCAGAACTACGGCCGCGATTCCTGGAGATGTTTCTGAGATCATCCGCAAGAGCGGCAAGAAGATTGAATATATGGTAAAAAGGAGAGGTCAGTCCAGCACAACTCCCAAGACAAGCGGGCCTGCGGTTGGGTGCTAGAGTGAGATCCCACAGACCTAGAGAGGAGAGGTCATGGTGGGTTGGTTAGAAGATGGTGAAAGACAAGAGTTCAGTCTTAGAAAGATTAAGTTCAAGAAGAGAGAAGACATGATGTTAGTAGACAGCAGAGAGACATTCCACTAATGTTCTGGGTAGCAGGGGTGATGTATTACGGTGCAGAGTATATAGCTGGGTTCATCACGTAAGATGAATACTGGAAACCAAATCTCTGATGGTTGTCCAATGGGGCAGTATGAGAGAGAAGAAAGAGAGGACCTAGGACTGAAGGCCCTGAGGAACCCCGAGCACCGAGACTGAGCCTGAGGACACCCCGAGAGGAAATGGAGAAGATAATAGAGTCCAAAAAGGAGCAACTGAAAGTGCGTAGAGATGAGAGGAAGAGCAACTCAAGAGAGTGGCAGGGTCCCTTTAGGCCAATGGGGTGAACATCTAAGAAGGAGCTGTGGTCCACAGTATCAACGCTGCCCGATAGTCCTAGGAGATGAGGAGAGATATAGTCACTTTTGATTTTGTGCAAGTAGGAGATCATTGGAGACTTAGAAGAGCATGTTTCAGTGGAATACATAGAAGCGGAAACACAGATTGCAGCAGGGGGTCAAAGGAGAGTTAGGCTGATAGATAGCGGGTTAGTCGAGAATAAGACCAGGCTTCCAGAGCTTGAGATTAAAGGGAGGTTTAGAAACTGGTCGGTAGTTATTAGGCATTTGATGTGCCAGTGAAGGTTTCTTTATAAAGGTGTTAACAATAGCATGCTTGAAAGAAGAGGGGACGACACCATGAAGAGAGAGAGAGTATTGAAAATTTTAGTTAGGTGAGAAGTACTGCTGGGGAAGAGACTGTACCAGATGTGAGGGATGGGGTCACTGAGCGGTTATGGGGCGAGCAGAGGTAAAGAATGCCTGACACTTCTTCCTCTGTGACTGCTCAAAGGAAGAGAGTAACAGATAAGTGGGAGGGAAGGGATTGGAGGGTTGAGTGGATTGAGCAATTATTTCCTTATCTGGCGATACATAAATTTTGTCCTTAAAATAGTTGGGCAAATCTTCATCAACCCAGGTCTTGACAGTGGCTGCACCTTGGTGTTCAGTAAGTGAGTGAAGGGTAGCAAAGGCCTTTTGGGGTTGTTCACGAGAGTAGGATATATATTAAGTAAAATGAACCTGTTTTAGCAGGTGAAGGGCCAGAGTTTATAGGTTTTTTTAGCATAATTTTATGAAGTGAAGAAGTCTGCAGCGCGATTTTCTTCCACAGACGCTCAGCAATCGCTGGAGCACTGGCCGAAGAAACGAGTTTGTTCAGCTGTGCCAGGTTGCCTGCTGTGTGTGTGAAAATTTCGGATATGAGTGTCGGTGCCGACCTCATCTAGCGTCACTTCTGACAGTGTGGATTATACGTTGGTTAGTAGCCACGGTTTTGGACAGGTGAAAAGAGATGGGGGACATGCAGTCTGTAAGTTTTCTGTGATTTGGTTAGTATCTATTGACCGTGGGTTCCGGTATGATTGATGGGTGGAGGATTTCTGAGATGAGAAGGATTATGGTCTGATAAGTGGAAATGAGGAATTGGGTAAAATCAGATATTGAAGATGTTTGGGAAGACCAATCAGGATGTTTCCCCGCACTAGTGTGGGGGAAACGCAGATTGTGAAAGACCGGAAGAAGTAGTTTAGGTGCAAGAGCTGATAGGCCGAGGGGAATGGGAGTGTTAACAGGGATTTGAAGTCTCCCATATGATGGATTGAATGTCACGATAGAAAGGAGAGAGCCATGAGGCAAGTGGGCAAGAAACTGATAGGGAGGCAGGTAGGACTTTATAACTACAGGTCCACCACGAGAGAGAACGGGGCGGTAAAAGTCTAAGATGTGTGGACCCAAAGAATGGGAACAGTAAGAGAGGTACAGGAGAATGACTGGAAATTGCATTGTTGAGAGAGAGATTATGCCTACCCCCCTCCCTCTCTGCCTATTCTCAGGTCGGAGCAGTGCGAGAAAGTGTAAACCGCTATAAGCCGCTTAACCAGACATGCTTGGCAACGGAGGCAGAGTTCATCACTGCTGGATCCATGTTCAATATGGATGGCAGCAGGTCAAAGACTTAGAAAGACAGAGTCAGACTGATTCTCAGTTTATTACACACGGCGGCGTTTCCATAGGGCACCATTTAAAGGGTTAATGGGTGGAGGAGAGAAGAGGGGATACACTGAATCTTTATACGGATTCAGCAGGGTTTTCTGTGTGAATGTTAAAATAGGCAGAAGTGGTTGCCTGGATTAGAGAGATGTCCCCCTGCAGCCAGCAGAGGAGAATGAAGAAGAGACAAAAGATGCTGCGAGATTATAGAATTATTTCTTGCTTACAGCAAAGACGTGATCAGTTAGTCTGGTTTCATAACTTATAGAGTGTGGTGAGTGGTTAAAGAAGGTGATTGAAGAAGGGAGGCCATTGATATGGATCTGTTGGTACTGGTGAATAGATGGACGGGGGTGGGCAGTAAAACAACCATAGCAAACAGAGAGAAAATGGAAAACATTTTGAGACAAACATAATGTTCATTTTTCTCTCATCTTACCTGTCTCCTCTCCGCCCTGGTCTACTGCAATGTCAAACTGCAGTTTCATCTTCGCAGATATTATATATACTTAGCAGAATATTTATGCTAAGCCAACAAAGAATGCAAGCAACCAGAGTGCAAGCCTCTAACTATCACTAAATTTACTACCAGAGAAGACAAGAGACCAGGCCCTCTATTTAGAGCTCATAAAACATTAATACCTAGGAGACTAAACACATGTTGTCATCAGTTTCTACAGAGAAAAACAAACTCATTGAGGCATGATGAACATTAAATCAGGTAGGGACAGAAAGGGTCAATGTTACAGAAAAACACACACATGTCAATACTAGGCGCAATCTAACAGATATCATCCTAATTGGCAGTAAGAGAGTGAGACGAAGGAAATATTAAAGAAACACCGTAGATGGTGATCAAGACGCTGCTGTTTAGAGGGGGGGGGAGGAAAGGTGAGATATCCCAGCACCTTGCCTCCAGCTGTGCGTCCGACTAGTACAGTATAGGGACAGAGGAGACTGTCCGGATAACACAAGGCTTTGTGTTTTGACAGCCTGTTTGATTATGCGGTCTTGTGGGCCTTGTTCTCATGACTTCTTAGTAAAGAAATGTTCTCCGATCAGGTTGGCTCCATTGCATCTGAGTTCACAGTCAGAACCCCTGATACATGATAAGGGGTGGCGGGTGGTGGAGGTGGTGGTAGGAGGAATGGATCTAAACATTTTGCTATCTTCAAAACCGGAATGGAGAATTACATCCCGAACGCACAATAATATAGGAGATTGCTACTCGTGGTTTAAAGTTCCTTATTTATAGGATTTGTCCATTTCTATAATTGCATCATTAACAAAAAATTGGCAGGTCACCTTTGAAGAATCCTAAGACTTAAAGCATATCAGCCTGCTGTGGGATCTCTGTAAGGAATATGCAATTAAGTTTCTAAAGGGTCGGAAACAAGGACCTCAAATAAGTGGTAACTGAAACATCATCTCTTTATTATCAATGTCTCACTTTCAAGAAGCGAGGGACATGTGGGAAATGGTTGCAATGGCAGCCCATAAGGAGAAAGATTCCTTCCTGACTCATGTCATCTGGCCTCTCCATCTTTCCAAACTCAGATTCCCTACACTGTCTGGACTCTTGGTGTCCAGGGGCCACTGAACCTGGAGCCGAACCTCCTGACGAGAAGAACATGAAACATGAATTATCTTACAATTATCTATTCTTTTGGAAAGGACTTCTTTTCTTCGTTACTATATATTCCGGCATCTTCACAGGGTGTTCTTGAACTTATTAAGATCCATTTAATGGTCACACAGACAACAGAACTAAAAGTCTCTATGGAAGAGTTCCTGAAGGAGGAGTCCTGCGGTACCAGTCGACGCCTCTGGACCACCGCGGAGATGGCATGAGCTGCCCGCGGCGGCAGCCAAGGTACCGGAAATATGCAGGAAACAGTCTGAGGTCTGTTGACAGCAGGAACACAGAGGAACCTGGTAACGCTGGCAAGGACTTGGAACACCGGTCTGGACTGGCAGCCCTGGAAGGCACAGCAGAAGCATACGGGAACGCTGGAGACTAGAAACAACACGGAGGCGTCTGGAAACGGCTGGAAGACAGGAGACCAGAGGCATCTGCAAGCCCTGGAGGAACACGGAGGCGTCTGGAGAACGCTGAAAGATCAGGAGGCGTCTGGGTACGCTGATGGGAAGCGAGTGTGGAAACCTTGGAAGTTCCATTAAAGTGCCTGAAGATCCGGGCGGGGAAGTGAGGGAGGTGCCGTATTATAAATGCTGAGCCGGATTAGCGAACTCCAATCATGAGCGCTGGCCGTTTAAGGTCCTGAGAAGCACAGGACCTCAAGCACAGCCAGGCCAGGAGAAGTAATGGGCGGGGGATGGGAACAGAGCACACGCAGTAGGCACAGGGTGTAACCCATCGTCCCGGGAAACTGGATCGCGGAGCACCCGTACACTCCATAATCCTAGATAATCTGCAAAGGCAAAATTCTCCATAAGTGTGAATAAATTCCTCCTGACCCTATATGAAAGTCTCCTTTTCTGTATGATGTGTATAAAACGCCTGGCTGTTGTGACTGTATGATACCTGATGCTCTGTGTTGAAAAGGTGTTGACAATACTTGACTTGTTGTGTGGGTTTTTAGAATTTATTCAATTATTATATATACATTTTGGCAGCTCTTGCACTTGTTTAATAGGAGTAAGTGCTTTCTCTGGAACAACAAGCGGCAGTGCCCGTCTAGAGAAGCGTATTTCACTTTCCTTACAGTACACTCAATTCCTCTATGATCACATCAACAGATCCCAGATGACCTGGGGCAGGCGAAATGTATTCCCGATCAGGATGTGGAAATTGTGGGCGCTGAGAGTAACAGGCAAACTAATGTATCAAATTAACGCAACCTACAGGATGTATCTTCCTGCTTCCCATAAACCATTAGTGACACAGCCACATTCTTCCATGTGATCCTCCCAAGACTTGTAATAAGCTTTCTTGGAACTTTCCATGGATCGGATCCAGAAAGTAAGAGTCCTCCTGAGACTAACAATTAAAGCGTCTTGTAGTGTGTTGAACTTAAAAAGCCATTGACTTTCCACTAGAGATTCTGGGTGTAAATAGCAATAAGATTTCCAGGCAACTCCTTCACATCTTTAGGAGCGCCTCATGTATGATGGCAGATTAAGGTCATGCTTGATGTTGAGGGTAGCTTCCTTACAAGGTACTACAATGGACGTCGGTTTTTCTTATCCCATGACATCACATGACCAGGGATATTACAGGCTGTGCAACTGTGTGTACAAAGTCACATGACGTCAGGGATATAATGAGCTGTGCACGCTGGTGACATCACGTGACGCAGGGATATGTAATGAGTCCATGGCAACTGTGGTGTACAACCATTGATCTGGCATATAACGAGCTGTGCACCTGTGTGACATCAACAGAGATGGCCGCATGGCATCTGGAGAAGATGACCGTGCACCTGTGTGACATCACATGGCAGGATATTACCTGCAGTGTGAATCTGCGGATAATACGAGCCGTGCACCTGTGTGACATCACATGACCGAGATATCTAACGAGCCCATGCACCCGTGTGACTCACATGACCAGAGACCGCTTTTTTTCATAGCAATTAACACTGATGCTTCCTTTAAATAACAGCAATACGGATCTACAAAACAACGAGAATTTATATACAAGTATATGTGAAGACTGTAAGTTTCATACACAAAAGATAAATACAGTATTTGCTAAAAGTCGATCAACCCTTTTATGGATTTAAAGAGCTGGAATTGGTGGATAGTGGTGAAGGGTCCTTACAACAATGGGAAAAGAATTATTCTGTGACCCCTATATCTGATGTCAACCAATTTAAAGGAGTTTACAAGGAAACAAGCGTGACTCGTGAGAGTAATTGTTTAGACTGGCAAAGACCCTCAAAGAAGAATCATCTACTTTCAATCCACAATCACTTGAGTTTAATGCTAACAAACACATTTAGTGATCCCGGATGATGTTACAAACAACACTACAAGACGGAAATCTGCCCAATTGAAGGTCATTGATCCTACAAGAAGTGCCCCGGCTGGTATGTTTTTTTTTTCAGACCTTCAAAGCTTGGATCTTACTGTCAACATGAGGCAATAGCGAACTTTCCGTGGTGTACTAGATGGAAGGCGAAATAGCTGTCTTATACTATCACACGGCTATACATATACCACACCTTTCCCGGAGAACCAGGCATAAAGTCCTTATTGTCATAGAAGCATCCGTGATCCCTTACGTAACGCGCATACCTTGGCCGTCTTGTCTGACCTCTTTGGCTCCAGAACCTGGGTCTACAGAACATCAACCCTGAGTCAATAATCAATTTCTCCTTTGGGTGTCACCAGTATTATACATCTGCTCTGGGGGTCTCCAGTATAATACATCTGCTCTGGGGAGTCTGCATTATTGCATTATTATTGGTCTGCTCTGGGTGTATCCAGTATTATTGTTTGCTCTGGAGTCTCCAGTACTATAGGCCTGCTCTGAGGTTCTCCAGTATTATACATCTGCTCTGGGGGTCTCCAGTACTATAGGCCTGCACTGGGGTCTCCAGTATTATACATATGCTCTATTATAGGTTTTCTCTGGGGTCTACTGTATTATAGGCCTGCTCTGGGGTCTCCAGTATTATACATCTGCTATGGGGGTCTCCAGTCTTATAGGCCTGCTCTGGGGTCTCCAGTATTATACATATACTCTATTATAGGTTTTCTCTGGGGTCTACAATATTATAGGCCTGCTCTGGGGTCTCCAGTATTATACATCTGCTCTGGGGGTCTCCAGTGTTATAGGCCTGCTCTGGGGTCTCCAGTATTGTACATCTGCTATGGGGGTCTCCAGTATTATAGGCCTGCTCTGGGGTCTCCAGTATTGTTAATAACCCCTTTGACTTTTGATTTACCTTTGGTGCTGTGGCTCCTCCCTTCAAGTAAATAAATTTATTATATAAATAATAATAACAACTAAATATATAATATATATAAATAGTAAATATATAAATAAATAAATATATAATAAAAAATAAAGACCATAAATGAATGAGCGATATTCTATGGATAGATGGGTAATGACTGGGTTCATGTGCCTACTAAGTGGTAAAATACATTGCAGTCACATAGTCTTTTACCCAATGCTGAGTTTTGCTAACTACAAAATGCCCCTAATCTGGGTGTGGAGGCTTCTCTTCTACACACCCAGCGACGGAGATGAGGCTCTTATTCTCCACCTTGGAAGTATTGGTGATCCATACTACAGCAGAGAAGACGTAATATGCATCATAAGCTAATAGCATTAGACTGTCTCACCTTACTGGTGTAATAGGGCTGTGATGATCACCATCAATGCAGCCATCACAAGGTTTTATGGTCCATAGACAGACCACCAGCAATGTTAATAATGTTTAGACCCACAGACTTGTTTTAGAGCAGGTGCACAACCCGCATCCACAGTATTATACATCTGCTCTGGGGTCTCCACTATTACCATCTGCTCCAGGGTCTCCAGTATTATACATCTGCTCTGGGGGTCTCCACTATTATACATCTGCTCCAGGGGTCTCCAGTATATACACCTCTCTCCAGGGTCTCCAGTATTATACATCTTCGCCCAGGGGGTCTCCACTATTATACATCTGCTCCAGGTCTCCATTATTATACCATCTGCTCTGCAATCTTCAGATATTATAGGTCTGCTCCGGGTCTCCACTATTATATGTCTGCTTTGGGTGTCCCAGTATTATACATCTGCTCTGGGGTCTCCAGTATTATACATCTGCTCTGGGGAGTCTGCATTATTGCTTATTATTGGTCTGCTCTGGGGTGTATCCAGTATTATTGTTGCTCTGGAGTCTCCAGTATTATACTTCTGCTCTGATGTTCTCCATATTATAGTTTTGTTCTTGGTCTCCAGTACTATACCTGCTCTATCTCCAGTATTATACATCTGCTCTGGGGTCTCCAGTATTATAGGCCTGCATGGGGTCTCCAGTATTTACATATACTCTATTATAGGTTTTCTCTGGGGTCTAACATATTATAGGCCTGCTCTGGGGGTCCTCCAGTATTATACGCTGCTCTGGGGGGTCCCCAGTATTATAGCCTGCTCTGGGGTCTCCAGTATTGTACATCTGCTCTGGGGGTCTCCAGTATTAATGGCCTGCTCTGGGGTCTCCAGGATTGTCATCTGCTCTGGGT
>CM033649.1:14356141-14409279 GCA_019512145.1 Engystomops pustulosus | reverse complement strand
CTGCTCCAGGGGTCTCCAGTATTATACATCTGCTCCAGGGGTCTCCACTATTATACATCTGCTCCAGGGGTCTCCAGTATTATACATCTGCTCTGGCAATCTTCAGTATTATAGGTCTGCTCCGGGGTCTCCACTATTATATGTCTTCTTTGGGTGTCACCAGTATTATACATCTGCTCTGGGGGTCTCCAGTATTAATGGCCTGCTCTGGGGTCTCCAGATTGTCATCTGCTCTGGGGTCTCCAGTATATGGCCTGCCTCTGGGGTCTCCAGTATGATACATCTGCTATGGGGTCTCCAGTATTATAGGCCTGCTCTGGGGTCCTAGTATTATAACACTGCTATGGGGGTCTCCAGTATTATAGGCCTCCTCTGGGGTCTCCAGTATTATTTCTGCTATGGGGTTCCGTATTATAGCCTGCCTCTGGGTCTCCAGTTTATACATCTGCTATGGGGGTCTCCATTATTATAGGCCTGCTCTGGGTTTCCAGTATTATACATCTGGTCTATAATGGTTTTCTGTGGGTCTCCTCTGAGATATATGAATGAATGTAGGAGGGGGGGGGGGGTCTCCCGTATCGTCGTGGTTTGTTGTTTTTTGCATTGTATTTGTAGTCTTCTCTGTGGTCTGTATTAGTTATTGTGAAAATGCAGTGTATTTGGTTTACTATGGTTTTTTTTTTTCTAGGCTTCTGGTTATAATGCGGCCCATTGAATTGAGCGGTATGACAACGTGCCCTCGGACAAGCTCCATAACTCATAGCTATGACTGTGACATATAAATACGGGTAAGTGCACATCCATTTCTACTTGATAGAAGTGATATTAAAGGAATGACCCCGTAACATGAACACAATCTAATCTCAAATTGTATCTGTTGTACATCAGAATCTCTGTGATCTCTTGGAATATAGACTTGGAGATTGAAGTTAGGTTAAATCCTGGGAAGTCCTTCTGAGGTTCCTCAAACCATTTCTGTAACCGTTTTTTGAGGTCAGAGACTATTACTAGTAGTAACATGCCCTCAGCAATTAGGGCAGGGGGTGGGGAATGTACTTGGTCTGTGTATTATCTAGGTATTGGGACATGATAAGGTAAGTTCCGAGGCTTAACTAAAGGATTACCCAAAGTAATACATGGCCTCCAATGGCGTTTTCTTACTATACTTCATCACACAGTGATTCATCAACCTTCTTCATGATCTGTGGACCAGATCTGACTCTCTTATCCTCACTTTAAGTAGTGGACAGTGGTCAATGTGGCTTATGCCGGCCCATTAAGAAATTATACACTTTTTGCATCTCAGGGACTTCTTAGGCGCTTCTCAAGGACCCTTGCCCAGGTATGACCCTCCATACCCCTTATAGCCAACATGTCACGCATAAACATTCGCTACTCTTGCACTACCCCTTCATTAAAGCAATTTACAACTAAATATTGCTTAATCATTGTATTTTGAAAATTGCTTAACCCTTTCATTTCAAGGTGTCAAGGACATTCACCTGAATCCTCCAGGTTTTTCCTCAATGATATCTTTTGAATAGCTTTACATATCATAACAATTTTCATTAGTTTTTTTATTTTTCATGACATCTGAGACTTTACTCGATAGGATAATTTTATTAAATATATGTATTTTGTTTATTGGATAATAGAAATACTAAAATGTTTAAAAAATACACTTTATTGTCATTTTTAACTATTTCCCTCCTTTACTACTAATCACATTTTTGACTGCAACTTTAACAGTGGACTTCTCTGCTTCGTGGAGCCTAAAACACAATCATTATTAAAGGGGGGATTCTCCTTTTTAATTTGACAACCAGAAACTGTGTTTCTAGGTGCCATTGTTCATAAGATATAGCCTGTTGAAGATGGCCATTGTCATGATGTCTATACACATCGACCAGCATGGGGTATGTGCAATTGGAGGTTTATATGCCATATGGCAGTCCTGAAGGTGTTAAAGGGGCCTTGGCCCACCAACCAAACCCAGTGATGTCTCCGTGCCCCTGCAACAACAGGGGCACGGACTGGAGAGACAACAGTGTGGGACAAAAGGAGGGATCGCGGGGTAAGTAATTTTTTATTTATTTTATGCGCACCTCACCGGCCACATATAATTTTTTTTTTAACGTCTCGGATAACCCCTTTAAATACATGTACAAGTATTTTGCACTGAAAAGACCATCAAAGTCTGCCAGAAACTGGCGCAAGGACCTTAGTTAATGTGGCCATCTGTGTGTAGATTTGCAGTCCTCTTTGTGCTTGGGTGGAGAGACCTAGCTGCTGTGACTCCTTGCTCCCCCTCCCTTCTACTTAGAGCTTCTATGTAATATTGTCACGGTTCGTAGGGAGTCTATGGGCAGAGTCTGTGACTCCTGGACCACCGCTGGGGATAACGATACTAGCCGCAACCTAGCCGCGAAATCTAAGTGGACTTGCTGCCGCAGAGTGGTTTGGTCTTGCTGCGAAGGAGCCACCAGGTCTCTCCATGGGTGCGACTAGGGCCGCGGTGGCAGTCAAGGTAGGGACCACGGGAAGGCAGGACCCTCGGAAGGATGGCTGGCAGAACCTCGGAAGGACGGCTGGCAGGACCTTGGAAGGATGGCTGGCAGGGCCCTCGAGAACACTGGGATATCTGACCGCCACAGGATAACCGGACTGCCACAGGATTACGGGAGCAACCACAGGATAACAGGCACCGCCACAGGATTACGGGACGCCAACATAACCGGACCACACCACATGAACACGGACCGCCATAGGACCACGGGAATTCACAGGAACATGGGAACACCACAGGAATTATGGATGCATCTAGAAACATTGCGGAATCACGGAGGAGTCTGGAAACGCTCAGCAGGCTTTCACTCAGTAGAATGACTTGAAGATCCAGCAGGGGATGATGGAGTCGTCAGGTTTATATAGTCAGAGCCGGGAATGCCAGCGCACATTAGGAGGCCGCTGGCCCTTTAAATCCCTGGAGAGTCAGGCGTGCGCCCTAGCATCGGGACGGGCAAGAAGCAGGAGCACGGTCCTACGGAGGAAGCCAGGATGGGACCAGAATGGGACCATCGCGAATCCGGACCAGGGGAGTGAGTATGGACCGAGGATCGCGGGTGTAACCGTGACAAATATGACATATTACTAACTTACTTTCTCTTGTCTTGATAGCAAAATTGAATTTAGCAGAGAAAAGCAGGAGAGAAGGAGAGAGGATAAAAGCCAAAGTAAGTGGAGAAAGAAAACTTTTTTCTTCTAAGAAATCATTACACATATTCACTTGAATTAAAGACTTATATTTCAGTTCATTGTTTTTTTATTACTGTTTTTTAATAATACACATCCCCCTTTTTGAGAAATTAGAGAATGTGATATTTAGTTTCAGCACCTTACGGTAATTGCCAGACTTATTCATGGCTGAATGTGACCCGAAATGCGCTGGATGAGAGGACGCTGACTACATCCCTGTCACAAAGTGATTAATTAAGTGATCTTAGTGTATAGGATGCAGTAAACAAGAGGAACACACTGCGCTAGTCTGACACATGGAGGAAGAGAGCATTAAATCTGGAGGAGCCTCATTACTACTGACAGCAATTTAATCATCATAAATCGCGACTGCGATCACAGCCATCAAGGATAATATTTTACACGGACTGAAGCCGGAATAACTAATATAAGTGAGAAAACAAACGAACTGTACTGAAAATCACTTCGGTAATTGAATATTTGATATTGGGTTAAATGATGCCAAAATGTGCTATTTATAGGAAAATCAAGGTATAATCTATAGAAAACTAATTGCTGCTATATTACTATATCTTAACACTTTGTTCATATCCAGCTTCTTATAAAATCTAAGTGTTTAGTAATATATGAGAATTATTCTTCTCTCTGCAAACGTCCTTGTAGCTGTCCCACTTAGACGTCCCACTTAAAACGTCCCACTTAGACTAGGCACACCTAACCCCTAGCAGAGGAATCTTTATCCATAAATCTTAAACCTTACTCCAGCAGCCACATACAGTGATAAGGTAGAAGTAGGAGAAATTGAAAAAGTTTCTAATGGCTTAACTCCTTACAGACCTGGATATTTTGACTTGATAGACTGAACACCTAAGAAGTCTGTAATGATTTCTTTAGCTTCCTCTACTGATGACTATTTTTGTGTAAGGATTTCATACTGCTTTTAGATCTAAGGTCATTGCAGATGCAGATGAAAAGAAGAGGAAAAAATGTTCACTTTTAACACATACACTATTGGCTTAATCTAAGAAAGTGCCATATCTGCAGGACATTTTATGTCAGGAATCTCTGGCGTATGAGGTAAAAGACCGGAGGCTTCACTTTACATATCAGAAAGGCGGAACAGAACTAGTAATGATGTATATTGGTAAATAACCTAATATACTGCCCCACACACTATACACACATTCACCATATATGCAGTACGTGGTCGACCCCTTTAAGAGCATGTAAAGTCTTACAATCTCAGTGATTGATATCATAGTCAGAGCACTTATCTCTGGTCACATGCTAGGACCCAATATCATAGGACCCCGGCTGACTTCCTATAGGGTAGGTGTGTGATGGAGATGAGGTTAGACCTCTCTCCATTAGACCGGAATCTTTGTAGATGAGAGAAGCAGCAGCACCCAGGCCCATTACTCAGCCGGCCTCTATATATAATACATCTCCCACACTGGGTTTTGCTGTAAGATTTATTTATTTTGCCGGCTATGAACTTCTCCTTAGTCATCCTGACACAAAAGGTTTATTACTTGTTTTCTCTGCCAAGCAACAGATTTTCTTGTGTCGTTAAAATTCACAACAATTCTACAGCAATCTTCTATTATTTGGCTGGACTGTCGCTTCCGGTGCTTACAAATGGAGCCGAAAAAGTTTCTGAATTTTGATGAAACTCTAGTGCTGGTGAGAAAAAGATGGAATCTGACAAAAGAAACCGCAACATAATGAGGGCTGCACAGTCAGACCCCAGAACCAGATAGTTATAACTTCTCATTGGACCCCAAAATGCAAGGACTAGATTACACCCAATAATTATACCACTCAACTTACCATATATACTTGAGTAAGCCACGTTTTATAGCAAAGTTTTTTTGCTGAAAAGCGCCACACCAGCTTCTATACCGGTATATATAAAAATAAAGTAGTACTCACCCCATGTGCTGACACCTGGCGTTCTCTTCTCCTCGCAACGCGTCTTCGTGTTCCTGGCCTGGAGATGCACAATTATGCATCTGCTGACACACAAACAATGGCTGGCAGTGTCGCTGCTTGCTGACGCCATAGTTTGTGTGCCGGAATATCGTATAGACGTGCATCTACTGCCCACCCGGGGACCCGAAGATGTGCGTATGCGGGATACCGATCTTATTTTATAAGTGGGCACTCTTCTTGACATTTTTATTGAGGGGGCACTTGCTCCTGCTGGCCATTGTTATTAAAGGGGCACTCTGCTGGACATTGGTTATTAAGGGGGGCACTCTGCTGGACTTGTTATTAAAGGGGCACTCTCTGTGCTGATATTGTTATTATTGGGGGTGCACTCTGCTGGATATTGTTATTAAGTGGGGCACTTCTGCCGGGAATTGTTATTATGGGGGCACTCTGCTGATATTGTTTTTAAGTGGGGCACTCTGCTGGATATTGTTATAATGGGGGCATTCTGCGACACATGTTATCAATGGGGGCACTCTGCTGACATTGTTATTAATGGTTTCACTCTGCTCAACATATGAGCATTCTGCTAAAACATTATGTTATTGGGGACACTCTGCTGGACATTTTATTAATTGGAGGGGCTGCTTGTGGACATTTTCATTAACAAGAGACTACTGGACACTTTTTTGAGAGGGGAGAGTATTATAGAGTGTAGCGAATACCCCCCCCCCAGGGCTATACTCTATTCAAGGTATTCTCATTGTTTTGTGTAAAATTAGGTATCCTCGGCTTATACTTGGGCCTTCTTGAGTATATTAACACGTCTGTTTCCTATTTTAGTCGGTGCAAGTACTTCAATGACAAGAGTGTAATATGTGGTCATGTATCACCGTTTGCCCCAGCCCTCCCTGGTTTGGCGAAGCTGACCCACATCTGCTCTGCCAGTAACTATGGTCATTACACAGGTTTTCCCCTCTCCCCCCCCCATGGATCTTATGTTGTACCCAGATTATCCCCCCTAGGCAACATATTGGGAGCCTATATCAGCATTTTCACACCCCCGCCTTGTACTTACTCTTTACCCTAGTGCACTAAGCATCTTATTATGATACGATTCAGGCCTCATCATAATAAGCCCTTGGCCTCATCTTCCACCTAGACAGAAGGAGGACTGGAGCAGATTTTTGAATCATGACAACCATGAGAACCATGGCCCGACAACTATTAATACAAGAGACTTAACGGAGAAGGAGAAAAGGTGGGCCATTGGCCAAAAACTATTTACTAGATATTTATAAGAAATTTCAAAAGTAGATAGATAGGGGGAGGTTTATCATACTCGACGCAAGTTTCTAGTGTAGAAGCCCTGAGAAACGTCCTCTATATTTTTAAACTGCGCTAAAGTCAGTGTCTACTGGCGAATAATAAATCTGGAGAATTTAAGACTGTTTCGTCTTAGTTTAACACCAAAAAAATATTCAAATTTTGTTGTGACCAATTCCTGTCGTAAAGAGATTGGGGGGGTATTTTATTTACACTTTAGTGTAGAAAAGGCGCCATTTGTTGAAAAACGCCAGTTTTCATAAATGCCCTCCATCTTCTAATATTTCGCTTTATGTTAAATTTCCGTAAATTAAAAAAATCTCAAAATAACTGAAAATTTCAAAAATTAATTTTGTATCTAAAAAAACACCCACTAAGGGTTAAAACCAACCTACATACACATTTCTTAAAACCGGTCATTGAGGTAAGGGGTTAGAGTATATGTAATAAAAAATATAAGTCATGTGTCTAATGACTTTTCCCAGAAAACTTTCGCGGACAGAGTCATGTAAATAATAATCTCACACAACTCATTTTGTTTGTAATGATAAGACTTTTAACGAAACAGTTGACAACTCAACGCCGAAAATATTAACCAGATGTTTGAGATTGTGACGGGAATGTGCGCCAGAAGGAGTCCTCTCACAGATTTGATGCTTATCTTTTCTGAATAAACTCCAGGGCGAAGTGTTTGTGCTGCATATTACACGGCTTATAAATACTAGGGACACTTATTCCCTACACACAGGATAAGTACCTGATCACTGGGTCCGATGGTGGGACCACCAAGGTCCATAGAACAGGGGCCTCGAAAACCCTTGAAGTATGTTGGAAAAGCTCCGGCCGTTGTCCCCATCCACTTTCTTCGAGACATTATTGTCCATAGGTCAGAAAAGTGAATGAGGCTTCTAACATACACCCCCATGAGGGCAGTGGGAGTCAAATTATTTTCACTGGGGGCCGCATCACCTTGTGGTTGCCCTAACAAGGCTGACTGTTATTTTATTCCTGTATAATATGATCTATACTACTCGACCTGTTAATCAGATTATATCAACCCATTTGAGGGCAACCCTGAAGCTGAACATATTGTTAATGACCTAGCCAAGTGCCTGTACATGAGTGTCCCCACAGTGCCCTCATACCCCCACTGTGCCCAGGCAGTGCCCTCAACCCGCCCCTAGTGCCCCCAACTCCATGGCATGAGTTTCCTCCACAGTGCCCTAAACCAGCCAGTGTTTCCCCCATAGGTGAGCGCACACCAGCCAGAGGCTCTTCCACAGTGCCCCCATGCAGTCAGAGTGCCCCCATACCCCAAGTGCCTTACTCCTTTTTCACTCCCCCGAAGAAGCGCGGGTCTGTCGGGCACATGATGAGTCATTACCAGAAACCGCACATACAGCTGTTCAACACACCAGGAGAAGATAATAATAATAATCTTTCATTTATATAGCGCCATCAATTCCCGTAGCGCTTACAATCATAGGGGGACATATACAACTATTTACATTACAAAGAACAAACCGTCATATGTGAACAATAAGGGTGAGGGCCGTGATCACAAGACTTAGAGACTATAGGATGAGGGGTGACACAAGAGCTTAACAGACTATGGATGAGGTGGGGGTGACACAAGAGCTTACAGTCTATGAGGACGGGGGGTGCACACAAGTAGGCTTACGTTCTATGAGGATTGAGTGGTGACACAAGAGCTTACAGACTATGAGGATGATGGGGTAGCACAAAGGGTCGTAAATGGTCGCCATTCTTTATAAGGGAACAATATAAAATAATTTAAATAATAATTTACAAACAACGATGTTGCTGCTTGAACCATGCCATCACCCGCCATCTTTATTTACAAGGGTCCATGTAAATAGACTGCAAGAGAGCTTGGAGCTTGGTATAATATCAGCGTTTTGCCGGATCACAGATGGGACATAGGTGGATTATAAAGGGAGAGTTTGACATTTCATGCAGTTAATGAGTGTGATAGGCTTGCCCTAAAGAATTGGGTTTTAAGAAGGCACGTTTGAAAGCTGGAGGGTGGGTATTTAGTCTCAGACGTCTGGGGAAGGGCATTTCCAGAGAATTGTGCAACTCGGGAGAAGTCCTGGATACGGTGCTGGGAGGTTCGAATTAAGTAGAGATTAATCTAATGCACTGGCATACGAAGGCAGGGAAAGGCGATAGACTGAGAGAGAGAAGAGAGATAGGGAGGTGCGACATTATTCCGAGCTTTGTGGATGACGGGTTATTATTTTTAAAATGAATACGGAATGGAGACAGGTGCCAGTGCATATTGGCACAAAACTGGAGGCATCCGTGTTAGCGTTGGCCTAAAATAAGACGAGCCTGGCTGCGGCATTAAGAATAATTGAAGAAGGAGATAGTTTTAGAGAGGTGTGTAAACCATTAGTAGGAGTTTACAGTTGTCTTAGTCGTCAAGATTGATACGATATGCAACAATTAGCATTTTAGAAGTTTCAAATGTCAGAATACGGCCGGATTCCTGGAGATGTTTCTGAGATGCATCGCGCAAGAGCGGCAAAGATTGATATATGGTAAAAAGGAGAGGTCCAGTCCAGCACAACCCAAGACAAGCGGGCCTGCTGCCGTTGGGTGCTATAGTGATCCCACAGACCGAGAGGGAGAGGTCAGGTGGGTTGGTTAAGAGATGGTGAAAGACAAGAAGTTTCAGTCTTAGAAAGATTAAGTTCAAGAAGAGAGAGACATGATGTTAGTAGACAGCAGAGAGACATTCACTAATGTTCTGGCAGTAGCGGGGTGATGTATACGTGCAAGTATATAGCTGGGTGTCACAGCGTAAGATGAATACTGGAAACCAAATCTCTGATGGTTGTCCAATGGGGGCAGTATAGAGAGATAGAAGAAAAGAGGACCTAGGACTGAAGGCCCTGAGGAACCCCGACACCGAACTTGAGCCTGAGGAACCCCCGAGGAGGAAATGGAGAAGATAAAAGCCAGAAAGGAGACACTGAAAGTGCGTAGAGAAGAGGAAGACAACCAAGAGAGTGGCAGGGTCCCTTTAGGCCAATGGGGTGAACATTCTAATGAAGGAGCTGTGGTCCACAGTATCAAACGCTGCCCGATAGTCCGGTAGAATGGAGGAGAGACATAAGTCACTTTGTGATTTTGTTGCAGTGAAGGAGATCATTGGAGACTTAGAAGAGCATGTTTTCAGGGATACATAGAGCGGAAACACAGATTGTGCAAGGGGGTCAAGAGGAGTTAGCTGAGAGATAGCGGTTAGTCGAGAATATAGACCAGGCGTTCCAAGTGAGCTTGGAGATTAAAAGGGAGGGCTTTAGAAACTGGTCGGTAGTTATAGCTTGATGGTCCAGTGAAGAGTTTCTTTATAAATTGGTTAACAAAGCATGCTTGAAAGAAGAGGGGACGACACCAGTAAGAGAGAGAGAGATTGAAAATTTTAGTTAGGTGAGAAGACTGCTGGGGAGAGAGACTGTACCAGATGTGAGGGGTATGGGGTCACGAGCGGTTCATTGGGGCGAGCAGAGGTAAGAATCCTGGACACTTCTTCTCTGGG
This sequence comes from Engystomops pustulosus, assembly GCA_019512145.1. Lineage (NCBI taxonomy): Eukaryota > Metazoa > Chordata > Amphibia > Anura > Leptodactylidae > Engystomops > Engystomops pustulosus. The sequence continues at coordinate 14,399,198 of CM033649.1, read as the reverse complement.
ACTGGCTCAAAGGAAGAGAGTAACACAGATAAGGTAGGGAGGGAAGGGTGATTGGACGGGTTGAGTGATTGAGCAATTAATTATCCTTCTGGCGATCATAATTTTGTCCTTAAAATATTGGTGCAATTCTTCATCCCCAGGTCTTGACAGGTGGCTGCACCTTTGGTGTTGTAAGTGAGTGAAGGGTAGCAAAGACCTTTTGGGGTTGTTAGAGAGAAGGATATGAATTAGTAAAATCACCTGTTTTAGCAAGGTGAAGGGCACGAGTTATAAGGTTTTTTATTAGCATAATTTTTGAAGTGAAGAAGTCTGCAGCGCGATTTTCTTCCACAGGACGCTCAGCAATCGCTGGAGCACTGTTGCCGAAGGAAACGAGTTTGTTCAGTGTTGCCAGGTGCCTGCTGTGTGTGAAAATTTCGGATAGTGAGCGGTGCCACTCATCTAGCGTCACTTCTGACAGTGTGATTATAGTGTTAGTAGCCCGGTTTTGGACGGTGAAAAGAGATGGGGACATGCATCTGTAAGTTTTTCCTGTGATTTGTTAGTACTTTGCCGTGGGTTCCGGTATGATTGATGGGTGGAGGATTCTCGAGAGATGAGAAGGATTATGGTCTGAAGTGGATAATGAGGAATTGGTTAAAATCAGATATTGAAGATGTTTGGGAAAGACCAATCGAGGATGTTTTCCCCGCACTAGGTGTGGGGGAAACGCAGATTGGTGAAAGACCGGAGAAGATAGTTTAGTGCAAGAGCTGATGAGGCCGAAGGGGAAATTGGGAGTGTTAACAGGATTTGAAGTCTCCCATTATGATGGATTGGAATGTACAGATAGAAAGCGAGAGGCCAATGGCAAGTGGTCAAGAAATGATAGGGAGAGCCAGGGGACTTTACTAACTACATCCACACCGTAAGAGAGAACGGGCGGTAAAAGTCTAAGAGTGGTGGACTCAAAGATGGGAACAGTAAGAGGAGTACAGGAGAATGACTGGAAAGTTGCATTGTGAGAGAGAGTTTGCCTACCACCCTCCTCCCTCTGCCTATTCTCAGGTCGGAGCAGTGGCAAAAGTGTAAACCGCTATAAGCCGCTTAAGTCACATGCTGGCACGGAGGGCAGAGTTCATCACTGCTGGATCCATGTTCAATTGATGGCAGCAGGTCAAAGACGTAGAAAGACAGAGGTCATAGGACTGGATTCTCAGTTTATTACACACAGTCGGGGTTTCCATAGGGCCACATTTAAAGTGGGTTAATGGGTGGAGGAGAGAAGAGGGGATACACTTGAATCTTTATACGGAGGCAGGGTTTTCTGTGTGATGTTAAAATAGGCAGAAGTGCCTGGATTAGGTAGAGATGTCCCCTGCAGCACAGCAGACGGAGAATGAAGAAGATACAAAAGATGCTGCAGAATTTATACGAAGTTATTTCTTGCTTAACAGCAACGACGTGATAGTTAGTCTGTTACTAACGTATAGAGTGTGGTGAGTGTAAAGAAGGTGTTGAAGCAAGGGAGGCCATTGATATGGATGTTTGGTACTGGTGTAATAGATGGACGGGGGGTGGCAAGTAAAACAACCATAGCAAAACAGAGAGAAAATGGAAAACATTTTGAGACAAACATAATTGTTCATTTTTCTCTCATCTTACCTGTCTCCTCGCCCTGTCTAACTGCAAACTGTCAAACTGCAGGTTCATCTTCCAGATATTATTATACTTAGCAGAATATTTTGCTAAGCAACAAGAATGCAAGCAACCAGGAGCAACGCACCTAACTATCACTAAATTTTACACCAGAGAAGACAGAGACCAGGCCTCATTTAAGGCTCATAAAACATTAATAGCCTAGGAGCTAACACATGTGGCATCAGTTTCTGACAGAGAAAAACAAACTCATTGAGGGGACAGATCGATGAACACTTAAATCAGGTGGACGAAAGGGTCCAAATGTTACAGAAAAACATACACAATGCAATACTAGGCCGCCAATCTAACAGATATATACCTATTGGGCAAGTCAGAGCAGTGAGACGTAAGGAAATTTAAATAACACCAGTAGATGGGTGATCAAGACGCTGCTGTTCTATAAGAGGGGGGGGGAGGAAGTGAGTATCCTAGCACCTTGCCTCCAGCTGTGCCCGACTAGTACAGTATGGGACAGAGGAGACTGTCGGAAACACAAGGCTTTGTGTTTGACACCTGTTTGATTATCGGGTCTTGTGGGCCCCTTGTTCTCATGACTCTTGTAAAGAATGGTTCTCTTCCGTACAATGGTTTCCTGCTCATTGGCATCTGAGTTACAGTCAAGACCCCTGATACATGATAAGGGGTGGGCGGGTGGTGGAGGTGGTGGTAAGGAGGAATGGAACTAAACATTTGCTTATCTTCAAACAGGAACTGGAGGATTACATCCCGACCACAGATAATATAGGAATTGCTACTCGTGGTTTAAGTTCCTTATTTATAGGATTTGTCCAGTTTTCTATAATTGCATCATAACAAAAAATTGCAGGTCACCTTGAAGAATCCTAAGACTTAAAGCCATATCATGCCTGCTGGGATCTGTGAAGGAATAATGCAATTAAGTTAACAGGGTCGAAAAAGGACCTCAAATAAGTGGTAACTGAAACAGATCATCTCCTTTTATATCATGTCTCACTTTAAGAACGCGAGGGACATTGGGAAATGGTTGCAATGGCAGTGCCCATAAGGAGAAGAATTCCTTCCTGACTCATTCATCTGGCCTCTCCATCTTTCCAAACTCAATTCCTACACTGTCTGGACTCTGTGGTGCCAGGGGCCCTGAAACCTGGAGCCAACCTCTGACGAGAAAACATGAAACAGAATTATCTTACAATTATCTTTCTTTTGGAAAGGACTCTTTTCTTGTTTAACTACTATATTCCCGGCATCCTTCACAGGGTTTCTGAACCTTATTTAAGATCCATTTAATGGTCACACAGACACAGAACTAAAAGTCTCTATGGGAAGAGTTCCTGAAGGAGGAGTTCTGCGGACCAGTCGACCCTCTGGACCACCGCGGAGATGGCATGAGCTCCGCGGCGGCAGCCAGGTACGGAAATATGCAGGAAACAGTCTGAGTCTGTTGACAGCAGAACACAAGAGGAAACCTGGTAACGCTGGCTAAGGACTGAGAACACCGCTGACTGGCGAGCCCTGAGGCACAGCAGAAGCATCGGGAACGCTGGAGACTAAAAAGGATACAGGAGGCGTCTGGAAACGGCTGGAAGACAGGAGACCAGAGGCATCTGTCAAGCCCTGGAGGAACACGGAGGCGTCGTGGAACGCTGAAAGACAGGAGCGTCTGGGTACGCTGATGGGAAGCGAGGTGTGGAAACCTTGGAAGTTCCATTAAAGCGCTGACAGATCCGGGCGGGGAGTGAAGGGAGGTGCCGTATTATAAATGCTGAGCCGATTAGCGAACTCCAATCAGTAGGACGCTGGCCGTTTAAGGTCCTGAGAATCACAGGACCCGAAGCACAGCCAGGATCCAGGAGGAAGTAATGCGGCGGGGGATGGGAACATGCACACGCATAGCACAGGGTTGTAGACCCCATCTCCTGGGAACTGGATCGCGGGAGCACCCGTGACACTCCATAATCCTATTATCTTGCAAAGGCAAAATCCTCCATCAAGGTTGATAAATTCCTCTGACCCTATTGAAATGTCTCCTTTTCTGGTATGATGTGTATAAAAACGCCTGGCTGTTGTGACTGTATGATACCTGATCTCTGTGTGTGAAAAGGTGTTGGCACATACTTTCGAACTTGGTTTTGGTGTTTTTAGAATTTATTCATTATTATATACATTTTGGCAGCTCTTGCACTTGTTTAATAGGAGTAAGTGCTTTTACCTCTGGAACAACCAAGCGGCAGTGCCCGTCTAGAGAAGCGTTTTCACTTCCCTACAGTAACTCAATTCCTCTATGATACATCACAGACCCAGATGACCTGGGGCAGGCGAAATGTTTCCCTGATCAGGAGTTAATTGTGGCGCTGAGAGTACAACAGGCAAACTAATGTATCAAATTAACGCAACCTACAGATGTATCTTCCCTGCTTCCCATCAAACCTATAGTGACACAGCCAACATGTCTTCCATGTGTCCTCCCAAAGACTTATAATACTTTCTGTCGTAACTTTCATGGATCGGATCCAGAAAGTAAAGTCTCCTGATGACTAACAATTAAAGCACGTCTTGTATGTGTGTTAGAGGACTTAATAAAGCCCATGACTTTCCACTAGAAGATTCTGGGTGAAATATGCAAATACAGATTTCGGCAGGTCAACTCCCTTCACATCTTTAGGAGCACCTCATGGTAATGATGTCAGATTAAGGTCATGCTTGATGTTGAGGAGCTTCCTTACAAGGTATCTACAATCGGCTGGTTTTTCTTATCCCATGACATCACATGACCAGGGATATTACAGGCTGTGCAACTGTTGTACAAACACATGACGTGCCAGGGATATATAATGAGCTGTGCACCTGGGTGACATCACGTGACGCAGGGATATGTAATGATGCCATGGCAACTGTGGTGCAATCATATCTGGGCATATAACGTAGCTGTGGGGCACCTGTGTGACATCAATGAGCGGAGTACGGCGACCGTGCATACATGAGCGGGATGCATGCACCTGTGTGACATCACATGAGCCAGGGATTATAATGAGCCGTGCACTTGACTCCGGGAGGGTATACGAGTCCGCACGACTCACATGACCGAGATATTACGAGCCCATGCACCCGTGTGACATCACATGACCAGAACCGATTTTTATTCATAGCAATTAAACACTGATGGGCTTCCTTTAAATAACAGCAATAACGAGATCTACAAAACAACGAGAATTTATATAGTAAGTATAGTGAAGACTGTAAATGTTTCATACACAAAAGATATCAATACAGATATTGCTAAAAGTCGACCAACACCCTTTTATGGATTTAAAGAGCTGGAATTGGTGGATGTGGTGAAGGGTCCTCTACAAACAATGGGAAAAGAATTATTCTGGACCCCATATATCTGAGTGTAACCAATTTAAATAGGATTTACAAGAAACAACGTGACTCGTGAGAGTAATTGTTAGAACTGGCAAAGACCCTCAACAGAATGAATCATCTACTTTCATCCACAAATCACTTGACAAGTTTAATGCTAACAAACACATTTAGTGACCCGGATGATACATCTGCTATGGGGGTCTCCAGTATTATAGGCCTGCTCTGGGGTTTCCAGTATTATACATCTGGTCTATAATAGGTTTTCTGTGGGGTCTCCTGAGATATATGAATGATGTAGGAGGGGGGGGGGGGTTCCAGTATCGTCTGGTTTGTTGTTTTTGCATTGTATTTGTAGTCTTCTCTGTGGTCTGTATTAGTTATTGTGAAAATGCAGTGTATTTGGTTTTACTATGGGTTTTTTTTCTAGGCTTCTGGTTATTAATGCGGCCCATTGAAGTTGAGCGGTATGACAACGTGCCCTCGGACCAAGCTCCATAAGCTCATAGCTATGACTGTGACATATAAATACGGGTAAGTGCACATCCATTTCTACTTGATAGAAGTGAATGATTAAAGGAATGACCCCGTAACATGAGCACAATCTAATCTCAAATTGTATCTGTTGTGTCATCAGAATCTCTGTGATCTCTTGGAATATAGACTTGGAGATTGAAGTTAGATTGAAATCCTGGGAAGTCCTTCTGATGTTCCTCAAACCATTTCTGAACCGTTTTTGAGGTCAGAGACTATTACTAGTAGTAACATGCCCTCAGCAATTAGGGCAGGGGGTGGGGAATGTACTTGGTCTGTGTATTATCTAGGTATCTGGGACATGATAAGGTAAGTTCCGAGGCTTAACTAAAGGATATTACCCAAAGTAATACATGGCCTCCAATGGCGTTTTCTTACTATACTTCATCACACATGTGATTCATCAACCTTCTTCCATGATCTGTGGACCAGATCTGACTCTCTTATCCTCACTTTAAGTAGTGGACAGTGGTCAATGTGGCTTATGCCGGCCCATTAAGAAATTATACACTTTTTGCATCTCAAGGACTTCTTATGCGGCTTCTCAAGGACCCTTGCCCAGGTATGACCTCCATACCCCTTATAGCCAACATGTCACGCATAAACATTCGCTACTCTTGCACTACCCCTTCATTAAAGCAATTTACACCTAAATATTGCTTAATCATTGTATTTTGAAAATTGCTTAACCCTTTCATTTCAAGGTGGTCAAGGACATTCACCTGAATCTCCAGGTCTTCCTCAATGATATCTTTGGAATAGCTTTACATATCATAACAATTTTCAATTAGTTTTTTATTTTTCATCACATCTGAGACTTTAACTCGATAGGATAATTTTATTAAATATACGTATTTTGTTTATTGGATTAGTAGAAATACTAAAATGTTTAAAAAATACACTTTATTGTCATTTTTACTATTTTCCCTCCTTTTATTAATCACATTTTTGACTGCAACTTTAACAGTGGACTTCTCTGCTTCTGTGGAGCCTAAAAACACAATCATTATTAAAGGGGGGATTCTCCTTTTTAATTTGACACTTGAACTGTGTTTCTAGGTGCCATTGTTCATAAGATATAGCCTGTTGAAGAGGGCCATTGTCATGATGTCTATACACATGCGACCCGCATGGGGTATGTGCAATTGGAGGTTTATAGCCATATGGCAGTCCTGAAGGTGTTAAAGGGGCTTGGCCCACCAAAGCCAAACCCAGTGATGTCTCCGTGCCCCTGCAAACAAACAGGGGCACGGACTGGAGAGACAACAGTGTGGGACAAAAGGAGGGATCGCAGGGGTAAGTAAATATTTTTTTATGCAGCCACCTCACGGCCACATATAATTTTTTTTAACGTCTCGGATAACCCCTTTAAATACATGTACAAGTATTTTGCACTGAAAAGACCATGCAAAGTCTGCCAGAAAACTGGCGCAAGGACCTTAGTTAATGTGGGCATCTGTGTGTAGATTTGCAGTCCTCTTTGTGCTTGTGGGTGGAGAGACCTAGCTGCTGTGACTCCTTGCTCCCCCTCCCTTCTACTTAGAGCTTCTATGTAATATTGTCACGGTTCGTAGGGAGTCTATGGGCAGAGTCTGTGGACTCCCTGGACCACCGCTGGGGATAACGATACTAGCCGCAACCTAGCCGCGAAATCTAAGTGGACTGCTGCCGCAGAGTGGTTTGGTCTTGCTGCGAAGGGGAGCCACCAGGTCTCTCCATGGGTGCGACTAGGTCCGCGGTGGCAGTCAAGGTAGGGACCACGGGAAGGCAGGACCTCGGAAGGATGGCTGGCAGAACCTCGGAAGGACGGCTGGCAGGACCTTGGAAGGATGGCTGGCAGGGCCTCGGAAGAACACTGGGATATCTGACCGCCACAGGATAACCGGACTGCCACAGGATTACGGGAGCACCACAGGATAACAGGACCGCCACAGGATTACGGGACCGCCACAGGAACACGGGACCACCACATGAACACGGGACCGCCATAGGAACACGGGAATGCCACAGGAACATGGGAACACCACAGGAATTATGGAGGCATCTAGAAACATTGCGGAATCACGGAGGAGTCTGGAAACGCTCAGCAGGCTTTCACTTCAGTTAGAATGACTTGAAGATCCAGCAGGGGATGATGGGAGTCGTCAGGTTATATAGCAGAGCCGGGAATGCCAGCGCCAATTAGGAGGACGCTGGCCCTTTAAATCCCTGGAGAGTCAGGCGTGCGCCCTAGCATCGGGACGCGGCAAGAAGCAGGAGCACGGCCTACGGAGGAAGCCAGGATGGGACCAGGATGGGACCATCGCGGAATCCGGAGCCAGGGGAGATGAGTATGGACCGAGGATCGCGGGTGTAACCGTGACAAATATGACATATTACTAACTTACTTTCTCTTTGTCTTGATAGCAAAATTGAATTTAGCAGAGAAAAGCAGGAGAGGAAGGAGAGAGGATAAAAGCCAAAGTAAGTGGAGAAAGAAGAACTTTTTTCTTCTAAGAAATATTACACATATTCACTTGAATTAAAGACATTATTATTTCAGTTCATTGTTTTTTTATTAACTGTTTTTTTAAATACACATCCCCCTTTTTGAGAAATTAGAGAATGTGATATTTAGTTTCAGCACCTTACGGTAATTGCCAGACTTATTCATGGCTGAATGTGACCCGAAATGCGCTGGATGAAGAGGACGCTGACTACATCCCTGTCACAAAGTGATTAATTAAGTGATCTTAGTGTATAGGATGCAGTAAACAAGAGGAACACAACTGCGCTAGTCTGACACATGGAGGAAGAGAGCATTAAATCTGGAGGAGCCTCATTACTACTGACAGCAATTTAATCATCATAAATCGCGACTGCGATCACAAGCCATCAAGGATAATATTTTACACGGAGCTGAAGCCGGAATAACTAATATAAGTGAAGAAAACAAACGAACATGTACTGAAAATCACTTCGGTAATTGAATATTTGATATTGTGGTTAAATGATGCCAAAATGTGCTATTTATAGGAAGAATCAAGGTATAATCTATAGAAAACTAAATTGCTGCTATTATTACTTATATCTTAACACTTTGTTCATATCCAGCTTCTTAATAAAATCTAAGTGTTTAGTAATATATGAAGAATTATTCTTCTCTCTTGCAAACGTCCTTGTAGCTGTCCCACTTAGACGTCCCACTTAAACGTCCCACTTAGACTAGGCACACCTAACCCCTAGCAGAGGGAATCTTTATCCCATAAATCTTAAACCTTACTCCAGCAGCCCACATACAGTGATAAGGTAGAAGATAAGGAGAAATTGAAAAAGTTTCTAATGGCTTAACTCCTTACAGACCTGGATAGTATTTGACTTGATAGACTGAACACCTAAGAAGTCTGTAATGATTTCTTTAGCTTCCTCTACTGATCTGACTATTTTTGTGTAAGGATTTCATAGCTGCTTTTAGATACTAAGGTCATTGCAGATGAAAAGAAGAGGAAAAAATGTTCACTTTTAACACATACACTATTGGCTTAATCTAAGAAAGTGCCATATCTGCAGGACATTTTATGTTCAGGAATCTCTGGCTGATGAGGTAAAAGACCGGAGGCTTCACTTTACATATCAAGAAAGCGGAACAGAACTAGTAATAGATGTATATTGGTAAATTACCTAATATACTGCCCCCACACACTTATACACACATTACAACATATATGCAGTAACGTGGTCGACCCCTTTAAGAGCATGTAAGAGTCTTACAATCTCAGTGATTGATATCATAGTCAGAGCACTTATCTCTGGTCACATGCTAGGACCAATATCATAGGACCCGGCTGACTTCCTATAGGTAGGTGTGTGATGGAGATGAGGGTTAGACCTCTCTCCATTAGACCGGAATCTTTGTAGATGAGAGAAGCAGCAGCACCCAGGCCCATTACTCAGCCGGCCTCTATATAATACATCTCCCACACTGGGTTTTGCTGTAAGATTTATTTATTTTGCCGGCATGAACTTCTCCTTAGTCATCCTGACACAAAAGGTTTATTACTTGTTTTCTCTGCCAGCAACAGATTTTCTTGTGTCGTTAAAATTCACAAGCAATTCTACAGCAATCTTCTATTATTTGGCTGGGAACTGTCCTTCCGGTTGCTTACAAATGGAGCCGAAAAAGTTTCTGAATTTTGATGAAACTCTTAGTGTCTGGTGAGAAAAAAGATGGAATCTGACAAAAGAAACCGCAACATAATGAGGGCTGCACAGTCAGACCCCCGAACCAGATAGTTTATACTTCTCATTGGACCCCAAAATGCAAGGACTAGATTACACCCAATAATTATACCACTCAACTTACCATATATACTTGAGTATAAGCCACGTTTTATAGCACAGTTTTTGTGCTGAAAAAGCGCCACACGGCTTATACTCGAGTATATATAAAAATAAAGTTAGTACTCACCCACCTGTGCTGACACCTGGCGTTCTCTTCTCCTCGCAACGCGTCTTCGTGTTCCTGGCCTGGAGATGCACAATTATGCGATCTGCTGACACACAAACAATGGCGTGGCAGTGTCGCTGCTTGCTGACGCCATAGTTTGTGTGCCGGAATATCGTATAGACGTGCATCTACTGGCCCACCCGGGGACCCGAAGATGTGCGGATGACGGGATACCAAGCTTATTTTTATAAGTGGGCACTCTTCTTGACATTTTTATTGAGGGGGGCACTCTGCTGGCCATTGTTATTAAAGGGGCACTCTGCTGGACATTGTTATTAAGGGGGGCACTCTGCTGGACATTGTTATTAAAGGGGCACTCTGCTGGATATTGTTATTAATGGGGGCACTCTGCTGGATATTGTTATTAAGTGGGGCACTCTGCCGGGAATTGTTATTAATGGGGGCACTCTGCTGGATATTGTTATTAAGTGGGGCACTCTGCTGGATATTGTTATTAATGGGGGCATTCTGCGACACATGTTATCAATGGGGGCACTCTGCTGGACATTGTTATTAATGGTTTCACTCTGCTCAACATTATGAGCATTCTGCTAAACATTATGTTATTGGGGACACTCTGCTGGACATTTTATTAATTGGAGGGGCTGCTGTGGACATTTCATTAACAAGAGACTACTGGACACTTTTTTGATGAGGGGAGAGTATTATAGAGTGTAGCGTATACCCCCCCCCCCAGGGCTTATACTCTAGTCAAGGTATTCTCATTGTTTTGTGGTAAAATTAGGTACCTCGGCTTATACTTGGGCCTTCTTGAGTATATTACACGTCTGTTTCCTATTTTAGGTCAGGTGCAGTACTTTCAATAGTGACAAGAGTAAGTAATGTGGTCATGTGATCACCGTTTGCCCCAGCCCTCACCTGGTTTGGCGAAGCTGACCCACATCTGCTCTGCCAGTAACTATGGTCATTACACAGGTTTGTCCCCCCTCTCCCCCCCAGTGGATCTTATGTGTGTACCCAGATTATCCCCCCTAGGCAACATATTGGGAGCCTATATCAGCATTTTTCACCCCCGCCTTGGTACTCCTTTACCCTAGTGCACTAAGCATCTTATTTATGATACGATTCAGGCCTCATCATAAATAAGCCTTGGCCTCATCTCCACCTATGACAGAAGAGGACTGGAGCAGATTTTTTGGAATCATGACAACCATGAGAACCATGGCCCGACAACTATTAATACAAGAGACTTAACGGAGAAGGAGAAAAGGTGGGGCCATTGGCCAAAAACTATTTACTAGATATTTATAAGAAATTTCAAAAAGTAAGATAGATAGGGGGAGGTTTATCATACTTCGACGCCAAGTTTCTAGTGTAGAAGCCCTGAGAAACGTCCTCTATATTTTTAAACTGCGCTAAAGTCAGTGTCTAATGCCGAATAATAAATCTGGAGTAATTTAAGACTTGTGTCGTCTTAGTTTACACCAAAAAAATATGTCAAAATTTTGTTGTGACCAATTCCTGTCGTAAAGAGATTGGGGGTAATTTATTTACACTTTAGTGTAGAAAAGGCGCCATTTGTGAAAAACGCCAGTTTTCATAAATGCCCTCCATCTTCTAATATTTCGCTTTATGTTAAATTTCCGTAAATTAAAAAAAAAATCTCAAAATAACTGAAAATTTCAAAAATTAATTTTTGTACCTAAAAAAAAACCCACTAAGGGTTAAACAAACCTACATAAATTTCTTAAAGCCGGTCATTGAGGTAAGGGGTTAGAGAGTATATGTATAAAAAATATAAGTCATGTGTCTAATGACTTTTGCCCTGAAAACTTTCGCGGACCGAGTCATGTAAATAATAATCTCACATCATTTTGTTTGGTAATGATAAGACTTTTACACGAAAAACATTGACAACTCAACGCCGAAAATATTAACCAGATGTTTGAGATTGTGAAGGGAATGTGCGCCAGAAGGAGTCTCTCAAGATTTGATGCTTATCTTTTCTGAATAAACTCCAGGGCGAAGTGTTGTGCTGCATATTACACGGCTTATAATACTAGGGACACTTATTCCTATACACAGGATAAGTACCTGATCACTGGGGTCCGATGGTGGGACCCCCCAATGCTCATGAGAACAGGGGCCTGAAAATCCCTTGAAGTATGTTGGAAAAGCTCGGCCGGTGCTCCATCCACTTTCTGAGACAATTATGTCCCATAGGTCAAGAAAAGTGAATGGAGCTCTAACATACACCCCCATGAGGGCAGGGGAGTCAAACTTATTTTCACTGGGGGCCGCATCAGCCTTGTGGTTGCCCTAAAAGGGCTGAATGTTATTTTATTCCTGTATAAATGTATCTACTCGACCTGTTAATACAGAATTATAATCACCCATTTGAGGGCAACCACTGAAGCTGAACATATTGTTAAATGACCTGAGCCAAAGTGCCTGTACAGAGTGTCCCCACAGTGCCCTCATACCCGCCACTGTGCCCAGGCAGTGCCCTCATACCCGCCACTGTGCCCCCACGCCAGGCAGAGTTCCTCCACAGTGCCCCAGCGCCAGTGTTCCCCCAAGGTGAGCGCACACCAGCCAGAGCTCTTCCACAGTGCCCCCATGCCAGGCAGAGTGCCCCCATACCCCCAGAGTGCCTTACTCACCTTTTGTCACTCCCCCGAAGAAGCGCGGGCTGTCGGGCACATGATGATGTCATTACAGAACCGGCACATACAGCTGTCACACACAGGAGAAGATAATAATAATAATCTTTATTTATATAGCGCCATCAAATTCCGTAGCGCTTTACAAATCATAGGGGACATATACAACTATATTACATTACAAAGAACAAACAGTCATATGGAACAATAGGAGTGAGGGCCCTGATCACAAGAGCTTAGAGACTATGAGGATGAGGGGGTGACACAAGAGCTTACAGACTATGAGGATGAGGGGGTGACACAAGAGCTTACAGTCTATGAGGATAAGGGGGGTGACACAAGAGCTTACAGTCTATGAGGATGAGGTGGTGACACAAGAGCTTACAGACTATGAGGATGAGGGGGTGACACAAGAGGTCGTATAATGGTCCAGCCATTCTTTATAAGGGAACAATATAAAATAATTTAATAAATAATTTACTAAACAACGATGTTGCTGCTTGAACCAGCCATCAGCCGCCATCTTATTTACAGGGTCCTATGTGAAAAAGACTGCAGAGAAGCTTGGAGCTTGGTATATATCAGCTGTTTGCCGGATAACAGATGGGACATAGGATGGATTAGTAAAGGGAGAGTTGACATTTCATGCAGTTAATGAGTGTGATAGGCTTGCCTAAAGAGATGGGTTTTAAGAGCACGTTTGAAGCTTTGGAGGGTGGGTATTAGTCTCAGAGTCTGGGGAAGGGCATTCCAGAGAATTGGTGCAACTCGGGAGAAGTCCTGGATACGTGCATGGGAGGTTCGAATTAAGGTAGAGATTAATCTAATGTCACTGGCATAACGAAGAGCACGGGAAGGGCGATAGACTGAGAAGAGAGAAGAGAGATAGGGAGGTGCAGCATTATTCAGAGCTTTGTGGATGAGGGTTATTATTTTAAAATGAATACGGAAGGAGACAGGTAGCCAGTGCAGTGATTGGCACAAACTGGAGGCATCCGTGTAGCGTTTGGCCTAAAAGACGAGCCTGGCTGCTGCATTAAGAATAGATTGAAGAGGAGAGAGTTTAGAGAGTGGAAGACCGATTAGTAGGGAGTTACAGTAGTCTAGTCGAGAGTGAATAAGTGCAACAATTAGCATTTTAGAAGTTTCAAATGTCAGAAACGGCCGGATTCTGGAGATGTTTCTGAGATGCATCCGGCAAGAGCGAGCAAGAGATTGAATATATGGTAAAAAGGAGAGGTCAGAGTCCAGCACAACCCCAAGACAGCGGGCCTGCTGCCTTGGTGCTATAGTGATCCCACAGACCGAGATGGAGAGGTCAGGGTTGGGTTGGTTAGTAGATGGTGGAAAGACAAGAAGTTCAGTCTTAGAAAGATTAAGTTTCAAGAAGAGAGAAGACATGATGTTAGAGACAGCAGAGAGACATTCACTAGTGTTCTGGAGTAAGGCAGGGGTGATGTTACGTGCAGAAGTATATAGCTGGGTGTCATCAGCGTAAAGATGATACTGGAAACCAAATCTGCTGATGGTTTGTCCAATGGGGGCAGTATAGAGAGAGAAGAGAAGAGGACCTAGGACTGAGCCCTGAGGAACCCCGACACCGAGACTGAGCCCTGAGGAACCCCGAGAGGAAGATGAGAAGAGAAAGATCCAGAAAAGGAGACACTGAAAGTGCGGTCAGAGAGAGAGGAAGAAAACCAAGAGAGTGCAGGGTCCTTTAGGCCAATGGGGTGAAGCATCCTAAGAAGGAGCTGGTGGTCCACAGTATCAAACGCTGCCGATAGATCCAGGAGAATGAGGAGAGAATAGTCACCTTTGGATTTTGCAGTGAGGAGATCATTGGAGACTTTAGAAAGAGCAGTTTCAGTGGAATACATAGAGCGGAAACCAGATTGCAGGGGGTCAAGGAGGGAGTTAGCTGAGAGATAGCGGGTTAGTCGAGAATAGACCAGGCGTTCCAGGAGCTTGGAGATTAAAGGGAGGTTAGAAACTGGTCGGTAGTTAGTAGCATTGGATGGGTCCAGTGAAGGTTTCTTTAGTAAAGGGTTAACAATAGCATGCTTGAAAGAAGAGGGGACGACACCAGAAGAGAGAGAGAGATTGAAAATTTTAGTTAGGTGAGAAGTGACTGCTGGGGAGAGAGACTGTACCAGATGTGAGGGGATGGGGTCACTGATGCAGGTAGTGGGGCGAGCAGAGGAAAGAAGCCTGGACACTTCTTCCTCTGTGACTGGCTCAAAGGAAGAGAGTGAACAAGATAAGGTATGGGAGGGAAGGGGATTGGAGGGTTGAGTGGATTGAGCAATTATTTCCTGGCGGATACAATCAATTTTGTCCTTAAAATAGGTGGCCAGATCTTCAGCCCCAAGGTCTGTGACAGATGGCTGCACCTTTGGTGTTAGTAAGGAGTGAAGGGTATCAAAGAGCCTTTTGGGGTTGTTAGAGAGAGAGGATATGAGATTAGTAAAATAGACCTGTTTAGCAAGGTGAAGGGCAGAGTTATAGGTTTTTAGCATAAATTTGAAGTGAAGAAAGTCTGCAGCGCGATTTTCTCCACAGACGCTCAGCAATCCTGGAGCACTGCCGAAGGAAACGAGTTTGTTCAGTGTGCCAAGGTTGCCTGCGTGTGTGTTGAAAATTTCGGATAGTGAGCGGTGCCATCTCATCTAGCGCACTTCTGACAGTGTGATTATAGTGGTTAGTAGCCAGGTTTGGACAGGTGAAAGAGGAGATGGGGGACAGTGCAGTCTGTAAGTTTTCTGTGAGTTGGTTAGTATCTATTGCACGTGGGTTCCGGTATGAATGATGGGTGGAAGGATTCTGAGAATGAGAAGGATTATGGTCTGAAAGTGGAAAGGAGGAATTGGTAAAATCAGATATTGAAGATGTTTGGGAGAAGACCAAATCGAGGATGTTTCCCTCACTATGTGTGGGGGAAACGCAGAGTTGTGAAAGACCGAGAGAAGTAGTTAGTGCTAAGAGCTGAGAGGCCGGAGGGGAAATGGGAGTGTTAACAGGGATGTTGAAGTCTCCCATGATGATGGTTGGAATGTCACAGGATAGAAAGTGAGAGAGCCAAGAGGCAAAGTGGTCAAGAAACTGATAGGGAGAGCCAGGAGGACTTTATACTACAGCCACACGAAGAGAGAACGGGCGGAAAAGTCTAAGAGTGTGGACCTCAAAAGATGGGAAAGTAAGAGAGGGTACAGGAGGAATGACCTGGAAAGTGCATTGTGGAGAGAGGAGTATGCCTACCCCTCCTCCCTGCCTATTCTCAGGTCTGGAGCAGTGAGAAAAGTGTAAACCGCTATAGCCGCTATAAGACAATGCTGCAACGGAGGCAGAGTCATCCTGCTGGATCCATGTTTCAGTGATGGCCAGCAGGTCAAAAGACTTAGAAAGACAGAGGTCATGAACTGATTCTAGTTTATTACACACAGAGCGGGCGTTCCATAGGGCACATTTAAAAGGGTTAATGGGTGGAGGAGAAGAAGAGGGGATACACTGAATCTTTATAAGGTTAGCAGGGTTTCTGTGTGAAGTGTTAAAATAGGCAGAAGGTGGGCCTGGATTAGGAGAGATGTCCCCTGCAGCAAGCAGAAGGAGAATGAGAAGAGACAAAAGATGCTGCAGAGATTTATAAGAAGTTATTTCTTGCTTAACAGCAGAAGACTGTGATCAGTTAGTCTGGTTACATAACGTATAGAGTGTGTGAGTGGTAAAGAAAGGTGAGTGAAGAAGGGAGGCATTGATATGGATAGTTGGTACTGGTGGAATAGATGGACGGTGGGCAAGTAAAACAACCATAGCAAACAGAGAGAAAATGGAAAACATTTTGAGACAAACATAATTGTTCATTTTTCTCTGCCATCTTACCTGTCTCCTGCCCTGTCTAACTGCAATGTCAAACTGCAGTTTCATACTTCTCAGAATATTATTATACTTAGCAGAATATTATGCTAAGCAAACAAAGAATGCAAGCAACCAGGAATGCAAGCATCCTATACTATCACTAAATTTATACCCAGAGAAGACAAGAGACCAGGCCCTCATTTAGCTCATAAAACAATTAATCTAGGAGACTTAACACATGTGGATCAAGTTCTGAACAGAGAAAAACAAACTCATTGAGGGGCATAGATGAACATTAAATCAGGTAGGACAGAAAAGGGTCAAATGTTACAGAAAGAAACAGACACATGCAATACTAGGGCAATTAACAGATATATACCATTGCAGAGAGTGAGACTGGATTTAAAGACACAGTAGATGGGTGATAAGACTGCTGCTGTTACAGAGGGGGGGGGGAGGAAAGGTGAGTATCCGAGCACCTTGCCTCCAGCTGTGCTCCCGACTAGTACAGTATAGGGACAGGGAGACTGTCCGGATAACACAAGGCTTTGTGTTTGACACCTGTGAATTATGGGTCTTGTGGGCCCTTGTTCTCATGACTCTTAGTAAGAAATGGTTCTCCAGGACAAATGGTTCCGGCTCATTGCATCTGAGTTACAGTAGAGACCCCTGATACAGTGATAAGGGGTGCGGGTGGTGGAGGTGGTGGTAAGGAGGAATGGAACTAAACATTTGCTATCTTCAAAACAGGGAACATGGAGGAATTACATCCCGAACCACAGAATAATATAGGAAGTGCTACTCGTGGTTTAAAGTTCCTTATTTATAGGATTTGTCCAGTATTCTAATAATTGCATCATAACAAAAAATTGCAGGTCACCTTTGAAGAATACTAAGACTTAAAAGCCATACATGCTCTGCTGGGGATTCTGGGTAAGGAATATGCAAATTAGTTTTACAGGGTGGAAAAAAGGAACCTCAAATAAGTGGTAACTGAAACAAGTCATCTCCTTTTATATCAATGTCTCACTTTCAAGAAGCCGAGGGACATGTGGGGAAATGGTTTGCAATGGCAGTCCCCATAAGGAGAATGAATTCCTTCCTGACTCATGTTCATGGCCTCTCATCTTTCCAAACCAGATTCCTACACTGTCTGGACTCTGGGGTCCAGGGGCCACTGAAACCTGGAGCCGAACCTGCCTGACGAGAAACAGTGAAACAGAATTATCTACAATTATCTATTCTTTTGGAAAGGACTTCTTGGTTTAGCTATTATCCGGCATCATGTCACTAGGGTTCTTGAACCTTATTTAAGACTCCATTTAATGGTCACACAGACAACAGAACTAAAAGTCTCTATGGGAAGAGTCCGGAAGAAGGAGTCTACGGACCAGTCAACCCTCTGGACCACCGCGGGAGATGGCATGAGGCCCGCGGCGGCAGCCAAGGTACAGGATATGCAGGAAACAGTCTGAGTCTGGTATGACAGCAGGAACACAGAGGAACACTGGTAACGCTGGCACGGACTGGAGACACCGCTGGACTGGAGCCCTGGAAGGCACAGCAGGAAGCATACGGGAACGCTGGAGACAGGAGACACGGAGGCGTCTGGAAACGCTGGAAGACAGGAGACACAGAGGCATCTGGAAGCCCTGGAGGAACACGGAGGCGTCTGGAAACGCTGGAAGACAGGAGCGTCTGGGAACGCTGATGGGAAGCGAGGTGTGGAAACCTTGGAAGTTCCATTAGAATGCTGAAGATCCGGCGGGGAGTGAAGGGAGGTGCCGGATTATAAAGGCTGAGCCGGATTAGCGAACTCCAATCAGGAGGACGCTGGCCGTTTAAGTCCTGAGAAGCACAGGACCCGAAGCACAGCCAGGAGCCAGGAGAGGTAAGTGCGGGGGATGGGAACAGGCACACAGCAGAGCACAGGTGTACCCGCGATCCGGGAACTGGATCGCGGGAGCACCCGTGACACTCCATAATCCTAATAATCTGCAAAGGCAAAATCTCCATAAGGTGAATAAATTCCTCTTGACCCTATATGAAATGTCTCCTTTTCTGGTATGTTGTATATAACGCCCGGCTGTTGTGACTGTATGATGGCCTGATGAAGACACTGCTCTGTTGTCGGAAGGTGTTGCAATAACTTTGAATTGGTTGTGTGTTTTTAGAATTTATTCATTATTTATTATACTATTTGGCAGCTCTTGCACTTGTTTAATAGGGAGTAAGTGCTTTTACTCTGGAACAAACAAGCGGCAGTGCCCGTCTAGAGAAGCGTATTTCACTTTCCATTACAGTAACTCAATTCTCTATGAATCACATCACAGATCCCAGAATGACCTGGGGCAGGCGAAATGTATTCCCGATCAGGAGGGAAATCTGTGGGCGCTGAGAGTACAGCAAACTAATGTATCAAATATACCAAACCTACAGATGTATCTTCCTGCTTCCCATAAACATATAGTGACACAGCCACATGGTCTTCCATGTGATCCTCCCAAGACTTGATAAGCTTTCTGGAACTTTCATGGATCGGATCCAGAAAGTAAGAGTTCTCCTGATGACTAACAATTAAAGCCGTCTTGTAGGTGTGTTGAGACTTAAAGCCATTGACTTTCCACTAGGAGATTCTGGGAAAATATGCAAATAAGATTTCCAGGCAACTCCCTTCACATCTTTAGGAAGCCTCATGGTATGATGCAGAATTAAGGTCATGCTTGATGTTGAGGGAGCTT
This sequence comes from Engystomops pustulosus, assembly GCA_019512145.1. NCBI lineage: Eukaryota > Metazoa > Chordata > Amphibia > Anura > Leptodactylidae > Engystomops > Engystomops pustulosus. Next base: position 14,379,942 of record CM033649.1, on the reverse strand, counting down.
CCTTACAAGGTAGCTAAAATAGGCGTGGTTTTTCTTATCCCATGACATCACATGACCAGGGATATGTAACGAGCTGTGCAACTGTGTGACATCACATGACCAGGGATATATAATGAGCTGTGCACCTGTGTGACATCACGTGACCAGGGATATGTAATGAGCCATGCAACTGTGTGACATCACATGATCAGGCATATAACGAGCTGTGCACCTGTGTGACATCACATGAGCAGGGAGATAACGAGCCGTGCACCTGTGTGACATCACATGAGCAGGGATATAATGAGCCGTGCACCTGTGTGACATCACATGACCAGGGATATAACGAGCCGTGCACCTGTGTGACATCACATGACCAGAGATATAACGAGCCATGCACCCGTGTGACATCACATGACCAGAGACCGATTTTTATTCATAGCAATTAAACACTGGAGCTTCCTGTTAAATAACAGCAATACGAGATCTACAAAACAACGAGGAATTTATATATAAAGTATAGTGAAGAACTGTATAAGTTTTCATTACACAAAAGATATCAATTACAGTATTTGCTAAAAGTCGACAACCCCTTTTATGGATTTAAAGAGCTGGAATTGGTGGATGTGGTGAAGGGTCCTCTACAAACATGGAAAAATAATTATTCTGTGACCCATATATCTGATTAACCAATTTATGAGGATTTACAATGGAAACAAGCGCGACTCGTGAGAGTAATTGTTTAGACTGGCAAAGACCCTCAAAGAAGAATCATTTACTTTCATCCACAAATCACATTGAAAGTTTAATGCTATACAAACAGCATTTAGTGACCCGGATGATGTTACAACAACACTACAAGGACGGAAATCTGCCAGATGAAGGAGATTGCCTAAAAGAAGTGCCGGCTAGTAGTTTTTTTTTCAGACCTTCAAAGCTTGGATCTGACTGTCAACATGAGGCAATAGCAGAACTTTCCTGTGGTGTATAGATGGAAGGTGGATAATAGCTGTCATTATACTAGTACACGCTATACATACCACACCTTTCCCGGAGAAACAGGGCATAAAGTCTTCATTGTCATAGAAGCATCCGTGATCCACTTACGTAACGCGCATACCTGGCATCTGTCTGACCTCTTTGGCTCCCAAACCTGGGTCTACAGAACATCAACCCTGAGCAATAATCAATTCTCCTTCTGTGTCTTCCTCTGTTCATACTGTTAGGCTAAGACAACACTGAATTTTACTGGTTCCCTTCAGTTGGCAGTCTGAACAGTGCTCTAGTGACTGGCCTGCTGATTTAACTTTACCCTGGCCCAGCAAGAGTTAACATGCTCAGACTCTCAGAGCTTTCACCTGGATAAATACCCTATGTGAACTATCCTCCTATATTCTTGCTATCTCTATTGTTCGCACTTCACTTGCTATTCTTCTTTACGTCTGGTTTCCAATATTTTGCTCTCATTCTGTGACTATCCTTTTGTGCATGTGATTCTGTACCTTATATGCTATCCCAGTTGTGATCAGGATTGTTGATCACCCTTATTGTGTTTATCAGTTTTTTTGTCTTGTTTTGTTCCTGCACTTTGGCATAGGGGAGGGAGAGAACGTCTTCGTGGTTGTCTGTTATCGCCTAGGACAGGCAGAGGCAAGCAGGCAGGGCTTTTGAGGTTTAGGGTGCATTGCACCTGAGCCCGGTGATCCCATTACAAAACTTTTAGCATTCAGGATATAATGCCATGATGAAGTTCTTACTGTTTAGTAATTATTTCCCGTGCCACCATTTTTTTTTTCCTCGGCCGTCAAACTAAATTGAGCATTAAATTAAGAAGACGTGTTGGATATTTAGACACTTGTAATTAGGAAGCTTCTGACATTTCCTTTCCAGGATATTTGGTGCTGTCGCTGTTAGGATCTCTACAATGAAAACGTTGTGTAGAGCAAACACAGGAAACCCCATTCCAGTGTTATTTTTGATTAATTTCCTTCAATTTCTTAAGGAAGAAACAATCTTCTCATCTGTTCCTCAAAGACCACGTTATACCTCATGCACATGGCCCCTGCGTACAGTCATGTGGCCCCATATTGTGCACATACTCTCGATCACATGTACTATTATTAGTTTAGAAAATTCTCCACAATTTTAACATTTTTACCGTTCTTGTGTTGGTTTAGGCCTCCTCTACACATGTGAAACCATTTCCATTTGCCAAGTAGTCACATCCTCCTTTCATACAAATCTACAATTGGCTTAAATGTGCTGAAAAGTCTTCATAAATTTGGCACAATACATGTAAGAATTTAATGCAATCTTACTTTTTTTGGAAAACTGGATCGCCATTGTTGGGGAATGGAATGAAATGGACCGTGAAATATAAGGGAGGGCGAATACTTCTCCTTCCTGTGGGATCTCCTTCTGCTATCGCTAAAAAAAATCATATCAAAAACTGCGGTAACATTTTTCCCCAAAAATGCTGTGAATGAAACCTCCCTAATTTCAGGGATAGATTATTCTGACTGTCGAAGAAGTTGGAAATGACTGGTTTCTGTTCTTCTATGAGGCACCATGACTGTGGTAATCTTCTTATATTTGTTATACATGGCTTCCTTCTTTTTAAAATCAACTTTTAAAATAATGCTAATGAGACAGAAAGTTTATGGGGGGCATCATCAGAGCCGCATAAATCTGCAGATTCAGCTAATGGCTGTTATATTCTGAAGGATGTGGTGCTGTAACAACAGTCTGTGAAGCCATAGCACAGAGAGCTTCTCTAACACGCTTACAGCCTTTGGGCTTATTTGCATAATTTTAACTGTTGATTTTAGATATAAGGATAAGAATACCACAGTCTCGGGGCCTGGATCTATGGGTAAGTGTCCCTGGTTTATCATGCTTGACTTTGATGGTAGATTTCCTTTAAACAATTAGCTGGGAATGTTATCTGCAATGGCACTTGATAGAATGAGCCCCTCTTGACCATGTAGCTGCTTGTAGCACAATGAGGGGGGGGGGGGGGGTTCGTCTCGAATAACGAGCACCCGAGCATTTTAGTGTTCGCTCATCTCTACTGGTGATTAATCTGAGTAGGAATGGTGAGTCAACTTTCCGAACTGACTGTAAAACTTTACAGGCATGGGGTGGAACAATATAGGGATAGTTCTTCTTAAAAGGACACTAGAACTGTGTTTTAGGTGCCACAGCTAAAAAGATCCAGTTGTTTGTAATTAGGGGTTATTTTTGCACAGTACATTGGCCAATGATCCGGAACATCCCATTGTTGTTATTATACAACACTGAATACATAAAAAACCATAATTATTTAATTCTTAACATTAAGACTAATTGAACGAATTTTCCATATACAGGCAGTCCCCTACTTAAGAACACCCGACTTACAGACGACCCCTAGTTACAAACAGACCTCTGGATGTTGCCAATTTACTGTACTTTAGCCTTGGGCTACAATAATCAGCTATAACAGTTATCACAGGTGTCTGTGATGAAGCTTTATTGTTAATCCTGGTTCTTATGACAATCCAACATTTTTAAAATCCAATTGTCACAGGAACCAAAAAATATTTGGCTGGGGTTATAATGATAAAGTATACAGTTCCGACTTACATACAAATTCAACTTAAGAACAAACCTACAGAACCCATCTTGTATGTAACCCAGGGACTGCCTGTACATGCTACATGAGGTAAGTTGTTTGGCTGTAGTGATGGATGCCCAGTACATTGTGTTCTGGATTATGAGGACACTTGACAGGTAATTCTGTGTAATTAACTTGTTCCAGTCCTGATGGGGAGACACAGGACACAGATAATAGATATAACTACCATCCCAGACACTCTTGCTTTCTTGGGGAAGGGATATTATATATGGCCTTTGTTAGGTATTATTCATATGCAGCGCTCTCTGGAGTTATATCATTCTAAAATACCGTCATTTAGCTCGGATGAATACCAACTTCATGCCGCTCTAATGTCTTTCTTATAACAAAACGCTCTGCCATTGCTTTGTGGTGTTCAGTAGAATGGTCTGAATTGTTACTGTGTTTTCTCAGGATGGCAGGGTTCACCTCGCTTCGACACCCATCTTCTCTCCTGCCTCTCACATTTTTATTGATAATCAAAAAGGGCTTCTGCTGTAAAAGGTTAGAAAAACAAAAAAGTTAAGTAATTATACAGAAAGAACAGCGTGCATTTTTATTATGGGCAGTTTGTTAGGGTGTATGCAGGCAATATATGACCATATAAAGCCACATGATATCTCTTAATACATAGTTCTATAGAACTATAGCTTTTATGGTGGACTGTAGACTAGAAATGGATGACTAGAAAGATTCTTTGCTCGTATCTAATCATGCTATCTTCTATCTTTTCAGATCATCTATCTATCTATCTATCTATCTATCTATCTTCTATCTATCTATCTATCTAATCAAAATAATATATTCAACATATACACAACATTGTAGCCCAATGTGACCCTTTTTCAAGCCTTTAGACTTTTGGGGAGTGCTGTTTTATTTTTGATTTTATCGTATCATTTCTATCTAGTCATCTATCTATCTATGGATCATCATCTATCATCTATCTATCGATGCACTAGTGGCTATCTGGATCTATCTATCAGTAGTCATCTATCCCACTATCTATCTATCTATCTGTATCGTATCTGTGTTGCTGGCTTGTCTGTTCTCTGTTGTCTGTTCTGTCTGTCTGTTTTTTCTATTAGTTGGAGAAAATGTTGACTGCCGTGTTAGCCAGTGAAAAATCAAAAATCTGATTGTAACATACTTTTGTGGTAAAAAATACAAAAGTGCTTTAAGGAATGAGACCTTTATTGGCTAAGGAACAAAAATGATTATTTTGGTGCAGCAAGCTTTCAGGGCACATTCAGGCCCCTTCTTCAAGCATGGATACAAAGACCTGCAGAGAAAACACAGAACAAACATTTGAGAGGATGTTACAACAAGAGAATTAGTACATCTGGTGAACTCATTAAGATAAGCTGGGGGCCAATATAATAGAGTGGAGGTCTGTATGTCAGTTACACAGAGAAGGGTGATGGGCAGGGGGGGTGGGGGCTAGATAGCAGGGGTCTGTAGTTAGTCTCTTATGGGGAATGAAGTGAGTCCATGTAATGCACATCACATAAACCCAGGTGCAATATTGCGAGACCTTGGGTCAGTGACTGGAAGATCATATCAACTTGAACTCCCAGGTTTTTCCTTTCACTGTTGTCCTCCTTAAAGTCCCTTCAGATTATTGGACCTCGTTTAATATCCTCCTCGCTGTGCCTGGTCCAGAAAAGTTGTTTTCCCAACAGTGTGTCCATCCCCTCACTATATGGCTGTGAATATCATCCTGCTCTGGAAGTTTTGTTGGGTCTCCCCAATGTAATTATATTATTTGTGTGACACCTATGCACAGTATCATGGGACACAACATTGGGAGGATCTACAGGAGGAATGTGCCTTGAGCTTTGTATACTCCTGTGTTGTGTTGTTAGATGTGGACGCGACTGTGCTTGAGTGATAGACATGGGTACACGGCTTGCATCTTATTTTGTCTTATGGCAGGGATTTAGAAAGTGGCCCGTTCTGTGTTGTATCATTCCTCAGCACTTTGTAGGTTTTTTACACAAACAAGTATTTACATCAGATGTCTGTCTTTTCTCTGTTGTCTATCTATCGCTTTAGTAAAAAATCATTCACCTTCAATTCCTTAAGCATAAATAATTTTTGATATTTCCGGGCTTATATGAAGACAATTACTGTTTCTCTTCTTACTTTTACCTGTAGTCAGGCTGGGATTGAGCGAGTAATGTCTTTCTTCTTCAGCTTGGCTTCCTTGACATTCATTCATGAGCTCGCTTTAAAGGTAGCTTAAGGGGTCCATCTCTAATTCTTAGAAATGGTCAAATCTGCTCTTTCTAGGAAGATCGATTTGTAGTGCTCCGTAAGCCGGTTTCACCTCTGTAAATTAAGATGCTATGATCTCCCTGGATGAGCTGACAATCTGTCCTGGGCTGTGCTTGTCTCTATGATAAGTAATTTAATCTAATGTATTTTATTAGAGGACAGGTCAGTGGTAATTGTAAACTCAATTTTACTGGGAAAATTAAGGATCATTCTTTGTTAGTGCAAAGGGACAGAATAGTGATTGTGCAGCTTCAGAGTTAATCCGGATGTTACTCAGGACAGTATACAGGGTAAGTAATGTTCATGTCATTACACAGTGGGGCTTATTTTACTATGGGTTCTCACGCTGCTCACTTTCGTTAGGGACACGCTCGTACAGTTAGTATTTAACAGTTGTTTGACGCTTGGGATTGACTGATGCACTGCATCCGCACGATTAAGACTGTACACTAGGAATTTAACTTTCAATGTGGGGGTTGGGTGTCAGAAGACGAATGCACTTACATGCACCTGGAAGAGAGATAGCTCGTCAACCTGTGCGCGAGCGCACTATGCAGAATAATCGGTTGGCACACATCTTATTGATATAATGAAGTAACTCACTTTCGGGAACTCCAAGAACGGGTAGTAAATGTGCCACCAGTGACCCCACCTGTCAAAATAGTGAGTGCAGCTCTGGGAGTATAATACGGATCACTCAGGGTCAGTTAAAGGATAAGTCATGTCATGTATGTACACAGATGCACCTAGCATATCGATGGCAGCTGGGGTATAATACTGCTAACAGGACGTACGTGGCTCTGTACAAGTGTGGGTCTTACTGGACGTAAGGAAGATAAAGGAGTGCGGACTGGGGGGTATAGCTGTCAATTGGTGGATCAAGTGCAAGGGATCGGAGTACAGCATTGGCAAGATGAGGTATGGGACAGAAGTGGGTGGTAGTACTAGGGTACAGGTCCTGCGACCACCAAACGGCAGGCTCATATTTCCGTCAATTATCGTTGTGCGACGCATTTTATTTTTAATTAAAGGGATTTGGGGGCACGCGATCGGATTTTCTCACAAGAAGCTGAGTCTCCGTAGTCATCAGATGGTCTTCTTTAGTCCCTGTAGCTAGGCCCCTTAAGTCCCTGCCATAGGTCTTCTTAATCACTGATGAGCTAGGTCTCTCATTCACGCAGTAGGTCTTCTTAATCACTGTAGCCTAGGGCTCCTTAGTAACAGCAGATAGGTCTTCTGATCACTTGTAGCTAGGCCTCCTAGTGCCACTGCAGATAGTCTTCTTAATCACTGTTGAGCTAGCCTCCTTAGTCACTGCAGATAGGTCTTCCTTAATCACTGTAAGCTAGGCCTCCTTATCACTGCAGATAGTCGTCTTTAGTCCTGGTAGCTAGGCCTCCTGTATCCTGCACGATTAGCGTTTCTTCTTAGTCCTGTAGGCTAGGCCTCTTAGTTCACTGCAGATAAGTCTTCTTAAGTCACTGTAGCTTAGGCCCCTTAGTACACTGACAGCTAGCGTCTCTCTTAAATCACTTGTAGACTAGGCATCCTTAGTCACTCGCAGATAGGTCTTCTTATCTCTGTAGCTGAGGCCTCCTTAGTCACTGCAGATAAGGTCGTCTTCTTAGTCACTGAGCAGGCCTCCTTATGCACTTCTTTATCCGTAGCTCTCTAAGCAGATAGGTCTTCTTAGTCCATGTAGCTAGCCTCCTGTATCACTCAGATAGGTTCTTCTAGTCCACTAACCTAGCCTTCTCTTAGTCACTTGAGATAGGTCTTTCTTACTCACTGTAGCTAGGCTCTTCTTATCACTGCAGATAGGCTCTCTTAGTCACTGTAGCTAGGCTCCTAGTCACTGCAGATAGGTCCTCTCTTATCTCTGTAGGCTAGGCCTCCCTTAGTCACCTCAGTATAGGTCTTTCTTAGTCACTGTATAGCTAGCCTCCTTAGTCACTGCAGATAGGTCTGCTTAATCACTTTTGACCGTAGCTAGCACTCCTTAGTCACCTGCGATAGGTCTTACTAAGTCACTGTACTAGGCTCCTCTTAGTCACACTGCAGAGTAGGTTTCTTATTCACTGTAGCTAGGTCTCCTTAGTCCACTGCAGATAGGTCTTCTTAGTCACTGTAGCTAGGTCTCCTTAGTCACTGCAGATGGTTCTTCTTATTCCCAGTACTTGCCTCAGTCCCTGCGAGTCTCCGTTAGTAACTGCAGATAGGTCGTCTTAGTCACTGCAGCTAGGCCCCTTAGTCCACTGCAGGTAGGTCAGTCCACTAGCATACGAAGTCTTCTAGTCACTGTAGACATAGGCTCCTTGAGAAGGGGGTAGCCTTGTTAGTCCCTGCAGTAGGTCTTCTAGTCAGCTGTAGCTAGGCCTCCTTAGTCCCCCTGCAGTAGTCTTCTTATTAAGTCACTTGCTAGCTAGTCCTTGCTTAGTATGCAGATAGGTCTTCTTAGTCACTGTAGCTAGGTCTCCTTAGTACACGCTGTCTAGACTAGCTAGTCTCTAGCATGATAGGTTCTTCCTGCATTCGAGCCTGTCTCTCCTATGTCCTGCAGAGGATAGATCGTCTTCTAGTCACTGCTAGCACGTCTCCTTAGTCACGCAGTAGGTCTCTTATGTCACTGTAGCTAGCCTCCTTAGTTCACTGCAGATAGGTCTTATTAGTCTCTGCCTAGCTAAGTTCTCCCTGACGACCAGAAACAGTTTGTTACTTCCTGCTTTACACACCAGTAATCAGTCTTGTGTTCAAAAGTTTAGATACAAACTTAAGCGGCCCACATTTTAAAAGGGTATCCCCTTACAAACGAAATCTTACAAACCTTATCTCCTTATGATAATCTTAACACGCTTCTTTATCTTGTATTCTTAGCTGGTAAGCCGACGGTGTGGGTAGTGAATATAATAATTATATCATATATACACAATGCGTATTGGATTTGGATAAGCAGTCTGGGGCCCCTTGGCATTTACAGCGATTGATTGACCAACTTGGTTTTACGCTGCTTTACTATGATAGTTTTACTAGATTATAATAGGAAAAAACCAAGTTCTCCATGATGGAAGACCCCCTTATATCCTCAGCTGTGTCTTCCGGTCAGCAAAGGGCTACGCGACTAATTTACATTCATTTAGCTGTCCCAGACAATGTTAGTCACATGATCAAAAGAGAGAGGAGATGGAAGATTGGCCAGTTAATACATTGTAACCAAGTAGTGGGATTCTATTTGCCTCAGCTATTATTTTCACAACCCAAAGGGAAGAAACTCTAATAAATGCAGGAGACTCGGAGGCATCGAATCACTGTACACGAGTTTATTGTGGTCAGGCTTATAGGGTCAGCGTGACGATGAGGGATTTTTTACTAAATAAAAAAACAAATTAAAAATCAAGTTTTTAAAATAAATATTGGTGTAAACAAATTTCAAATATCAGAACCCAGATTTAGAACCAATTTATTATAACAAGGATGAGCAAGTCACATGTCATTACGTAGGATATTTCTTCTACTATGGTTGACTGATAGGTAATCCTTATACACTACAATTTGGTCCCAAACTAGGGCGTAACTATAGTTGGGTAGCAGCCACAGTAACCCTTCCCGGTGTTCATGGGGGGCCCGCAGTGTCAGGGGGGCCCTGACATGTGACCGGCACTCTAAAAAGATTGAGGGATGTCTGCACCACTATATACATATTTATGCTGCACGTGTAGCAAAAAACCATAATATGTATTGAACATATAGTGTGTATGTTATATTGCAGTAAGTTAATGTGTGTGTATCTGTGGCTGGGGTATATGCTGTATGTGTGTTTATGAGTTATATTTGTATTGTGTTAAAATGCTGTTATGTCTTTAATGCACTATACTGTGTGTGTATGTTGTGATGTATACATGCTGTATAGGTGTGTATCTTGTCTGTGTATATGCTGTAAATGTGTTGTATTATGAGTGGCTATTGTAGTTTGTATACACTCCACCGGCCACTTTATTAGGTGTAACCACCGGTCCAACTGCTCGTTAACACTTAATTCATAATCCAACCAATCACATGCGGCAACTCATGTGCATTTAGGGCATTAGACATGGTCCAAGATACCTCTCCTGCAGTTCAAACCGAGAGTTTTTCTTGATGGGAGAAGAAAGGTGATTTTGAGTGCCTTTTGACGTGGCATGGTTGTGGTGCGCAGAAGGGCCTGTCTGAGTATTTCAGAAACTGCTGATTATACTGGGATTTTCACGCACAAGCCCATCTCTAGTGTTTACAGAGAATGGTCCGAAAAAGAAAAAACCATCCAGTGAGGCCGGTTCTGGGGCGAAATGCCTTGTTGATGCCAGAGTCAAGCGATGAGGAATGGTGGGAGGAACTGGTTCGAGCTGATAGAAAGATGCAACAGTGAACTCAAAGGGGTCGCCACCGCTTACACACTCAAGGGAGGACAGAAGACGCACTCTTAACACGCACAGTACGTCGAGGGCAATTGAAGGCAGATTGGGCTACGCCAGCAGAGACGCACGAGCCGGGTGGCCACTCCTTTCAGCTAAGAACAGAAGGGCGCTCACATTGCGCACAAAGCAGTCATTGAAAAAATTGGACAGTGAAGATTGGAAAAACGTTGCCTTGTCTGATTGAGTCTCGAATTCTGTGCGACAATTCGGATGGTAGGGTCGATTTGGCGTCAACAACATGAAAGCATGGATCCTCCTGGCCTTTATCAACGGTTCATGACTGGTGGTTGTGTTTCATGGTGTGGGGAATATGTTTCTTGGCACTCATTTGGTCCCTTGGTACAACGCCACAGCCTACCTGAGTATTGTTGCTGACCATGTCCATCCCTCATTATGAGCACAATGTACCCGTAACATCTGATGGCTACTTTCATCAGATAATGCGCCATTCATAAAGCTGGAATCATCTCAGACTGGTTTTTTAGAATAACAGCCAATGGTCACTGGACGCAAATGGCCCTCCACAGTCACCATATCGGCAATCCAATAGAGCATCTTTGGGATGTGGGGAAACTGGAGATTTCGCATCATGGATGTGCATTGCAGCCGCAATCTGCTGCAACTGTGTGATGTCCATCATGTCATATGACCAAAATCTCTTAGAATGCTTCCAGCACCTGTTGAATCTATGCCACGAGATTATTCCGTTCTGAAGGGCAAAAGGGGGTCCAACCCGTTACTATCATGGTGTACCTAATCAAGTGGCCGGTGAGTGTTATAGCGTACGTCTATTATTGCACTTATTGTGTGTATTTGTGATGTGTATATGCCTATATATGTGTGCGTATGTGCTTTAAGAGTGTAGTGTGGTAGGGCAGAGAGCTGCATGTTTATGTATGGGTAGCATAAAGTTTGTGTACTTGAGTGTAATATGTACTATTTGTAAGCGGGAGGGGGCCCATTTCCAGTTCAGCACCCAACTTACATACACCTCCTATCAGGGGTGTAGCTAGGAGATTAAATAGGAATATAGATCTGCACTGCGCCTTACTAAGTAGACAGATTGTACATGTCTACATGGACACGTGACCTTCTGACTTTATTGCGTGTTCTTATTAGATGACAGGCCATGTTACAAACGCAGCTCGCTCTGATCCCTCTCCCCTGTGTTTCATTCATTATATTTAGTTTTCCTGTCAGTTTCAATGTCTCTTCAGTTTACAGACAATGTTGTCGGTGTGTAACAGGTTCACATTCCAAGCGACTTAATTACTTCCATAAGGGAATGAATTCCTTAGATGACAAAGGTCCTTTTGATTGTGTCCAATACCCTATAGAATGTGGGCGCATTACTGGGAGGTCAACTAACAAAACAGGCGTGTGTGGACCATCAATGGCAATGGTTTTTTTTGTTTTTTTTTTTTTTTTTTTTTTTTTGTTCTTTCCGGGACAACCCTTTTCTTGAGGGCAAAGATATTTCTATTTTTGCATCATCCCTGTACTGTGACTCACTGTGTGTCTTATCTATGTACTCGTACATCACGTGTGTTTTTAACCTCTGTACTGTGATCATCACTGTGTGCATTTATCCCCTGTACTGTGACATCACTGTTTGCATTATCCTGTACTGTGACATCGCTGGTGTGTATTATCCTGTAACTGTTACAGTCACTGTGTTCATTATCCCTGTCCTGTGACGATCACTGTGTGCATTATCCCCTGTCTGTGATAGCACTGTAGTTTCATCTTCATCTCAGTACTGTCCATAGAAAGAAAGCTAATCCATCTACAATTTTGGGATCTATTATGTTTCTTGTATATACACTCCACGGCCACTTTTATTGGTACACCATGCTTAGTACGGTTGGACCCCCTTTTGTTTAAACTGCCTGAATTCTTTCGTGCATAGATACAACAAGGTGCTGGAAGCTCCTCATAATTTTGGTCCATATTGACATGAGCATCACACATTGCCGCAGATTGTGCGGCTGCACATCCCTGATGCGAATCTCCGTTCCACCACATCCAAAGAGCTCTATTGGATGAATCTGGTGACTGGTGGAATCATTTGATTACAGTGACCTCTTGTCATTATCAAGAAACCATCTGAGATGAGTCCATCTTTTGACATGGCGCATATCCTGCTGAAAGTAGCCATCAGATGTTACAGGTTACATTGGTGCTCATCAAGGATGGACTGGTCCGCAACAATACTCAGGTAGGCTGTGTCGTTTACCAAGGGCCCAAAGAGTGCCCAGAAAATACCCTACACCATGACACCACACCACCAGCCTGAACCGTGATACAAGGCCTAGGATGGATCCATTCTTTCATTTGTCTGACGCCAATTCTGACCCGACCCTCCGAATGTCGCAGTCAGAAATCGAGACTCGTCAGACCAGGCACGTTTTTCCAATCTGCTACTGTCCAATTTCGATGAGCTTTGTCAAATTGTAGCCTCAGTTTCCTGTTCTTAGCTGAAAGGATTGGCACCCGGTGTGTTCTTCTGCTGCTGTAGCCCATTCTGCCTCAAGTCGACGTACTGTCGTTCATAGTGCTTCTTCTGCCTACCTTGGTTATAACGGGTGGCAATTTGAGTCACGTTGCCTTTCTCTCCGCTCAAACCAGTCTGCCCATGCTCCCTTACCTCTGGCAGCAACAGCATGTCCCGCCCACAGAACGGCCGCTCACTGGATGTTTTTCTTTTTCGGACCATTCTCTTAAACCCTAGAGAGGTTGTCGTGAAAATCCCAGTAGATCAGGCATTTTCTGAAATACTCAACCGCCCTCTGCACCAACAACCAGGCACGTCCAAATGCACGCAAATCACTTTCATCCCATACTGATGCTCGTTTTGAACTGCAGGAGATTGTCTTTACCTGTCTACATGCCGAAATGCCTGAGTTGCGCCATGTGATTGGCTGATTAGAAATTAGTGTTCTGGATTATGAGGACACTTGACAGGTAATTCTGTGTAATTAACTTGTTCCAGTCCTGATGGGGAGACACAGGACACAGATAAATCTACCATCCCAGGACTTGGCTTTCTGGGGGGAATATTATATATGGCCTTTGTTAGGTATTATTCATTATGGCAGCTCTTGGAGTTAATCATTCCTAAAATACAGTCATTTAGTCTTGAATACAACTTCATGGCTCTAATGTCTTATAACAAAAATTTAGTCTTGAATACAACTTCATGGCTCTAATGTCTTATAACAAAATGCTGCCATTGCTTTGTGGTTCAGTAGGAATTGTATGAATTGTTACTGGTTTTCCAGGATGGCAGGTCACCTCGCTCTACATCCATCTCCTGCTCTCACATTTACTGATAATCAAAAGGGCTTGTGTAAAGTTAGAAAAAAAAAGTTAATATACAGAAACAGCGCCACTTTTTATTATGGGCAGTGTAGGGTATTGCAGCAATATATAGACCATATAAGCCACACTGATAATCTCTTTAATACATAGGTTCTATAGAATATAGCTTTATGGTGGCTGTAGACTAGAAATGGATGCTAGAGAAAGATCTTGCTCTATCTAATCATGCTATCTTCTATCTTTTCTAGATCAATCTATCTATCTATCTATCTATCTATCTATCTCTCTATCTATCTATCTATCTAAAACATAAATATGAATATATTTCAAATACAGCAACTTTACCCAATGTGACCCTTTTTCAAGCCTTAGACTTTTGGGGAGTGCTGTTTTATTTTGATTTTATCGTTCATTCTATCTATCGATCTATCTATCTATGCGATCTCATCTATCATCTATCTATCGATTGCGACTATAACTATCTCGATCTATCTATGACTAGTCGTATCTATCCCATTCGGATCTATCGTATCTGTATCATCTGTGTTCCTGGCTTGTCTGTCTCTGTCTGTCTGTCTCTTCTGTCCTGTTTGTTCTATTGTTGGAGAAATGTTGACGTGCCGTGTTAGCCATGAAAAATCAAAAAATCTGATGTAAATACTTTTGTGTAAGAAACTACAAAAAGTGCTTTTAGGAATGAGACCTTTATGGCTAAGAAAAAAATGATTATTTGTGTGTGACAAGCTTTCAGGGCACAATGTCAGGCCCCTTCTTCAGGCATGGAGTACAAATGACCATGCAGAGAAAACACAGACACAACATTGAGAGGATTTACAACAGAGTATTAGTACATATGTGATACCATTTAAGATAAGCTGGGGGCCATAAATGTGGAGGTTATGTTGGTTACATCAGAGAAGGGTGGATGGGCAGGGGGGTGGGGGCTAGATTAGCAGGGGTCTGGGTAGTTGTCTCTTATGGGGAATGAAAAGTGAGTCCATGTAATGCAGCACACATAAACCCAGGTTCAATATGGAACCTTGTGTTGTCAGTGACTGGAAAGATCATCATCAACTTGAACTCCCAGGTTTTCCTTTCATGTGTCCTCTTAAAGTCACCCTTTCAGTATTATGCGACCTCTGTGTAAATCCTCCTCGCTGTGGCCTGGTCCAAGAAAAGTTGTTTTCCCAAACAGGTTGTGTCCATCCCTCACTATTGGTCTGTGAGGATTCATCCTGCTCTGAATTTTTGTTGGGTCTCCCCAATGTATATATTATTTGTGTGACACCTATGCACAGGTATCATGGACACAACATTGGGAGGATCTACAGGGAGAATGGTGCCTTTGGACTTTTTATACTCTGTGTTGTGTTGTTAAGATGTGGACCACTGTGCTTGAGTGATTAGACATGGTACAAGTCTTGCATCTAGTTTTGTTTTATGGCAGGGATTTCGGAGAAAAGTGCCCGTCTGTTGTTGGTATCATTCCTTAGCATGTTGTAGGTTTTTTACACAAACAAAAGTATTTACCAGATGTCTGTCTGTTCTCATTGTGTCTATCTATCGTTTTAGTAAAAACAATTCCTCCTTCAATTCCTTAAGCATAATATATTTCTTGATTTTCCGGCTTATATGAAGACATTACTGTTTCTCCTTCTGACTCTTTACCTGCTAGTCAGCTGGTGATTGAGCAGAATGTCTTTCTTCTCAGCTTGGCTTCCTTGACATTCATTATGATTGCTCGCTTAAAGGTTAGGTAAGTGGGGTCCATCCTAATTCTTATGAAATTTGGTCAAATCTGCTCTTTCTAGGAGATCGATTTGTAGTGCTCCGTTAAGCCGGTTCACCTCGTAAATTAAGATGCTTAGTGCACTCCCTGGATGTAGCTGACAAATCTTGTCCTGGGCTGTGCTTGTCTCTCATGATAAGATAATATTAATCTAATGTATTTTATTAGAGGACAGGTCAGTCGGTTTGTAAACTCAATTTTACTGGGAAAATTACGGATCATTTCTTTGTTAGTTGCAAAGGGACGATAGTGATTGTGCAGCTTCAGAGTTAATCCCGGATGCTTACCAGGACAGTAACAGGGTAAGTAATGTTCATGATATTTACACAGTGGGGTTATTTTACTATGGGTCTCACGCTGCTCACTTTCGTTAGGACACGGCTCGTACAGTAGTTTAACAGTGTTTGACTGCTTGGGATTGATAGATGCACTGCATCGACTGATTAAGACTGTACACTAGGGAATTTAACTTTCAATATGTGGGGGTTGGGTGCTCAGGAAGACCGATGCACTTACATGCCACCTGAAGAAGAGATTGAGCTTTTCAACCTGTGCGCGATAGCGCACATGCAGAGATATTCGTTTGCGCACACATCTTTAGTGAATTATGAAGTAATACACTTCGGTGAACTCCAAGGAACGGGTAGTAAATGTGCCACCAGTGACCCCCTCAAAATAGTGAGTGCAGCTCTGGGAGTATAATACGGATGCACTCAGGGTCAGTAAAGGATAGTCATGTCATGTATGTACAACGATGCACCTCGCTAATCGAGTCAGCCTGGGATAATATGTACTCAGGAAGTACGTAGGCTGCAGCCAAAGTGTGGGTCTACTAGGCGTAAGGATAAATAGGTCGGAAGTGTGGGTAGTAGCTGTCGAATGTGAGCAGTGCGTAAGGGGATCGAGTACGATTGGCAACGGATGCAGGGGATGTGACGAGAAGGGGAGTAAGGAGTTACTGGGTACAGGCCCCGCGACCCCCAACGGCAACATATTCCGTCAATTATCGTGTGCGACGCATTTTTATTAATTAAAAGGGAGTTTGTGGGGCACGCGATCGGATTTTTCACAAGAAGCAGTCTCCTGTAGTCAACTGCAGATAGGTCTTCTTTAGTCACTGTAGCTAGGCCCCTTAGTCCCTGCGCATAGGGTCTTCTATAATCACTGTCATAGGTCTCCAGTTCACGCAGCTAGGTCTTCTTAATCACTGTAGCCTGGCTCCTTTAGTACAGCAGATAGGTCTTCTTAGACGTCCTCTGTAGCTAGGCCTCCTTAGCCACTGCAGATAAGGTCTTCTTAATCACTGTAGCTAGGCCTCCTTAGTCACTGCAGATAGAGTCTTCTTAATCACTGTAGCTAGGGCCTCCTTAGTCACATGCAGATAGTGTTTCTAGTCCTGGTAGCTAGGCCTCCTTCACCTGCCGATTAGCTTCTTCTTAGTCCTGTAGCTAGGCCTCTTAGTTCACGCAGAATAGTCTTCTTAAGTCACTGTAGCTAGGCCCCTTAGTATCACTGCAGCTAGGTCTTCCTTAAATCACTTGTAGACTAGGCCATCCTTAGTCACTTTGCAGATAGGTCTCTTAGTCTCTGTAGCTGAGGCCTCCTTAGTCACTGCAGATGGTGTCTGTCTTAGTCACTGTAGCAGGCCTCCTTATGCCTGTCCTTAGTCGTGCAGCTTATACGCAGATAGGTCCTTCTTAGTCCCTGTAGCTAGGCTCTCCTGTATCACTCAGATAGTGTTCTTTATCCACTGAACCTAGCCTCTCTTATCACTTGAGATAGGTCTTTCTCTAACACTTGTAGCTAGGCTTTCTATCACTGCAGATAGGGGTCTTCTTAGATCACTGTAGCTAGGTCTCCTTAGGTCACTGACAGATAGGTTCTTCTTAGTCATCTGTAGCTGGCCTCCTTAGTCACGCGCAGTATAGGTCTTCTTATTCACTGTATGCTAGGCCTCCTAGTCACTGCAGATAGTCTTCTTAGATCACCTGTTACAGTAGCTAGCCTCCTTAGTCCTGCGATAGGTCTTTCTAGTCACTGTATCTAGGCCTCCTTTATCACACTGCAGATAGGTTTCTTATCACTGTAGCTAGGTCTCCTTAGTCACTGCAGATAGCCGTCTTCTTAGTCACTGCTAGCTAGGTCTCCTTAGTCACTGCAGATGGTCTTCTTAGTCCAGCTTGCTCTAGTACCGGAAGGTCTCCGTTAGTAACTGCAGATAGGTCGTCTTGTCACTGAGCTAGGCCCTTAGTCCACTGCAGGAGGTTTCTAGGTCTCTCAGTCATGACAGAGGTTTCTTAAGTCACTGTAGACTACTCCTAGCACGCAAGGGTCGCTTCTATAGTCCACTGCAGATAGGTCTTCTACATCAGCTGTAAGCTAGGCTCCTTATCACTGCGTGTCTTCTTACAATCACTTGCTAGCTAGTTCCTTGCCTTAGTTGCAGATAGGTCTTCTTAGTTCACTGTAGCTAGGTCTCCTTAGTCACCAAGATGCTTTTAGACTGAGCTAGTCTCTACACTGCAATAGGTTCTCCTGCAATGTTGTAGCTAGTCTCTCTAGATCCTGCAGAGATAGACGTCTTCTAGTCACTGCTAGCTACGTACTCTCTTAGTCACTGCAGTAGTCTCTTATGTCACTGTAGCTAGGCCTCCTTAGTTCACTGCAGATAGGTCTTACTTAGTCTCTGCTAGCTAATTCTCCCTACGACCAGAAACAGTGTTACTCCTGCTTTACACACTCACGTAATAGTCTTTGTTCAAAGTTTAGATACAAAAAACTTAAGCGGCCCACATTTTAACAAGGGTATCCCCTTACAAACAAATTTACAAACTTACTCCTTATGATAATCTTACACGCTTACTTAATCTTTATTCTTTAGCTGGAAGCCGATTGGGGTATGGGTAGTAACTATATGATATGATTATATGCATATATACCACATGCGCTATTGGATTGTGATAAGCACATGGGGCCCCTTGGCATTTACAAGCGACTTGATTGGTACAACTTGGTTTACGCTGCTTTCTATAGAAGTTTTACTAGATGATTATAATAGGAAAAAAAAACAGTTCTCCATGATGGAAGACCCCCTTATATGCCTGCAGCTGTGTCTTCCGGTCAGCCAAAGTGGCTACGCGAACTAATACATTCATTTACTGTCCCAGACCATGTAGTCACATATCAAAAGAGAGAGGAATGGAAGATTGGCCAGTTAATACATTGTAACAATAGGGTAGTGGGATTCTATTTGCCTCAGCTCATGATTTTTCACAACCCAAAGGAAGAAACTCTAATAAAGCAGGAAGTGACTCGGAGGCATCGATCACTGTAGCACGAGTTACTTGTGCTGTCCGCTTATAGGGTCAGCGTGACATGAGGGATTCTTTACTAAATTAAAAAAACAAATTACAAAATACAAGTTCTTAAAATAATAATGGTGTAAAACAAAATTCAAATATCAGAACCCAGATATTAAGAACCAAAATTTAATTATAACGAAGGATGAGCAAGGTCACATGTCATTACGTAGGATATTTCTTCTACTATGTTGACTGATAGTAATCCTTATACACGACAATGTCCCAAACTAGGGCGTAACTATAGGGTAGCCAGCCACAGTACCCTCTCGTGCATGGGCCCGCAGTGTCAGGGGGCCCTGACAGTGACCGGACACTCTAAAAGAATGAGGGATGTCGCACCACTATATAACATATTTATTGCTGCACGGTGTAGCAAAAAACATAAATGTATATAAACATATATGTGTGATGTAATATTGCATAAGTTAAGTGTGTGTATCTGTGGCTGTGTATATGCTGTATGTGTGTTTATGAGTATATATGTATGTGGTGTGTATAAATGCTGTTATGTCTTATAATGGCAACTATCTGTGTGTGTATGTGTGATTATACATGCTGTATATGGGTTTTGTATCTGTCTGTGTATATGCTTGTATGTGTTGTATTTGAGTGTGCTATTGTATAGTTTGTATACACTCCACCGGCCACTTATTAGGTGTAACCACCTGTCCAACTGCTCGTAACACTTAATTCTAATCCACCATCACATGGCGGTCAACTCATGTTGCTTTAGGGCATTTAGGAACATGGTCAAGGATAACCTCTCCTGCAGTTTCAAACCGAGACGTTTTCTTTATGGGAGGAAGAAAGGTGATTTGAGTGCCTTTGACGTGGCATGGTTGTTGGTTGCGCAGAAGGGCTGTCTAGTATTTCAGGAACTCTGATTATCACTGGGATTTTCAACGCACAAGCCAGTCGCAGGTGTTTAACAGAGAATGGCCGAAAAAGAAAAACCATCCAGGTAGGCCGGTTCTGCGGTCGAAATGCCTTTTGATGCCCAGAGTCAATAGGACAATGGTCGGGGAGGGACTGGTTCGAGCTGATAAGAAAGAGCAACAGTGAACTCAAAATCGCCACCAGAATTACAACATCAAGGGAGGCAGAAGAGCACTCTTAACACCACATACGTCGAGGTCAATTGAGGCAGATGGGCTACGCCAGCAGAGACGCACAGCCGGGTGCCACTCCTTTCAGCTAGAGAAAACAGAAAAGGCTGACTGGACAATTGCGACACAAAGCAGCTTCAATTGGAAAAATTGGACAGTAGAAGATTGTGGAAAAACGTTGCCTTGTCTGATTGAGTCTCGAATTCTGTGCGACAATTCGGATGGTAGGGTCGATTTGGCGTCAACAACATGAAAGCATGGATCCTCCTGGCCTTTATCAACGGTTCATGACTGGTGGTTGTGTTTCATGGTGTGGGGAATATGTTTCTTGGCACTCATTTGGTCCCTTGGTACAACGCCACAGCCTACCTGAGTATTGTTGCTGACCATGTCCATCCCTCATTATGAGCACAATGTACCCGTAACATCTGATGGCTACTTTCATCAGATAATGCGCCATTCATAAAGCTGGAATCATCTCAGACTGGTTTTTTAGAATAACAGCCAATGGTCACTGGACGCAAATGGCCCTCCACAGTCACCATATCGGCAATCCAATAGAGCATCTTTGGGATGTGGGGAAACTGGAGATTTCGCATCATGGATGTGCATTGCAGCCGCAATCTGCTGCAACTGTGTGATGTCCATCATGTCATATGACCAAAATCTCTTAGAATGCTTCCAGCACCTGTTGAATCTATGCCACGAGATTATTCCGTTCTGAAGGGCAAAAGGGGGTCCAACCCGTTACTATCATGGTGTACCTAATCAAGTGGCCGGTGAGTGTTATAGCGTACGTCTATTATTGCACTTATTGTGTGTATTTGTGATGTGTATATGCCTATATATGTGTGCGTATGTGCTTTAAGAGTGTAGTGTGGTAGGGCAGAGAGCTGCATGTTTATGTATGGGTAGCATAAAGTTTGTGTACTTGAGTGTAATATGTACTATTTGTAAGCGGGAGGGGGCCCATTTCCAGTTCAGCACCCAACTTACATACACCTCCTATCAGGGGTGTAGCTAGGAGATTAAATAGGAATATAGATCTGCACTGCGCCTTACTAAGTAGACAGATTGTACATGTCTACATGGACACGTGACCTTCTGACTTTATTGCGTGTTCTTATTAGATGACAGGCCATGTTACAAACGCAGCTCGCTCTGATCCCTCTCCCCTGTGTTTCATTCATTATATTTAGTTTTCCTGTCAGTTTCAATGTCTCTTCAGTTTACAGACAATGTTGTCGGTGTGTAACAGGTTCACATTCCAAGCGACTTAATTACTTCCATAAGGGAATGAATTCCTTAGATGACAAAGGTCCTTTTGATTGTGTCCAATACCCTATAGAATGTGGGCGCATTACTGGGAGGTCAACTAACAAAACAGGCGTGTGTGGACCATCAATGGCAATGGTTTTTTTTGTTTTTTTTTTTTTTTTTTTTTTTTTGTTCTTTCCGGGACAACCCTTTTCTTGAGGGCAAAGATATTTCTATTTTTGCATCATCCCTGTACTGTGACTCACTGTGTGTCTTATCTATGTACTCGTACATCACGTGTGTTTTTAACCTCTGTACTGTGATCATCACTGTGTGCATTTATCCCCTGTACTGTGACATCACTGTTTGCATTATCCTGTACTGTGACATCGCTGGTGTGTATTATCCTGTAACTGTTACAGTCACTGTGTTCATTATCCCTGTCCTGTGACGATCACTGTGTGCATTATCCCCTGTCTGTGATAGCACTGTAGTTTCATCTTCATCTCAGTACTGTCCATAGAAAGAAAGCTAATCCATCTACAATTTTGGGATCTATTATGTTTCTTGTATATACACTCCACGGCCACTTTTATTGGTACACCATGCTTAGTACGGTTGGACCCCCTTTTGTTTAAACTGCCTGAATTCTTTCGTGCATAGATACAACAAGGTGCTGGAAGCTCCTCATAATTTTGGTCCATATTGACATGAGCATCACACATTGCCGCAGATTGTGCGGCTGCACATCCCTGATGCGAATCTCCGTTCCACCACATCCAAAGAGCTCTATTGGATGAATCTGGTGACTGGTGGAATCATTTGATTACAGTGACCTCTTGTCATTATCAAGAAACCATCTGAGATGAGTCCATCTTTTGACATGGCGCATATCCTGCTGAAAGTAGCCATCAGATGTTACAGGTTACATTGGTGCTCATCAAGGATGGACTGGTCCGCAACAATACTCAGGTAGGCTGTGTCGTTTACCAAGGGCCCAAAGAGTGCCCAGAAAATACCCTACACCATGACACCACACCACCAGCCTGAACCGTGATACAAGGCCTAGGATGGATCCATTCTTTCATTTGTCTGACGCCAATTCTGACCCGACCCTCCGAATGTCGCAGTCAGAAATCGAGACTCGTCAGACCAGGCACGTTTTTCCAATCTGCTACTGTCCAATTTCGATGAGCTTTGTCAAATTGTAGCCTCAGTTTCCTGTTCTTAGCTGAAAGGATTGGCACCCGGTGTGTTCTTCTGCTGCTGTAGCCCATTCTGCCTCAAGTCGACGTACTGTCGTTCATAGTGCTTCTTCTGCCTACCTTGGTTATAACGGGTGGCAATTTGAGTCACGTTGCCTTTCTCTCCGCTCAAACCAGTCTGCCCATGCTCCCTTACCTCTGGCAGCAACAGCATGTCCCGCCCACAGAACGGCCGCTCACTGGATGTTTTTCTTTTTCGGACCATTCTCTTAAACCCTAGAGAGGTTGTCGTGAAAATCCCAGTAGATCAGGCATTTTCTGAAATACTCAACCGCCCTCTGCACCAACAACCAGGCACGTCCAAATGCACGCAAATCACTTTCATCCCATACTGATGCTCGTTTTGAACTGCAGGAGATTGTCTTTACCTGTCTACATGCCGAAATGCCTGAGTTGCGCCATGTGATTGGCTGATTAGAAATTAGTGTATAGAATATAGCTTTATGGTGGCTGTAGACTAGAAATGGATGCTAGATCTATCTATCTATCTATCTATCTATCTATCTATCTATCTAATAAAATCGAAATATATTCAAAATACAGAAACATTTTGGCCCAATGTGAGCCTTTTTCAAGCCTTAGACTTTTGGGAGTGCTGTTTATTTTTTATTTTATCTATCTATCTATCTATCTATCTATCTATCTATCTATCTATCTATCTATTATCTATCCCCTATCTATCTATCTACCTATCTATCTATCTATCTATCTATCTATCTATCTATCTATTTATCTATCTATCTCCTTTTTATCTATCTATCTATGTATCTATCTATCTATCTATCTATCATCTATCTATCTATCTATCTATCTATCTATCTATCAATCTATCTATATATTATCTATCTATCTATCTATCTATCTATCTATCTATCTATCTGTGTGTCTGTCTCTGTCTGTCTGTCTGTTTCTGTCTGTCTATCTATCTCTTTAGTAAAAATTCAATTCCCTTGAATTCCCTTAAGCTATAATAGATTTCTTGATAATTTCCGGGCTTATATGAAGACATTACTGTTTCTCCTTCTTGACTCTTTACCTGTAGTCAGGCTGTGATTGAGCAGTAATTGTCTTTCTTCTTCAGCATGGCTTCCTTGACATTCATTATGAGCTCGCTAAAGGGTAAGTGGTCCATCTAATTCTTATGAAGATGGTCAAATCTGCTCTTTCTAGGGAGATCGATGTAGTGTCCGTAGCCGGTTCACCTCTGTAATTAAGATGCTGTGATCTCCGCTGGAGTAGCTGACAAATCTTGTCCTGGCTGTGCTTGTCTCTCATGATAAATAATTTAATCATAATGTATTTAATAGAGAGACAGGTCAGTATGAATGTAACTCAATTT
>CM033649.1:14319202-14355979 GCA_019512145.1 Engystomops pustulosus | reverse complement strand
ATGGTCAAATCTGCTCTTTCTAGGGAGATCGATGTAGTGTCCGTAGCTGGTTCACCTCTGTAATTAAGATGCTGTGATCTCCCCTGGAGTAGCTGACAAATCTTGTCCTGGCTGTGCTTGTGTCTCTCATGATAAATAATTTAATCATAATGTATTTAATAGAGAGACAGGTCAGTATGAATGTAACTCAATTTAACTGGGAATTAAGGATCATTTCTTTGTTAGGTGCAAAGGGAGCAGAATAGTGAGTGCAGCTCCAGAGTATAATACAGGATGTTACTCAGGATCAGTACAGGGTAAGTAATGTCATGTATGTACACAGTGAGTGCAGCTCTGGGGTATAATACAGGATGTAACTCAGGATCAGCACAGGATAAGTAATGTCATGTATGTACACAGTGACTGCACCAGCAGCAGAATAGTGAGTGCAGCTCCAGAGTATAATACAGGATGTTACTCAGGATCAGTACAGGGTATGTAATGTCATGTATGTACACAGTGGGGCTTATTTACAATGGGTCACGCTGCTCACTTTCGTAGGGCAAGGCTCGTACAAGTATTTAACAGGTGTTTGCGCTGGGATTGTGTTGCAGTGCATCCGACTGATTAAGACTGAGCGCGGAATTTAACTTTCAAATTGTGTCGAAAGACAATGCACTTACATGCACCTGGAAGAAGAAGGTGAACTCCGGCGGACCTGAGCGAGGAAGCGACACATGCAGGATATCGGGCACACGATCTGGGGTATAATACAAGATGTAACTCAGGATCAGTACAGGATAAGTAATGCCATGTATGTACACAGTGACTGCACCAGCAGAATAGTGAGTGCAGCTCTGGGGTATAATACAGGACTTAACTCAGGATCAGTACAGCATAGGTCATGTCATGTATGTACACAGTGACTGCACCAGCAGCAGAATAGTGAGTGCAGCTCTGGAGTATAATACAGGGTGTAACTCAGGATCAGTACAGCATAGGTCATGTCATGTATGTACAGAGTGGGGGTCATTTACTAAGGGTCCGCGGACCACACAAACGGCAGATATTCCGTCAATTACCGTTTTGCGACGCATTTAAAAGGGGATTGTGGGGCACGCGATCGGATTTCACAGAAGCTAGGTCTCCTTAGTCACAGCAGATAGGTCTTCTTAGTCACTGTAGCTAGGCCTCCTTAGTCACTGCAGATAGGTCTTCTTAGTCACTGTAGCTAGGTCTCCTTAGTCACTGCAGATAGGTCTTCTTAGTCACTGTAGCTAGGCCTCCTTAGTCACTGCAGATAGGTCTTCTTAATCACTGTAGCTAGGTCTCCTTAGTCACTGCAGATAGATCTTTTTAATCACTGTAGCTAGGCCTCCTTAGTCACTGCAGATAGGTCTTCTTAATCATTGTAGCTAGGCCTCCTTAGTCACTGCAGATAGGTCTTCTTAGTCACTGTAGCTAGGCCTCCTTAGTCACTGCAGATAGATCTTTTTAATCACTGTAGCTAGGTCTCCTTAGTCACAGCAGATAGGTCTTCTTAGTCACTGTAGCTAGGTCTCCTTAGTCACTGCAGATAGGTCTTCTTAATCACTGTAGCTAGGCCTCCTTAGTCACTGCAGATAGGTCTTCTTAGTCACTGTAGCTAGCTCTCCTTAGTCACTGCAGATAGGTCTTCTTAATCACTGTAGCTAGGTCTCCTTAGTCACTGCAGATAGGTCTTCTTAATCACTGTAGCTAGGCCTCCTTAGTTACAGCAGATCGGACCCGAATCCTGTGCAGAGAACGCGCCGCTGGATCGCGAATGGGCCGGGTAAGTAAATCTGCCCCTTTGTGTTCAAAGTTTAGATACACTTTAAGGGCCACATTTTAAAATGTGTATCCCCTTACAACAAATTAAAGGTAGACCTTATCCTCCTTATGTATCTTAACACAGATCCTATATTTATTCTTAGCTGGAAGCCAATCTTGGGTAGTGAACTATATATATATATATATACACAATGACAGTATTAGTGATAGCATCATGGGGGCCCTTGGGCATTTAAATATTACATACACGGCTTATTCATACTAGGGACACTTATTCCTACCCACATGAATAAGTAACCTGATCACACTGGGTCCGATGTGGGACCCCCCAATGGTCATGGAGGACCAGGGCCTGAAAATCCCTTGAAGTATGTTGGAAAGCTCGCTCCGGTGCTCCATCCACTTTCTGGACAATTATGTCCCATAGGTCCAGAAAAAGTGAATGGAGCTCCTAACATACCCCCCCATGAGGGCAGGGGAGTCAACTTCTTTTCACTGGGGGCCGCTCAAGCCTTGGTGGTTGCCCTAACAGGGCCTGAATGTTATTTTAATTCCTGTAATAAATTTATCTACTCGACCTGTTAATACAGAATTATAATCACCCATTTAGTGAACACCACTGAAGCTGAACATATTGTTAAATGACCTGAGCCGAAAGTGCCTGTACAGTAGTGTCCCACAGTGCCCTCATACCCGCCACGTGTGCCCAGGCAGTGCCCTCATATACCCGCCACTGGTGCCCCCCCACGCCAGGCAGAGTCCTCCACAGTGCCCCAGCTCCAAGTGTTCCCTCCCCCAAGGTGACGCACACCAGCCAGATCTCTTCCACATTGCCCCCATGCCAGTCAGGTGCCCCCCTACCCCCATAGTGCCTTACTCCACCTTTTTGTCACTCCCCCGAAGAAGCGCGGGCTGTCGGGCCAAATGATGATGTCATTCCAGAACCGTCACATACAGCTTGTCACCACAGGAGAAGATAATAAGAATAATCTTTATTTAATAGCGCCATCAAAATTCCGTAGCGCTTTACAAATCATAGTGGACATATACAACTATATTACATTACAAATAACAAACAGTCATATGGAACAATAGGAGTGAGCCCTGTCACATAGCTTATAGACTATAGGATGAGGGGGTGACACAAGAGCTTACAGACTATGAGGATGAGGGGTGACACAAGAGCTTACAGTCTATGAGGATAAGGGGTACACAAGAGCTTACAGTCTTATGATGTATAGGTGGGTGACACAAGAGCTTACAGACTATTAGGATGTAGGGGGTGACACAATAGGTCGTATATTGTCCAGCCTATCTTATAAGGGACAATATAAATACTTTAATAAATATTACTAAACAACGATGTTGCTGCTTGAACCAGCCTCAGCCGCGCATCTCCATTTGTATTTTACAATGGTCCTATGTGACAAAGACTGCAGATCAGCTTGAGCTTGGTATATATCAGCTGTTTGCCGGATAACCGATTGGGGACATTAGGATGGCTATAAAGGGAGAGTTGACCTTTCAATGCAGTTAATGAGTGTGATAGGCTTGCCTAAAGAGATGGGTTTTAAAGAGCAAACGTTGAAGCTTTGGAGGGTGGTATTAGTCTCAGAGTCTGGGGAAGGGCATTCCATAGAATTGGTGCAACTCGGGAGAAGTCCTGGATACGTGCATGGGAGGTGTCGAATTAAAGGTAAGATTAATCTATGTCACTGCATAACGAAGAGCACGGGAAGGGCATAGACTGAGAAGAGAGAAGAGAGTATGGAGGTGTCACATTATTCAGAGCTTTGTGATGAATGGGTTATTATTTAAATGAATACGGAAAGACAGGTAGCCAGTGAGTGGATTGCACAAACTGGATGCATCCTGTAGCTTTGGCCTACAGACGACCTGTCTGCTGCTTAAGAACGATTGAAAGAGATAGTTTAGGAGAGTGGAAGAAGACCATTAGTATGGAGTTACCGTAGTCTAGTCGAGAGTGGAATATGCAACAATTAGCATTTTTAGAAGTTCAAATGTCATAGAAACGGCCGATTCTGGAGATTTTCTGAGATGCATCCCCGCAAGAGCGAAGCAAGAGTGAAATATATGGTAAAAAGAGAGGTCATAGTCACAGCACAACCCCAAGACAAGCCGGGCCTGCTGCTTGGTGCTATAGTGATCCACAGACGAGATGGAGAGGTCAGTTGGGTTGTTAGTAGATTGTGGAAAGACAAGAAGTTCAGTCTTAAAAGATAAGTTCAAGAAGAGAGCAACATGAATGTTAGGAGACAGCAGAGAACATTCACTATGTTCTGAGTAAGGCAGGGTAGGTGTTTACGTGGCGAAGTATATAGCTGGGTGTCATCAAGCGTAAAGATGATACTGGAAACCAAATCTGTGATGGTTTGTCCAATGGGGGCAGTATAGAAGAGAAGAAAGCGGACCTAGGACTGGCCCTGAGGAACCCCGACACCGAACTGAGCCCCTGATGAACCCCCCGAGAGAAGATGAGAAGAGAAAGATATCCAGAAAGTAGACACTGAAAGTGCGGTCATAGAGAGAGGAGAAAACCACTAGATTTCAGGGTCCTTTAGGGCAAGGGGGTGAAGCATCCTAAGAAGGAGCTGGTGGTCCACATATATCAAAACGCTGCCGATAGAATCCAGGAGAATGAGGAGAGAATAGTCCCTTTGGATTTTGCAGTGAGAATCATTGGAGACTTTTAGAAAGAGCAGTTTTCAGTGGGAATACATAGAGGCGGAAACCAGATATGCAAGGGGGTCAAGGGAGGGAGTTTAGCTGAGAGATAGCCGTGGTTAGTCCTGAGCAATAGACCATGCTTTCCAGGAGCTTGGATATTAAAGGAGTTTAAAACTGGTCGTTAGTTAGTAGCATTGGATGGGTCCAGTGCCGTTTCTTTAGGGTAAAGGTTACAATAGCATGCTTGAAAAGAAGAAGGGACGACACCAGAAGAGAGAGAGAATTGAAATTTAGTTATGTGAGAAGTGACTGCTTGGGAGAGAGACTGTACCAGATGTGAGGGGATGGTGTCCACTGATCAGGTATGGGGCGAGCAGAAGAAAGATGCCTGGACACTTCTTCTCTGTGCTGGCTCAAAGGACGAGAGTGAACAAGAGAAGGTATGGGAGGGAAGGGGATTGGCAGGGTTGAGTGTATTTGAGCAATTATTTCCTGCGGGATCCCATCCATTTTGTCCTTAAAATAGTGGCCAGATCTTCAAGCCCAAGGTCTGTGACGAGGGCTGCACCTGTGGGTTAGTAAGGAGTGAAGTGTATCAAGAGCCTTTTGGGGTTTGTTAGAGAAGAGGAAGAGATTAGTAAAATAGACCTGTTGGCAGGTTTGAAGGGGCATATTATAGTGTTTTTAGCATAATTTGAGTGAAAGAAGTCTGCAGCGCGATTTTCTCCACAGACGCTCAGCAATCCTGGAGCACTGCCGCAGGAACGAGTTTGTTCATGTTGCCAATGTGGCCTGCGTGGTTGTTGACAATTTCGTATAGTGAGCGGTGCCATCTCATCTCGAGTCACTTCTGACAGTGTGATTTAGTTGGTTATAGCCAGGTTGTACAGGTGAAAGAGGCAGATGGGGACAGTGCAGTCTGAAGTTTTCTCTGTAGGGTGGTAGTATCTATGCCGTGGGTTCCGGTAATGAATGATTGGTGGAATGATTCTGAGATAAAGGATTGATGGTCTGAAAGTGGAACGGAGTAATTGGTAAAATCAGATTTGAAGATGTTTGGGAAAACCAAATGAGGATGTTTCCCGTCACTATGGGTGGGGGAACGCAGAGTTGTGAAAGGACCGCAGAGAAGTAGTTAAGTGCTAAGCGTGAGATCCGAGGGGAATGGGAGTTTAACATGGATGTTGAGTCTCCCCATGGATGAAGGTTGGAATTTCACATGATAGAAAGTGAGAGAGCCAAGCAGGGCAAAGTGGTCAGAACTGCATCGGGGAGACCATGATGACTTTATATACTATATACAAGCCCACACGAATCGAGAACGGTCGGAAAAGTCTAAGAGTGTGGACTCAAATGGGAAATAGATATGGTACAGGCGGAATGACCTGGAAAAGTGCATTGTGGAGAGAGGAGTAGCCTACCCCTCCTCCTGCCTATTCTCAGGTCGGGCAGTGAGAAAAATTTAAACCTGCTATGCCGCTATCAGAGCAATTCTGTCAACGGAGGCAGAGTCAGCCTGCTGGATCCATGTTTCAGTGAGGCCGCAAGGTCAAAAGACTTAGAAAGAAGAGGTCATGAACTGATTCTAGTTTATACCACAGAGCGGGGCGTCCAAGGCCATGTAAAAGGGTTATGGGTGGGAGAAGAATAAGAGGGGGGATTCACTGAATCTTTATAAGGTAGCAGGGTTTTCTGTGTGAAGTGTTTAAAATAGTCAGAAGGTGGGCCTGTATAGGAAGCTGTCGCCCTGATCACATAAGGAGAATGAGAAAGAGACCAAAGATCCTGCAGAGATTTATAAGAAGTTATTTCTTGCTTAACAGCATAAGACTTTGATCAGTTTAGTCTGGTCATAACGTATGCGAGTGGTGTGGAGTGGTAAGAAAGGTGAGTGAGAAGTGAGGCTTGATATGTATAGTTGGTACTCTGTGGAATAAAGATGGGACGGTGGGCAAGTACCACAACCATAGCAAACAGAGAGAAAATGGAAAACATTTTTGAGACAACTATTGTTTCATTTTTCTCTGCCATCTTACCCTGTCTGCCCTGCCTGTCTAACGCATGTCACACTGCAGTTTCATACTTCTCAGAATCTTATTATCTTAGTGCAGAATATTATTACTAAATCAAACAAAGAATGCACGCAACCAGGAATGCAAGCATCCTATACTATCACTAATTTTATACCAGATCAGACAAGAGACCAGGCCCTCATTTAGCTCATAAAGCAATTTAATCTTAGGATACTAACCATGTGGATCACGTTTCTGAACAGAGAAAAACAAACTGCAATTGAGGGGCATAGATAACATTAAATCAGGTAGGACCGAAAAGGGTCAAATTTTACAGAAGGAAACAGACACATGCAATACTAGGGCAGTTCACAGATATATACCATTGCAAGAGAGTGTAAAAAAAGGGGGACTGGATTTAAAGAAAAAGGTAGATGGGTGATAAAACGTGCTGCTGTTACCGAGGGGTGGAGGAAAGGTGAGTACCGAGCACCTTGCCTCCAGCTGTGCTCTCCTCTAGTACAGTATAAGGGACATGGAGACTGTCCGTATAACACAAGGCTTTGTGTTTGACTACCTTGAATTATGGGTCTTGTGGGCCCTTGTTTCTCATGACTCTTAGTAAGAAATGGTTCTCCAGGACAATGGTTCCGGCGCATTGCATCTGAGTTACAGTAGAGAACCCCTGATACAGTGAAGAGGGGTGCGGTGGTTGAGGTGTGGTAAGGAGAGGAACTAAACTTTGCTATCTTCAAAACCAGGGAAATGGAGGAAATTAAATCCCTAACCAGATAATATAGAATGCTACTCGGGTTTAAATTTCCCTTATTTATAGGATTTGTCCAGTTATTCTCATAATTGCATATAAACAACAAATTTGCAGGTCACCTTTGAGACTACTAAGACTTAGAAAGCCATACAATGCTCTCTGGGGATTCTGGTGAAGGAATATGCAAATTAGTTTTACATGGTGGAAAAAGAACCTCAAATAAGTGGTACTGAAACAAGTCATCTCCTTTATACAATGTCTCACTTTTTCAAGAATCCGAGGGACATGTGGGAATGGTTTTGCATGGCAGTCCCATAAGGAGAATGTAATTCCTTTCCTTACTCCTGTTCATGGCCTCTCATCTTTCCCAAAACCAGTTTCGATCCTACACTGTCGGACTCTGGGGTCCAGGGGCCACTGACACCTGGAGCCGACCTGCCTGACGCGACAACATTGAACAGAATTATCTATAACCATTATCTATTCCTTTTGGAAAGGGACTTCTTGGTTACTATAATCCGGCACATGTGACTAGGGTTCTGAACCCCCCCCTTATTTAGAGACTCCATTTAATGGTCCACAGACAACAGAACTAAAATTCTCTATGGGAAGATCCTAAGGGAGGAGTCCCCGCGACTCAGTCGACCCTCTGGACACCGCGGGAATGGCATGAGGCCGCGGCGGCAGCCAGTACAGAATATGCAGGAAACAGTCTGAGTCTGGTAGGACAGCGGACACAGAGGAACACTGGTACGCTTGCACGGACTGGAGACACCGCGGGACTTGTGAGCCCCTGAAGGCCAGCAGGAAGCAAACGGGAACGCTGGAGACAGGAGACCGGAGGCGTCTGAAACGCTGGAAGACTGAGCACGAGGCATCGGAAGCCCTGAGGACACGGAGTGCGTCTGGAAACTCTGGAAGACAGGACGGTCTGGAACGCTGATGGGAAGCGAGGTGTTGGAAACCTTGGAAGGTCCTTAGAAGCTGAGATCCGCGGGAGTGAAGGAGGTGCCGGATTATAAATAAAGGCTGAGGAGCGGATTACGAACTCCAACAGGAGGACGCTGGCCTTTTAAGTCCTGAAAGTCACAGGACCCGAAGCACAGCCGTAGCCAGGAGAGGTTAAGTTGGCGGGGATGGTACCGGCAACACAGCAGAGCACAGGTGTACCCCGCGATCCGGAACTGGCATAGCGGGAAGCACTGACACTCCTCAATAACCTAATAATCTGCAAGGCAAAATTCCCATAAGTGAATAATTCCCTTGACCCTATATGATGTCTCCTTTTTCTGGTATGTTGTGTATAACGCCCCCCCTGGCATTGTTGTGACTGTATGATAACCTGATCCTCTGTTGTTTGAAAGGTGTTTCAATCACTTGAATTGTTGTGTGTTCTTTTAGACTTTATTTCATTATTTATTATACTATTTGGCAGCTCTTGCACTTGTTTAATAAGGGATAAGTGCTTTTTACTTATCTGGGAACACAAACAAGCGGCCGTGTCCCGTCTAGAGAAGCGTATTTCACTTTCCATTACCGTACCTCAATCTGCTATGAATCATCATACAGATCCCAGAATGACCTGGGCAGGCGAAATGTTTCCCGATCAGAGGGAAATCTGTGGGGCGGCTTGAGAGTACAGCAAACTAATGTAATCAATATACCAAACCTACAGATGTATCTTCCATGCTTCCCATAAACATTAGTGGACACACAGCCCATGGTCTTTCCTATGTGATTCCTCCCACACGACTTGATAAGTCTTTCTGGAACTTTCATGATCGATCCAGAAAGTAAAGAGTTTCTCCTGTATGACTAACAATTAAAGGCCGTCTTGTAGTGGTGTTGAGACTTAAAGCCCATTGGACTTTCCACGAGAGATGCTGAGGAAACATTATGCAAATAAGATTTCCAGGCAACTCCCTTGCACATCTTTCTTAGGAAGCCTACATGGTATGAATCAAATACGTCATGCTGAATGTTGAGGGACTTCGCTACAAGGTAGTCTAAATAGGCTGTGTTTTTTCTTATCCCATGACATCCACATGACCAGGATATGACGAGCTGTGCAACTGTGTGCAATCACTGACCAGGGATATATCATGAGCGTTCATTACCTGTGTTGACAAATCACGTGACCAGGGATAATGTAATGAGCCATCACTGGGTGACATCACCATGATCAGGCATTAACAGGCTGGTCACGCTGATGGTGACTCACATGTAGTGGGACGGAAAACAGCCTGCACCTGTGTGAGCATCACATGATCAGGGATATAATGAGGCCATGTTGCATCCATCTATACGTGAGCGCTGCACTGTTGCATGCACCAGGGATTGACCGAGTAGCAGTAGTGACCAGACGGCAGATTCAGCATGCACACCGGTGACATCACATGACCAGTAGTACGCGAATTTTATTCAAGCATACTAGACTGAGTCTTCCTGTTAAATAACGCACATCGAGATCTACAAAACAACGAAGGATTTATTATAAAGTATAGGTAAACTGTGAATCATTTTCGATTACCAAAATATACACTTACTGGTATTTGGCTAAAAAGTCGACAACCCCTTTTATGTGATTTTAAGAGCTGCATTTGGGTGGATTGTGAGGGTTCCTCTTACAAAACATGGAAAAAAAAGAATATATTCTGTGACCCATATATCTGATTAACCCTTTATGAGGATTTACAATGTGAAACAAGCGTGACTTCGTGAGAGTAATTTTTAGACTGGCAAGACCTCAAAGAAGATCATCTACTTTCCATCCACAATCACATTGCAAGTTATGCTATCAACAAATCATTTAGTGACCCGATATGTTGACAACACACCTACAAGGACGGAAATCTTCCAGTATACGGAATTGGCCTAAAAGAGTGGCCGCTGTAGTTTTTTTTTCAGACCTCATAAGCTTGGATGCTGCTAGTCAACATGTAAGGCAATAGCTAGAACTTCCTGTGTTTTAGATGATAGCTGATAATAGCTGTCATTTACTAGCACACCCTATACATACCACCAACCTTTCCTCGGAGAACGCAGGCTATAAAGTCCTCATTGTCATGAATCATCCTGTATCGCCTTACGTACGCGCATACCTGGCGTCTGTCTGACTCTCGTTGGCTCCAAACACTGGGTCTCAGAACATCACCCTGAGCAATTATCAATTCTCCTCTGTGTCTTTCCTCTTTTCTACTGTTAGGCTAAGACACACACTGATTACTGGTTCCTTTCAGTTGGCAGTCGAACAGTCCCTATACTGACGCTATGATTGAGCTTTGGAACCCATTAACCACCCCGGCCCACAAGAGTGTACATGCTCCGACTCTCAGAGCTTTACCCTGGTAAGTACCGCTATGTGACTATCCTCCTATATTCTTGCTATCTTCTATTGTTCGCACTTCACTTTGCTATCTTCTTAGACCGTTGGTTTCCAATATTTTGCTCTCATTCTGTGACTATCCTTTTGTGCATGTGATTCTGTCCTTATATGCTCCCAGTTGTGATCAGGATTGTTGATCACCGTTTTGTGTTTATTCAGTTTTTTTGTCTATGTTTTGTTCCTGCACTTTGGACTAGGGGAGGGAAGAACGTCTTCGTGGTTGTCTGTGTATCGCCTAGGACAGGCAGAGTGCAAGCCAGCAGGGCTTTGTGAGGTTAGGGTGGCATTGCGTCCTGAGGCCCGGTGATCCCATTTCAAAACATTTTAATCATTCCGGATTAATGCCAGATGAATTCTTACGGTTTAAGTATATTTCCCGTGGCCCGAAAGAACGCACACCATTTTTTTTTCTCCTCGGAGCCGTCAAACTAAATGTGGACATTAAATTAAGAGACGTGTCAGGATATTTAGACACTCGTATTAGGAAGCTTCTGACATTTCTTCCGGATTTTTGGTGCTGCCGCTGGTAGGTCTCTAAAATGAAACGTTGGGGAGCACACAGCTAAACCCCCTTCCAAATGTTATTTTTGATGAATTCCTTCATTTCTTAAGGAAGCATCAATCTTCTCTCTGTTCCCAAGACCACGATATACCCTCATGCCTGGCCCCGCGTACCGTCTGGCCCCATATTGTCACATTACTCTCGATCACATGTACTATTATTATTTAGAAAATTCTCCACTCACTTTTGAAACATTTTTAATTACCGTTCTGTTTTTGTTAGGCCTCCTCTACACATTTGAAACCATTTCCATTTCCAATAGTCAGAAAAAAAAAAACATCCTCCTTTCATCAAATCTACTAATTGGGCTTAATGTGCTGAAAAGTCTTATAATTTGGCACAATACATAGTAAGAATTTAATGCAATCTAGTTTTTTTTGACACTGGAATTCATCGCCATTGTTTTGATGGCATGTCAATGGCTCGCTGACAATTATTAGGGTGGTCGAATATCTTCTCCTCTCCATGTTGGTATCCTCCCAATCTGTCTTTCGCTAAAAAAATCATTCAACATTTTACTTTTCCCCAAAATGCTGTCAAATGAACCTCCCTAATTTCAGGGATAGATTATTCGACTGCTTCGAAGAAGTTGGAAATGACTGTTTCTGTCTCTTGAGGCACCATGATCTGTTGGTATCTTCTTATATTGTTATACATGGCTCGCTTCTCTTTTAAAATCTAACTTTAAAATAATGCTAATGAGTACAAAAGTTTAATGGGGGCATCAGCAGAGTCCGCTAAATCTGCAGATTCAGTCTAACTGGCTGTTATATCCTGAAGGATGTGGTGCCTGTAACACACAGTCTGTGAAGATCCTAGCATCAGAGAGCTTCTCTACAACACGCTTACAAGTCTTTGGTGCTTTTTGCATAATTTTTACACTGTTGATTTTATTGATATAAGGATAAGAATACCACAGCCTCGAGGGGCCTGGAATCTATGGTAAGTGTCCTGTTTATCATGCTTTGACCTTTGATGTAGATTTCCTTTACACAATTAGGCTGGGAATGTTATCTTGCAATGGCACTTGATAGATATGAGCTCCTCGCTCTTGACCATTAGCTGCTTGTAGCACATGAGGGGGGGGGGGGGGGTTAAATATACGCACTGCAACCACAATTTTGTTGTTTTGGCTAAAAACACTACGTCCTAATTGGCTTTGCATAACGCACAGTTATCAAGGCTTTTAGAGCCATTTTTTCTGGTACTTGTATCGCATCGGCTCTCCACGTCATTGTTCCTTTGCAGAGTCCGTACGTGACTCTGTGACCTTCGTGGCTAGCGGCGTGCCTTGTGAGAAAGGAGTAGTGGCTTGTGGGATCGTACTTTTTTCAGTAATGAAAAGTGAAGTTTTTTGGAAGTGCACCTGTCTCAGAGTAGGTGCATTTTTGTTGCGGCCCTTTTTAGCTTTAGACTTTTAGTTGGAATTAGTGATAGATCCGATAAAATATCTGTATAAGCAACAACACTCATCTCCTACGTCAGATTCTTGCCGTCGCCAGAAAATGGCGTCAACAATGCGCCAAATTTAATAGCGTGAGAGCATGAAACGTAAAAAACCGTCTAAAACTAGATCATTTCCAACAAAGACTATGATCAATGTTCCCCCCCCCCGATCCGATGCCCCCCCGTTTTCTTGACACATTTGTTATAAACACCTCCCCACCCCGTTTGTGTTCAGTCTTCCTTTCGCTGTCAGCACTTGTCCTCCTCTCTCCTTCAACATTCTCCCATGCTGGCCAACAGGCTGGACAGGTACAGGCTTTCATGAAGAGTTACTCTCTAATCTGTTTTGTTATTTTATAGAGGATGAATCTAACTATCCAATAGTTAAAGTTACAGTTCCACGTATTTGGGGTGGAAATTATATAGGAAAATTACACTCCGACTGTTACATTTACAACGTGGATATCTGGTTCTGTGAAGGGAGATTCTCCTCTTTAAAGGAGACCTGGAGATACACTAACCGCACAACAAACTATCCTTGAAAAACGCTATATACATAAATCACACTCATCCTTATATTGTTCCCTACCCTCCATTCTTTTAAAGCTTCATATCCTTCCCAAGTTGACTCACCCGATATGCAAATGACCCCATTGAGTCCAATATTGTCTTTCCTCTTGAGCTGAACATTTATTCGTGTCCTTTCCCGCGTCTGTTTCTCCTTCTCCACTCAAGATGACTGTGTGACTCGCTGAAGATGACATATCCGAGAGGAGTAATCAGGGGTTCATGAGAGTGTGCTTACGATGGGAGCGGTGATGAGAAGATGAGTTCACCATCGCTGAAGAAAGTAGTCCGTCCCTTGTCAATTCAGTAGCTGGAGCACTCCTGCCTGAAGACATCAATGTCATATATCATGGTTAGTATGGTTTAAATCAAGACCACATTTCCATCATTTCACTCAGATGAATGGATTGGATGAGGAAGGGATTTATGGGAACAATTCTATATACATATCTGTCAATGTATTTAAATGTAAAAAGCAGCCTAGCCCTTCTTGAAAGCTGCTCTGCTGTCCCTGCTTGTGAACAGCGCCTGAGGCGGCTAATTCCACAGATGAATATCTAAATCCGTTAGTACGCCACTTTTGATACATGACCATGATCTTGTTAGTCGTAGAGGCAGCTGATTGACCTTGGCATGCTGTTTTTATTTAAAATGTATGATCTACTAGTCACCCAGTGTCCTTCTCAACAAGGACTGCTCCCCGATTTACTCCCAAGTGACTATGTTTTCCCCCAGTTGGAATAGCTTTGATATTGATCACATTTGAAAACCTCATTGCCAAGTGGATATCGAACTCACTCAATTTTGTCCAAACACCCCTGCATCCTATAACATGCTCCATAGACTTATCGCACAACAAGCTTGTACTCCTCCTATCCCTCATAGATTGTATTACACTACACAGCTGTACCCCTCTCCTCCATAGACTGTATTCCACTACTACACTCTTGTACTCCTCCTATCCTCCATAAGACTGTATTACCTACACGGCTTGTACTACTAACCCCACTCCTCCATAGACATGTTATTACACTACCAGCTTGTACTCCTCCTCTCTCCTCTAGACCTGGTATCACACCACACAGCTTGTACTCCTCCTATCCCTCCATAGACTGTAAGGTCACTAACCGACCTTAACTCCTCCTAATCCTCCATAGACTGTATACAGCTACAACGGCTTTATCTCCTCCTCTCCTCCATAACTGTACTACACTACACAGCTGTACTACACTACACACTATCCTCCTCCATAGACTGTATATACACTACACGACGGCTTGTACTTCCTTCCTCTCCTCTAGACTGTATTACCTACACACAGCTTGTACTCCTCTTCTATAGTCCTCCATAGACTGTATTAACTACACGGCTTTACTCCTCCATCACTCGCATATACGTGTATACACTACGACGCGTGTACTACTTACTCCATCCTCCATAGACGGTAATGCACACTACACAGCTTGGTACACTACTACTCAACTTACTTACCTCCCATACTGACTTGTATTACACTTACGGCGTCCATGTAGCTCCTCCCTATCCTCCATAATCGGTATTACACTAACACTAGCTTGGACTACTTCCCATCCTCCATAGACTGTATACACACTACACGCTTGTTACTACTGCCCATGCCTCCTAGACTGTATTACATCTACCCCGCTTGTACTCCTCCATCCTCCATAGGACTGTATAGCACTACACACTGTACTTGTACATACGACTCCCAATCCTCCCTAAAGACTGAATTCCACTACAGCACTTGTACTACTCTCATCCTCCATACTCTACCGTATTAACTACCAGCTGGTATCCTGCTATCCTGCCATAGACTGTATTACACTACCCTGCTTGTACTCCTCTATCCTCCCTAGACGTATTACACTACAACGCTTGTAGCTACTCACTCATCCTCCATAGACTGTATTACACACACGAGCTTGTACTACTCTTCCATCCTCCATAGACTGTATACAGCTACACCGGCATTGTACTCCTCCTATCCTCCATAGA
Organism: Engystomops pustulosus; assembly: GCA_019512145.1. NCBI lineage: Eukaryota > Metazoa > Chordata > Amphibia > Anura > Leptodactylidae > Engystomops > Engystomops pustulosus. The sequence goes on along the minus strand of CM033649.1, from coordinate 14,340,743 downwards.
ACTGTATTACCTACACATTGTCCCTCTGACTGTATATACTCTTACTCGCGACTCCTCCATAGGACTGGTATACACGACCACCTTGTCAGCTACTCCCATCCTCCATGACTGTATAACACTACAACACTCTGTCTACTACTTTCCCATCCCTCCATAACTGTATTACACTACACCCTTGTACTAACTCTACCTCCTCCAGTAGACTGTAGTTACACTACCACAGCTTGTACTCTCTCCTATCCTCCAAGACTGTATTACACACACGCTTGTACATTCCCTCCTTCATAACTGTTTCCTACCACTACGACTCGTTCCTAACTATACATAACCAGCTTTACTACTCCTATCCTCCTATATTACTCCAGTTGAGCTCTCCATGCTGACCCTTTAAGCACACTTGTACTACTCACCCATCCTCCAACTATACCTCACACGATGTGACTAGCTTATCTCAAGAAACTGTATTACGCTACAACGTTGTAACTCACTCCGTCCGTCCATGAGACTGTAATTTTTAACTACACAGCGTTGTACTACTCCTCATCCTCCATAGAACTTGATTACACCTACACAGCTGTGACTACCTCCTCATCCTCCCTAGCACTGTAGTTAACGCTACACAGCTTTGTACTACTACTCCTAGCCTCCATAGACTGTATTAACACTACACACGGCTTGTACTACACTTCCCATCCTCGCATAACTGTATTCAACACTAGAACACACTTGTAACTACTCCACCTCCAGACTATTACACTCAACACTTATCTCCATCCATGACTGGTATTCACTACACAGCTTATACTACTACTCCCATCCTCATAGACTGTATTACACAACCACACTTGTGTCATCCTGTAACATAACTCTCTATTAAAACCTCCGTACTTATACTTAGTATATTACAACTAGCTGATGGACCTACTAGCTAACCTGTTCTCATCCTTATATGACGATTACCTACGCTGTCTGATCTTACGCCAATGCTCGAAGCTGTTTCAAACATTCACTGTCATGCAAAATATACAAGCATGCTATTATCGCTAGTCAATATAGTCAGTTATAACTATCTAAATGAGAGTGACTCAAGGCATCAGAACCTGGTGACACTTATGACGCTCTGGACATCCATTAGTGGTGGTCAACTTTACGAACACTGAACTACGTGGGTGGAAATATAGAATATCTTCTATACACTAATTGTGACACGGTCTAATCTCTTATTTACCACGCTTAATTACAACATAAAATTTACCGTAAAACCGAGTTAGATGCTGACCCAGTTAAGCCAGACCCCTAATTTTACCAACCCAAGAACTGGAAAACCTGATGACACTCGGTTCAGCTCGAGGGTGTAGTGATACAGCCACCTATGCCCCCTCTGTAATACAGCCAGCCTGCCCCCTGTAGCATCCGTCTGCCCGTGTATCCGCCCAATGTTTATACACCTGCCCCCAATTAGTTAACAGCTCCCCCATTGACCCTGCCCCCATTTAGTAAGTCACCGCCCCTCAGTGAGTATACCCTGCCGTCGAGTAGCACCTAAGTAGCTTCGCCCCAATAGTATATACAGTCCTGCCCCCAGTATGCTCAGTGAAAAAAAAACCAACTTAATACGTCACCCCTCTTGACGATCTCACCTTGTGATGCTCGTCACGCGCCGCGGTCAGCTCGGCGGTGGCTCCTGGTCCTGGCAGCGGCTTCCGAACCTCGTTGACAGCTCGCTCTCCTTCTTTTCTTCACTGCGCTCCGTCTCATGTTCCTCTTTCTTTCTTCATTACCGGCAGTCGCGTCCATGCGACTTGCCTGGTCGGGATCGCCCTATGATTGCGGCAGTGTCAGCCTGCCCCCCGTGACGTCATCCAGCGGCTAACAAGCGCGCAATCATCGTGTGCGCGCCACCCCGCAGATCGCATGGACGCGACTGGCCGCTAGTGAAGAAATGAAAAGTACTCGGGAGGGCCGCCAGTGAAGAACAGAAGGAGGGCGGAGCCGCTGCCACGATAATTGGAGCTGCCGCCGAGGATCCGGCACACCTAAGTGGTATGTATTATTTTTTTTTTTCTTAGTTTGCTCGTGTATAAGCCGAGTTAGGAGGTTTTCTCAGCACATTTTTTGTGTGCTGAAAATCTCGGCTTATACACGTATATAACAGGTATATTCTTAACATTATAGACTATTCTACATCTAACATTTCCATAATACAGGCATCCGCCTACTCAGAACAACACTGACTAACAGACGACCCCTATTACAAACAGACCTCTGGATGTTGCAATTTACCTGTACTTTAGGCCTGGGCTACAATATCAAATCACGTAACCAGTTATCACAGTGCTGTATGAGCTTTTTGTTTTATACCTGGTTTCTTTATTCAATCTAATATTTTAAATCCAATTGTCACATGAGACGCAAAAAAATTGGCCTGGGGGTTATCTATGATAAGTATCAGTTCCGACTTACATACAATTCAACAAGAAACAACACGCTCCTAGAACCATCTTGTATGTAACCCAGGACTCCTGTACTGCTACTATGAGGTAAGTTGTTTTGGCTGTAGTGATGGATGCCCGGAGTACATTTGGTTTCTGGATTTGAGACACTTGACAGGTAATTCTGTGTATTACACTTGTTCCCTCCTGATGGGGAGACACAGACACAGATTAATCTACCGATCCCAGGACTTGCTTTTCTTGGGGGTAATATATATAGGCCTTTGTTAGGTATTTATTCTTACTGGCAGCTCTGTGAGTTAATCAATCCTAAATACATCATTAGTCTTGATAGCAACTTCATCTCATGTCTTATAACAAAACGATGGCATGCTATTGTGGTTCGTAGTATGTGTATGAATTTGTTTACTGTCGTTTCCAGATGGCAAAGGTCCCTACTGCTCTAACACCCATCTCCTGCTCTCACATTTACTCATATCACAAGGGTTGTGTAAAGTTAGAGAAAAAAAAAATTAATATACAAAACAGCGCCACTTTTATTATGGCATTGTAGGTATTGCAGATTTGCAGCAATATATAGCTCCATAAAGCACCCTGATGATCTCTTTTTAATACATGGTTCTATAAGAATATACGCCTTTATGTGTGCTGTAGACTAGAAATGGATGCTAGAAGATCTCTGCTCTCTATCATCTACTATCTATCTATCTTATAATCTATTTATCTATCTATCTATCTATCATCTATCTTCTAATCTATCTATCTTTCTTATCTATCTATCTCTATTATCTATTCTATCATTACTATCTGACTATATCTATCTATATTCTCATCACAATCGAAATATATTCAAAATCAAGGCAATAACATTTTGGCCATGTGACTACCTTTTTCAAGCCTTAACTTTTGGGAGTGCTTTTATTTTGATCTATTATCATCTATCTATTATCTATCTATGCTATCTCTTCCTATACTAGCTATCTATCTCCTTTTTTATCTATCTATGATCTCTATATCGTATCTATTCTATCTCCATCTATCTATCTCTCTATCTATCGATCTAGTCTCCATCTTAGTCGTACTCTAACTCTATCCTATCTATCTATCTATCTTCTATCTATCTATCTTATCTTCGCTATCCTATCTATCATCTATCTATCTATCTATCTCTATGCTATCATCTATCTTCTATCTCTATCTTATCTATCTAATCTCTTCTTCTATCTTATCATCTAGCATCTATCTATTATCTATCTATCTTTATCTAGCTATCTATCTCATCTATCTACTATCTCTACTATCGTATCTATTCTATCTATCTATCTATGCTTTATCTATCTATCCTGCCATCAGATCTATCTATCGCTACATCATCTTCTGCATCTACTATCTATCTGATCTATCTATCTTCTATCTATCTCTACCTCACTATCATCTTATCTGATCATATCTTATCATATTCCTCATCTAATTATACGTTCGTATCTTCTGTTTTCTGTTCTGTCGGTCTGTCTCTGTCCCTGTCTGTTTCTGTCTGTCTATCTGATCTCTTAGTAATATATTCAATTCCTCTTGATTCCCTTAAGCTATATAGATTTCTTGATATTTCCTCCGGGCTATATGGAAGACATTACTGTTTCTCTCCTTCTTGACTCTTTACCTGTAGTCAGAGCTGTGATTGAGCAGTAATTGTCCTTTCTTCTTCTATCAGCATGTGGCTTCCTTGACATTCATTATGAGCTCGCTAAAGGGTAAGTGGTCCGATCTAATTCGTTATGAAAGATGGTCTAAATCTGCTCTTTCTAGGAGATCGTGTAGTGTCCGTAGCCGGTTCTCACCTCTGGTAATTAAGATGCTGTGATCTCTCGCTGGATTAGCTGACAATAGCTTGTCTCTGGCTGGTGCTTGTCTCTATGATAAATAATTTAATCATAATGTATTAATAGAGAGACGTCAGTATGAATGTCACTCAATTTAAACCTGGGAATTAAGGATCATTTCTTTGTTAGGTGCAAAGGGACATGAATGTGAGTGGCAGCTCCAGAGTATAACTACAGATTTCTCAGGATCATGTCAGTGTAAGTAATGTCATGTATGTACACAGTGAGTCTGCAACCAGCAGCAGAATAGTGAGTGCAGCTCCAGAGTATCAACCAGGATGTTACTCAGATCCATAACCGGGTAGTAATGTCAATGTATTACACAGGTGACATGGCAACCAGCACAGATAATAGTGATGCAGCCCAGAGTATAATACCAGGAGTTACTCATGCATCAGTACGGTAGTAATGTCTGGTATGTCACCGTGACTGCACCAGCGAGAATCGTGAGTGCAGCTCCAGAGTTAATACAGGATGTTACTCAGGATCAGTACAGGGTATGTAATTCATGTGATGTCACAATGGGGCTTATTTACAATGGTCACGCTGCTCTCACTTCGTAGGCAAGGCTGCCTACAAATTTATACAGTGTTTGCGTCTGGGTTGTGTTGCAGTGCTATCCGTACTGATGGAGACTGAGCGGCGGTAATTTAACTTTCAATTGTGTCGAAAGACCATGCACTACATGCCCCAGGAAGAAGAAGGTGACTCTGTCAGACCTGTGGCACGTAAGCGCACTCTGCAGGGCATATCGCGGCGGCAGCAGATCTTAGTGATTATCGTCGAGGTAATGGCACTTTCGGTGAACTGCCAAGAACGGTAGTAGAAAAGTGTGTCCCCAGTGACCAAACCCACCTGCAAATAAGTGAGTGCAGCTCTTGGATTATAATATGGATGCAACTCAGGTCAGCAAGATAAATAGTCAAATGTGCATGTATGTAAACATTACTACAACCCACTCAGCATAGTTGAGTGGCAGTCTCTGGAGTAAAATCAAGAGTAACTCAGGATCAGTAAGGATAACGTAATGTCATGTATACACAAACATGACTACCGAACCGTGCAGCAGATATAGTGAGTGCCAGCTCTGGAGTATAATACAGATTTAAACCCGGATCAAGGTTAGCAGGATAAGTAATGTCATCTTTTGTAGCACGAGTGACTGCACAATGCAGCAGTAATAGTGAGTGCAGCTCTGTTATTTATCGGATGTAACTCAGGATCAGTAGCGAGATAATAATTTCATGTTGTACACAGTGACTGCACAGCAGCAGAATGTGAGTGCAGCTCTGGGGTCGATAATGCGGATTTAACCCAGGATTCAGTACAGGAATAGTATATGCATGTTATGTCACGTGACTGCACGCACCACCCCGGCAAATAGTGATGCGCTCTGGGTATAATAAGCAGGATGTAACTCATGATCAGTACAGGGATAAGTATGTCATGTAGTTGTACACATTCACTGTACAGCAGCACAGAATTGATGCAGCTCTGGAGTTAATACAGGATTGAACTCAGGATCCGTACAGCATAGGCCATGGTCATGTCTGTTACAAGAGTGGGGGTCATTTACAAGGTCCCGCAACCACACAAACGGCAGATATCTGTCTATTCCGTTTTGCATGCATTTACAAGGGATTGTGGCACGCGATCGATTTCACAGAAGCTAGGCCCGTTAATACACTGCAGTTCATCTCCTTAGTCCCACAGCATATAGTCTTCTAGTCACTGTAGGCTAGGCCCCGCCCTTAGTTCCACTGTTTAAGCTAGTCGTCCTTAGTCCGCAATTGTCTTCTTAGTCACTGGTAGCTAGGTCTCCTTATTCACAGCAGATAGGTCCTTCTTAGTCACTGTATCCTAAGGCCCTCGCCTTATCATCAGCAGTATAGGTCTTCTTTAATCAACGTAGCTAGGCCCTCCTAGTCAGCAGCAGCTAGGTCCTTCTTATCACTGTGCGCTAGCCGTCCTAGTCACAGCAGATAGTCTTCTATCACTGTACTAGGCTCATCTTTAGATCCTGCATATATGTCTTCTTAGTCACGTCAGCTAGTCTCCCTTAGTCACTGTCGATAGGTCTTTCTAGATTCACTGGTATCTAGGTCTCCCTTAGTCACTGCAGGATAGGTTCTTCTTATCAACTGTAGCTATGTCCCTAGTCTCACTGCAGATGGTCTTCTTTACGTCACTGTAGCTGGTCTCCTAGTCACTGCAATTGTCTTATTAGTCACTGTCTTTGGCCTCCTTAGTTCACTGCAGCATGGTTCTTCTAGTCAGCTGTAGTCAGGTCTCCTTAGTCCACAGCTGCAGATAGTTCTTCCTTAGTCACTGTAGCTAGTGGCCTCCTTAGTCCTGTCAATAGGTCTCTAATCATGTACTAGGTCTCTCTTAGTCACTGCAGATAGAATCTTTTAATCACTGTAGCTATGGCCTCCTTATCCTCTGTCAGATAGGTCTTCTTAATATAGCTGAGCTGGCGGTTGGGGAGGGCTTAGTGCTCGGAGCTCTGAGGAGTTTTCCGTTCCTTAGTCACTGCAGAAGGTCTGCTTAGGTCACTGTAGCTAGGCCTCCTTGAGTTCACTGCAGATCATATCTTTTTATCCTGTAGCTAGCTCGCTTAGTCACAGCATGATACGGTCTTCCTTAGTCACTGTAGCCTAGGTCTCCTTAGTCCCTCAATAGGTTCTTCTTAATCACTGGTAGCTAAGCCTCCTAGTCACTGCAGATAGGTCTTCTATGTCTATCTGTAGCTATCTCTTCGCTTAGTCACTGCTGTCATATATGTCTTCTTAATCACTGTAGCTCAGGTCTCGCCTTAGTCACGCCGTAGGTGCATTCTTCACGACTGTAGGCTAGGCCCTCCTATTACAGGCATTATCGGACCCGAATCCTGTGGCCAGAGTAACGCGGCCGCTGAATTCGCGATGTGGTCCGGGTAGTAAATCTTCCCTTTGTGTTCAAAGTATTAATATCCTTTAAAGGGGCCATCATTTTAAAATGTGTATCCCCTTACAACAATAAATGGTAGACCTTATCCTCCTTCTGTTATGTCTTAACACAGATCCTTATATTTTATTCTTAGCTGGAAGCCCAATCTTGGGTAGTGAACTATATATATATATATATACACAATGACAGTATTAGTGATAGCATCATGGGGGCCCTTGGGCATTTACAGCGATTGATTGGACACTTGGTTACGCTGCTTTACTATTAGATGTTTACTAGATTGATAAATAGGAGTTCTCCATGATGGAAGACCCCCTTATATCCCTCCAGCTGTGTCTTCCGGTCAGTAAAGGGCTACGCACTAATACATTCATTTATCTGTCCCAGACAATGTAGTCACATGATCAAAAGAGAGAGAGATGGAAGATGCCGTTAATACATTGTAACAGGGGTGAGTGGATCTATTTTCCAGCTCATTATTTCACAACCCAACGGAGAAAATCTATAAAAGCAGGAAGACTTGGAGGCATCAATCCTGAGCACGAGTATTGATGTGCAGCTTATAGGCAGCTGTGACATGAGGGATTTTACTAAATAAAAAAAACATAAAATACAAGTTTTAAATAATATTTGTAAAACAAATCAAATATCAGAATCAGATATTAGAACCAAATTATTATACAAGGATGAGCAAGTCACATGGCAATTACGTAGGATATTTCTTCTCCTATGTTGACTGTAGTAATCCTTATACACTACAATGTCCCAACTAGGGGCGTAACTATAGTGGTAGCAGCCACAGTAGCCGCTATGGGGCCCGCAGTGTCAGGGGGCCCTGACATGTGACCGGACACTAAAGAATGAGGGATGTGCACCATTATATACATATTATGCTGCACGTTGTACAACATAATATGTATATAACATATATGTGTGATGTATATTTGCAGTATATGTGTGTGTATCTGTGCTGTGTATATGCTGTATGTGTGTATTATGAGTATATATTTTATGTGTGTATAAATGCTGTATGTCTGTATATGGCACTATATGTGTGTGTATGTGTGATGTATACATGCTGTATATGTGTGTGTATCTGTGCTGTGTATATGCTGTATGTGTGTATTATGAGTGTATATTGTATGTGTGTATACACTCACCGGCCACTTTATTAGGTACACCTGTCCAACTGCTCGTTAACACTTAATTTCTAATCAGCCAATCACATGGCGGCAACTCAGTGCATGTAGACATGGTCAAGACAATCTCCTGCAGTTCAAACCCAGCAGGGACAGCAGAGAGCTCAGGCGCTGGTCACAGCAGGGACAGCGGAGAGCTCAGGCGCTGGTCACAGCAGGGACAGCAGAGAGCTCAGGAGCAGAGCACAGCAGGGACAGCAGAGAGCTCAGGCGCTGGTCACAGCAGGGACAGCAGAGAGCTCAGGAGCAGAGCACAGCAGTGACAGCAGAGAGCTCAGGAGCACATTCGTACGTTTGTTATTATTATATATTATACTATTAATATTTTTATATTTCCAGCGTTACTATTATTGCTATTCTTATCTTTATTTCCTGTTCCTGTTGATTCCTTTGATTTCTCTGACTCGTCCTTCTTCTGGTGGCTTCTGGGGGACCTTTACCCCACCAGGGACATAGGCAGAGGGCTGTCATTGTTGTTACATTAGTTTTATGTCTTAACATGTCTCAGGATTGCTTCATCTGATGATTTGCACAAAACTTTTGACCTTTTGTATGAGCCAAGCCGCTCCGGTTTTCTCTTTAGCCGCCTTACTCCAGGTTTGTCATGTGATTCTGGATGCACTGGACGGATTTATTTACAAAAATTGGCAAATTTAGGACCAAGTCTGCTCCGGTCCATCAGTGACGTTGGAAATAATTAGGAACTGGTTGCACATTTGTAACCTTCCTGGGACATTTTGGTCATTTTGGGGACATTTGTTTCTCTTCAGTAAGACACATTTATCTTCCATTCCAGATGTGCTAAATGTCGCAAATGACATTTATCATTTTAAATTGTCTCATTTTCGACATTTTTTGGTGCAAAAAAAAACCTCCAGATTAAACAATACTTAAGGAAAACTTAGAAAATGGAAAGAAGCGACTTGAGACATTTGTGCGACATTTTCGAAACATTTGTAACAAATGTCTCCAAAAGAGATCTGGATTAAAAAAAAATAACATTTAACACAAGTTAAAAGTGAGATTGATAAATGACCAAAGAAGCAGATGGAAAAAAGACAAAAACAAGCCAAAACAAATAGAGATAAGATAAATGACCCCCTTATATTATACAGGCAGTCCCCGGGTTACATACAAGATAGGGTCTGGAGGTTTGTTCTTAAGTTGAATTTGTATGTAAGTCGAAACTGTATATTTTATAATTGAAGTTCTAGACAAATTTTTTTCTTTTGCCCCAGTGACAATTGGAGTTTCAAAATTTTTGCTGTAATTGGACCAAGAATTATCAATAAAGCTTCATTACAGACACCTTACAGCTGATCATTGCAGTCTGGAGCTATAGTAACATCCAGAGAGGTCACCAGAGGTCACAGTGGGCAGAGGGGTCCGTCTGTAACTATGGGTTGTCTGTAAGTCGGGTGTCCTTAAGTAGGGGACCGCCTGTATATACACTCACCGGCCACTTTATTAGGTACACCTGTCCAACTGCTCGTTAACACTTAATTTCTAATCACCCAATCACATGGCGGCAACTCAGTGCATTTAGGCATGTAGACATGGTCAAGACAATCTCCTGCAGTTCTCCCGAGCATCAGTATGGGGAAGAAAGGTGATTTGGGGCCTTTGAACGTGGCATGGTTGTTGGTGCCAGAAGGGCTGGTCTGAGTATTTCAGAAACTGCTGATCTACTGGGATTTTCACGCACAACCATCTCTAGAGTTTACAGAGAATGGTCCGAAAAAGAAAAAACATCCAGTGAGCAGCAGTTCTGTGGGCGGAAATGCCTTGTTGATGCCAGAGGTCAGAGGAGAATGGGCAGACTGGTTCGAGCTGATAGAAAGGCAACAGTGACTCAAATCGCCACCCGTTACAACCAAGGTAGGCAGAAGAGCATCTCTGAACGCACAGTACGTCCAACTTTGAGGCAGATGGGCTACAGCAGCAGAAGACCACACCGGGTGCCACTCCTTTCAGCTAAGAACAGGAAACTGAGGCTACAATTTGCACAAGCTCATCGAAATTGGACAGTAGAAGATTGGAAAAACGTTGCCTGGTCTGATGAGTCGCGATTTCTGCTGCGACATTCGGATGGTGGGGTCAGAATTTGGCGTCAACAACATGAAAGCATGGATCCATCCTGCCTTGTATCAACAGTTCAGGCTGGTGGTGGTGGTGTCATGGATCCATCCTGCCTTGTATCAGCGGCTCAGGCTGGTGGTGGTGGTGTCATGGATCCATCCTGCCTTGTATCAGCGGGTCAGGCTGGTGGTGGTGGTGTCATGGTGTGGGGGATATTTGCCTACCTGAGTATTGTTGCTGACCTTGTCCATCCCTTTATGAGCACAATGTACCCTGTAACATCTGATGGCTACTTTCAGCAGGATAATGCGCCACGTCATAAAGCTGGAATCATCTCAGACTGGTTTCTTGAACATGACAATCCATCCACAGCAAGGATTCTGATGATGCATTATTGTTACTTTTTATCCGAATATCACATACCTTATATACTCGAGTATAAGCCTAGTTTTTCAGCACAAAAAAAAATTTGCTGAAAAACCCAAACTCGGCTTATACTCGAGTCAAAAAAATAAATCAAAACTCACAAGATTTTCTGTGCGATCTATCCGCTGCAATGGTATTGTTGTGCTGCACGACGGGGGGGGGGGTGGGGGGCTATATACACTGGGGCAGAAGCTGTCAGGCTATATACACTGGGGCAGGGGCTGGCAGGCTATGTAACATCTGATGGCTACTTTCAGCAGGATAATGCGCCATGTCATAAAGCTGGAATCATCTCAGACTGGTTTCTTGAACATGACAATGAGTTCACTGTACTCAAATGGCCTCCACAGTCACCAGATCTCAATCCAGTAGAGCATCTTTGGGATGTGGTGGAATGGGAGATTCGCATCATGGATGTGCAGCCGACAAATCTGCGGCAACTGTGTGATGCCATCATGTCAATATGGACCAAAATCTCTGAGGAATGCTTCCAGCACCTTGTTGAATCTATGCCACGAAGAATTGAGAACATCTGATGGCTACTTGCAGCAGATAATGCGCCATGTCCATAAAGTGGGATCACTCAGACTGGCGGTTTCTGAACATGACATGGTTCAATCTGTACTCAAATGGCGTGTATACAGCTCCCCCCAAGCCAGCAATGAGTGTATACAGCTCCCCTCAAGCCAGCAATCACTGTATACAGCTCTCCCAAGCCAGCAATCACTGTATACAGCTCCCCCCAAAGCAAGCAATCACTGTATACATACACTCACCGGCCAGTTTATTAGGTACACCTGTCCAACTGCTCGTTAACACTTAATTTCTAATCAGCCAATCACATGGCGCCAACTCAGTGCATTTAGATGTAGACATGGTCAAGACAATCTCCTGCAGTTCAAACCGAGCATCAGTATGGGGAAGAAAGGTGATTTGAGTGCCTTTGAACGTGGCATGGTTGTTGGTGCCAGAAGGGCTGGTCTGAGTATTTCAGAAACTGCTGATCTACTGGGATTTTCACGCACAACCATCTCTAGGGTTTACAGAGAATGGTCCGAAAAAGAAAAAACATCCAGTGAGAGTCACCAGATCTCAATCCAATAGAGCATCTTTGGGATGTGGTGGAATGGGAGATTTGCATCATGGATGTGCAGCCGACAAATCTGCGGTAACTGTGTGATGCCATCATGTCAATATGGACCAAAATCTCTTAGGAATGCTTCCAGCACCTTGTTGAATCTATGCCACAAAGAATTAAGGCAGTTCTGAAGGCAAAAGGGGGTCCAACCCGTTACTAGCATGGTGTACCTAATAAAGTGGCCGGTGAGTGCCCATGTAACATCTGATGGGCTTACTTTCATGCAGGATAATGCGCCATGTCATAACAGCTGGAATCAATCTCAGAATACTGGTTCTGATACATGACAATGGCGGTGGTACTGACTCAAATGGCCCTCAACATGCTCACCAGATCCAATCCAAGTTAGAGCATCTATTGGGCTGTGGTGGAACGGAAAGGATTCGACATCATGGATGATGCAGCCGAAAATGCGGCAACTGTGTATGCCATCATGTCAATATGGACCCCAAAAATCTCTTAGGAATGCTTCCAGAACCTTTTGATCTATGCCCGAAAGAGTTCAGGCAGTTCTGAAGGCAAAAGGGGGGTCCAACCGTTACATCATGGGTACCTATAAGTGGCCGGTGAGTGTTATGCTGTACGTCTATAAGGCATGTATGTGGTGTATTGTGATGGGTTATATGCTCTATATGTGTGCGTATGTGTTTAAGAGTGTAGTGTGTATGGCAGAAGAGCTGCATGTTTATGTATGTAGGTATATAAATGTGTGTATATGAGTGTAATATGTATATTTTTAAGCGGGGAGGGGGCCCATTCAGAACACCCAACTTACATACGCCTCCTAGCAGGGGTGTAACTAGGAGAGGTATAGGAATATAGAGCGCACGGCGCCTTACTAAGTAGAAAGATTGGACATGTCTACTATGGACATGTGACCTCTGACTTATTCGTGTTCTTATTAGGACAAGCCATGTTGACAAGACGCAGCATCGCTCTGATCCCGCTCCCCTGTGTTTCCATTCATTATATTTATTTTCCTGCAGTGTCAATGTATCTTCAGTTTACAGACAATGTGGTCGGTGTGTAACAGGTTTACATTCCAGCGACTTAATTACTTCCAGAAGGGAATGAATTCCTTAAGATGAAAAAGGTCATGTGTGATGTGCACAATACACTATAGAATGTGGGCGCATTACTGGGAGGTCACATAACAAAACAGGCGTGTGACCATCAAGGGCAGGTTTGTTCTTTCCGGAAACCCTTTCTTGAGGCAAAGATATGTCTATTTTGCATCATCCCTGTACTGTGACATCACTGTGTGTCTTATCTATGTACTGTGACATCACTGTGTGTCGGAAGGGGCCGGCGTGAGACATTTATCAGTATTAGGCTTTCTATAACTAGTTCAATTCAATTATTCCCTCTCTGCGCTAAAAGCTGAGACGCACAAACTTTGTCTTAGTTGTGTGATGCATGGGGCCGGCGCGAGGCATTTATCTACATTATGCAGCGTTCATGCTTTGAGGGCTGGGAATTCTCTGGTGGGCTTCACCAGCCGCCAGCACCCCCAGCTCCGGAGATCCCCCTATCATTTATATACATTAGGAAGAACAGAGGGCAGACTTTATATTTGAAGACTGTGCTGTTTCTATGCATCAACCTCCCCCCACCCCCACCCAAGGCGAGGAAAGTATTGCAGTGTGTGTAGCAGCCGTTCAATGTATTCATGAATGCACTGGACGCCTCGGGGTGTTAAGGGCAGCTCGTTTTATGACAAACCTTAAAAAGTTCATTTACTTTATATAATTATTGGTGCTGGTCCTTTGAGCAACCATTAGGGGGCTTAAAAGGGAATTCCCTATCCTATAAAGTACAACCCCTTTAAGAAAATCTACCTTCAAAATCCATCATGATAAACCAGGGACATTACTCATAGATCTAGGCACCAGGACTGTGGTAATCTTCTTATATTTGATATACCTTGCCTCCTTCCTTCTAAAATCAACTTTTAAAATTTTTCTAATTCGACAGAAAGTCTTCTGGGGGTGTAACCAGATCCCTGTGCTGTAGCTTCAAGGACTGTTACATAGTCTCACCCTCCCCTCTGCTCCCTCAGTATCCCCCCCCCCACTCTGTCGGTTGTACTCCCACACACTGGGGCAGATTTACTTACCCGGTCCATTTGCGGCGTGTTCTCTGCGGAGGATTCGGGTTCTGCCGAGATTCACTAAGGCAGTTCCTCCGACGTCCACCAGGTGTCGCTGCTGCGCTGAAGAGCATCGGAATGCACTGAAATTCACCGTCCTATCGTGGGTGCAGGTAAGCGCGTGTCAAGCGACAATTTTTTTTCCCGAATCCGTCGGGTTTTCATACGGCCACACCCCCAATTTCCGTCGCGTCCGATCGCATGTGCCAAAATCCCAGGGCAATTCCGGGAAAATTGGCGCAAATCGGAAATATTCGGATAACCCGTCGGAAAAATGCGATTCGGGCCCTTAGTAAATGACCCCCAATGGGTGTGGGAAAGTGCTAATGCACAGCGTAGCAACCTGTAAAGCTACAGCATGGATGGGCTATGGTAAACCCACCCCAGATCGCTAGTGTCTATTAGAATAATTTTAAAAGTTGATTTTAGAAGGAAGGAAACCATAGGTGACTGAAGAAGAGATTACCACAGTCCTGGTGCCTGGATCTATCAGTAAGTGTCTCAAGTTTATCAGGATGGATTTTGATGGTCTACTCCATTTAAATGAGTTGTCAGTATTCAGCTACTTATTCTTCAGATAAGTCATCAATATCAGATTGTTAGGGGTTAGATATGCGGCATCCCTACTGATCAGTTATATTTAGAGCTGTATCCTCTATATACAGAGCTACAAGCACACAGCACCGTACAGTATTTAGTGGCCATACCTGGTTACTGCAACTCAGTAGTTCCAGTGGCCAAGGCTCCTGATATCTTCTTATCAGTGGTGATGACAGGTGTTGGACTCCTTCAGCTCTGATATCGATAATCTATCGAAATGGAAGGTCATCAATATGTAAATCCGAAAAAAATCCCCCTATAAGCCTAAAATGTATATATAGTGCAATGTTTTTTATTTTTCTTTCAGTATCTCTCTCTGTGTTTGCCACCCAGGACTCGTAAACTCTCATCAGTTTGTGTTTCGGTAGGGGAAAGGCACAGAGTAGGTTTGACTGATTCTCTCCACAGGGATCCGATTCAGAAATTTATTGGGAAATATTTGCAATTCACTCGGAGCATTTACATGATTCAAGTAGAGAGTGTGTTCTGTTAATGGGCTGCGCTGGTGACGAACAGAATGTAAAAACAATTCCCCGGATTCCCATCCGGTGAGCTCGAGACTGGAAATAACCGCCATAAAATGTCAGCACATTGTCACTGGAACGGTCACACAGCGGCAGTGCATCCCGGACATACTAAAATCCCGGTATTATGGCACACAGTGGCGGCGTATCACAGCCCCGCAGGACCGCTAGAGGAGAGCTCACAGAGGGGCCCTGCATCACAGACTGGAAGAACGAAGCCCTGGGACCTGAGAGTGCTGAGATACACAAAATGAAGTTCTCCTGGAAAGCAAACAACACAAAATTCCATCATTTTATAAGGTATATAGTGTCAGGTTATTACATCCCTGATAATAAAGATGCTGCAGAGATAATAAGGACATCTCCTTTGGCCCCATACACATGAATGTACACTCACCGGCCACTTTATTAGGTACACCATGCTAGTAACGGGACGGACCCCCTTTTGCCTTCAGAACTGCCTCAATTCTTCGTGGCATAGATACAACAAGGTGCTGGAAGCTCCTCAGAGATTTTGGTCCATATTGACATGATGGCATCACACAGTTGCCGCAGATTTGTCGGCTGCACATCCATGATGCGAATCTCCCGTTCCACCACATCCCAAAGATGCTCTATTGGATTGAGATCTGGTGACTGTGGAGGCCATTTGAGTCCAGTGACCTCATTGTCATGTTCAAGAAACCAGTCTGAGATGATTCCAGCTTTATGACATGGCGCATTATCCTGCTGAAAGTAGCCATCAGATGTTACAGGGTACATTGTGCTCATAAAGGGAGGGACATGCTCAGCAACAATACTCAGGTAGGCTGTGGCGTTGTACCAAGGGGCCCAAAGAGTGCCAAGAAAATATTCCCCACACCATGACACCACCACCACCAGCCTGAACCGTTGATACAAGGCAGGATGGATCCATGCTTTCATGTTGTTGACGCCAAATTCTGACCCTACCATCCGAATGTCGCAGCAGAAATCGAGACTCATCAGACCAGGCGACGTTTTTCCAATCTTCTACTGTCCAATTTCGATGAGCTTGTGCAAATTGTAGCCTCAGTTTCCTGTTCTTAGCTGAAAGGAGTGGCACCCGGTGTGGTCTTCTGCTGCTGTAGCCCATCTTCCTCAAAGTTGGACGTACTGTGCGTTCAGAGATGCTCTTATGCCTACCTTGGTTGTAACGGGTGGCGATTTGAGTCACTGTTGCCTTTCTATCAGCTCGAACCAGTCTGCCCATTCTCCTCTGACTTACCAGTGGAAATCCATGCTTGAACGGTCGCTGGCTGTAGGAAGTCTACAGGTATGGTGGTAGGAAGACCCAGCAGCAGCCTACTCCACCGCCGGCTAGTCCCCCTTCACGCCCCTTCAAGCACACTTGAGGTGGGAAAAATACTGCAAGTGCCTCGAAGCGTTGCAATTATTTAAGGGCTTGTACATCAAAAAAACTGGCATACGAACCCTAATAAATGTCCCTCAGTGTGCACTTCAAGTAAATGGAGCAGCATGTTAAGCATTCATACTACAACTCTGTACATAGTTACAAATACCAATATCGGACTTCACAGACATGGATGTATAAGGATTCAATGAAGATGAGGACCACCAAGGTTATGATGCATGGAGGTCAATGCACCCCAAATGAAAGGAGCAGCATTTCAAGCATGAACACTACAACTCTGTACATAGTTATAAAAACCAAGTGCTGACTTCATAAAATTGTACAATGGAAGCAAGAATACAATAAAGATGAGGACACCAAGGACCACCATGCTTATGGTCCATGGAGGTCGCATTTCCCCAAATGAATGGAGCAGTATGTCGAGCATGCATACTACCGCCCTGTACATAGCTATTGATACTAATTGCTGACTTCATAGAACCGTTCTGTTCTGAGTATTTCAAACTGTCTGATCTACTCGGTGAGTGTTACCGCACAAACCACTATAGGTTTACAGAGAATGGTGCCGAAAAGAAAAAACACCAGGTGAGTCGCAGTTATCTTTTGGGCGGAAATGCCTTGTTGATGCCATTGGTCAGAGGGAATGGGCAGACTGGTTCGAGCTGATAGAAGGCAAATGCGCAAATCGCCACCCGGTTAAATCAGGTAGACAGCAGAGCATCTCTGAACACCATACACGCGACTTTGAGGCAGATGGGCTACCCAGCAGAAGACCACACTGGGTGCCACTCCTTTCCAGCTAAGAACAGGAAACATGAGGCTACAATTTGGCATAGCCTCATGGAAAATTGCGACAGTAAAAGATTGGAAAAACAACGTTGGCCTAGTCGATGAGTCTCGTTTCTGTCTGCCTCTGCAATTCGGATGGTTAGGGTCAGGAATTTGGCGTCAAACAAATGAACAGCAGGATTCTCCGCCTTGTATCGAACGTGTTCAGGCTTGTGTGGTGGTGTCCATGGTGTGGGGAATATTTTCTTGGTCACTCTTTGGGCCCCTTGTACCAAGTGAGGCTCGTTGCAAGCAACGCCACAGCCACCTGCAGTAGTGTTGCGGACCATGGTCGAATCCCTTTATGACACAAGTACCGAAGAACGAAACCCGTAAAGAGGAGAGCATTACTGTAAACATCTGATGCTACTTTCAGCAGGATAATGCGCCATGTCATAACAGCTGGATCATCTCAACTGGTTCTTGAACATTACAATGAGGTCACTGGACTCAAATGGCCTCCACAGTCACCCATATCTCAATCCAATAGAGCATCTATTGGGGATTTGGTGGAACGGGAGATTCGCATCATGGATGTGCAGCCGACAAATCTGCGCAACTGTGTGATGTCATCATGTCAATATGGACCCAAATCTCTGAGAGCTTCCAGCACTTGTTGAATCTATGCCACAAGAATTAAGCAGTTTCTGAGGCAAAAGGGGGTCCAACCGTTACTAGCATGGGTACCTAATAAAGTGGCCGGTGAGTGTATATGCTGTACGTCTATATATGGCACTGTATGTGTGTGTATTTGTGATGTATATATGCTCTATATGTGTGCGTATGTGTTTAAGAGTGTAGTGTGTATGGCAGAAGAGCTGCAATGTTTTTGTATTAGGTATATAAAATGTGTGATATGAGTGTAATATGTATTTTTTAAGCGGGGAGGGGCCCATTAGAAGTCCCCATTTAAGAAAGAACACCCAAACTTACATACGCCTCCTAGCAGGGGTTGTAATAGGAGAGGTATAGGAATATAGAGCGCACGGCGCCTTACTAAGTAAAAGATTGGACATGTCTACTATGGACATGTTACCTCTACTTATTCGTGTTCTTATTAGGAACAACCCAGCATCGCTTGATCCCGCTCCCGCTGTGTTTCCATTCATTATATTTATTTTCCTGCAGTGTCAATGTATCTTTCAGTTTACAGACAATGTGGGCGGGGTAACGGTTGCATTCAGCACTTAATTACTTCCAAAGGAATAATCCAATTAATAAAACAGGTCAGTGTGATGTCACAAACCTTAAATGTGGGCGCATTCTGGGAGTCATAACAAAACAGCGTTGAACATCAAGGGCAGTTGTTCTTTCCGGAAACCTTTCTTGAGACAAGATATGTCTATTTTGGCACATCATCCGTGTACTGTGCATCACTGTGTTCTATCTATGTACTGTAAAAGAACATCACTGTGTGTATTTTATGGACATCACTGTGTTCTACCCGTACTGTGACCTCACTGTGTTCTTTACTGGAACTGTGACTCACTGTGCATTAACCTGTACTGTGACATCACGTGTGTTATTATCCCTGTATGTGACATACTGTGTGATATCCCTGTTGTGACATCACGTGGCATTATCCCTGTCTTGTGACATCACTGTGTGATATCTGTACTGGACATCACTGTGTTATTATCTGTACTGTGAACATCACTGTGGATTATCCCTGTTGTGACATCCTGTGTGCATAGCACTGTACTGTGACATCACTGTGTGCATTCCCTGTACGTTGACATACGTGTGTATTATCCCTGTACTGTGACATCACTGTGTGCATTATCCCTGTACTGTGATATCACTGTATGTTTCATCTCAGTACTGTCCATAGAAGAGAAAAGCTGAATCCATCTACAATGTTTGGGGGATCTATATAATTTTCTTGTATATACACTCACCGGCCACTTTATTAGGTACACCATGCTAGTAACGGGTTGGACCCCCTTTTGCCTTCAGAACTGCCTGCAATTCTTCGTGGCATAGATACAACAAGGTGTCTGGAAGCTCCTCAGAGATTTTGGTCCATATTGACATGATGGCATCACACAGCAGTGCCGCAGATTTGTCGGCTGCACATCCATGATGCGAATCTCCCGTTCCACCACCACTCCAAAAGACGCTTATTGGGATTGAGATCGTGACTGTGGAGGCCATTTGAGTCCACGTGAACCATTGTCATGTTCAAGAAACCCAGTTCTGAGATGATCCAGCTTTATGGACATGGCGCATTATCCTGCTGAAAGTAGCCATCAGATGTTACAGGGTACATTGTGCTCATAAAGGGATGGAATGGTCAGCAACAATATCAGGTAGGCTGTGGCGTTGTACCAAGGGTCCCAAAGAGTGCCAAGAAAATATTCCCCACACCATGACACCACCACACCACCTGAACCGCTGATACATGGCAGGATGGATCATGTTTCATGTTGTTGACGCCAAATTCTGACCCTACCATCCGAATGTCGCAGCAGAAATCGAGACTCATCAGACCAGGCACCGTTTTTCCAATCTTCTACTGTCCAATTTCGATGAGCTTGTGCAAATTGTAGCCTCAGTTCCTGTTCTTAGCTGAAAGGAGTGGCACCCGGTTGTGGTCTTCTACTGCTGTGCCCATCTGCCTCAAAGTTCGACGTACTGTGCGTTCAGAGATGCTCTTCTGCCTACCTTGGTTTAACGGGTGGCGATTTGAGTCACTGTTGCCTTTCTATCAGCTCAACCAGTCTGCCCATTTCTCCTCTGACCTCTGGAATCAACAAGGCATTTCCGCCCACCGAAGCGCCGCTACTGGATGTTCTTCTTTTTCTGACCATTCTCTGTAAACCCTAGAGATGTTGTGCTGAAAAATCCCAGTAGATCAGCAGTTTCTCTCAATACCGACCAGCCCTTCTGGCACCACAACCATGCCACGTTCAAGGCCTCAATCACCTTTCTCCCATACTGATGCCCGGTCTTGACTGCAGGAGATTGTCTTACATAGCATGGATCATGACATGGTCAGCAACAATACCTAGGAAGGTGTGGCATTGCAACGATGTCAATTGGTACCAAGGGGCCAAAGAGTGCCAAGAAAATATTCCCCACACCATGACACCACCACCCCCACTTGAACCGTTGATAACAGGCAGGATGGATCCATGCTTTCATGTTGGTGACAAATACTCAACCTACCATCGAGATGTCGCAGCAGAAATCGAGACTCATCAGACCAGGCAACGTTTTTCCAATCTTCTACTGTCCAATTTCGATGAGCTTGTGGCAAATTGTAACCTCAGTTTCCTGTTCTTAGCTGAAGAGGTGGCACCCGGTGGGTCTCTGCTGCTGTAGCCCATCTGCCTCAAAGTTGACGTACTGTGGTTCAGAGATGCTCTTCTGCCCCTTGGTTGTACGGGTGGCGATTTGAGTCACTGTTTGCCTTTCTATCAGCTCGAACCCAGTCTGCCCATTCTCCTCTGACCTCTGGCTCAACAAGGCATTCCGCCCACAGAACTGCCGCTCACTGGAGTGTTTTTTTTTTGGACCATTCTCTGTAAACCCTAGAGATGGTTGTGGGTTGATTATCCCAGTAGATCAGCAGTTTTCTGAAAATCTCAGACCGCCCTTCTGGCACCAACAAACCATGCCACGTTTAAAGGCAATCAAATCACCTTTTCTTCCCATACGTGCTCGGTTTGAACTGCAGTAAGTATACGCTCTCCTCCCACATGGAGCTACAGCAGCAGTACACAGCCATACGTGGAGCTACAGCCTCAGTACACAGCCATACGTGGTGCTACAGCCGCAGTACACAGCCATACGTGGAGCTACAGCCGCAGTACACAGCCATACGTGGAGCTACAGCCGCAGTACACAGCCATACGTGGAGCTACAGCCGCAGTACACAGCCACACATGGAGCTACAGCCGCAGTGCACAGCCACACATGGA
>CM033649.1:14249885-14319092 GCA_019512145.1 Engystomops pustulosus | reverse complement strand
TCTACATGCCTAAATGCACTGAGTTGCCGCCATGTGATTGGCTGATTAGAAATTAAGTGTTAACGAGCAGTTGGACAGGTGTACCTAATAAAGTGGCCGGTGAGTGTATATTTACAATGCACCAAAGGGTCATGAATTTCCACTGTAGTTGGAATGTAGTTTATCTTGTGTGTATCCAGTCTGGGTAGTTCTATGCAGATACTCATTCGTGAGGCTTGCAGGAGGTTCCTTACAACTTTCTTCCTGTACAATACATATGTAATGGCTGAGGTTGGTGGCCTAGGGGTCTAATTGCCAAATGAACCTGTGGCTCATATTTTCTCCAGCCATAAGAGCGCAGGCAGATGGAAATGAATGGAGCACTGAGTCACGTCTGCACTCATCATGCACTGGATGCACCATTCATTTTCTATAGGACTGAAAGAATAGATAAGAGCTGGAGGCCGGGGGTCCGGGGGTCCGGGCATCAGCTGTAACAAGATTGTTTATCAGCCGCTATCATCTGCCCTGTAAATGAAAGCTCCTGGGGAGGAGAAGTGAGGCAGTCCAATTTCCTTTCAGTAATTTGTGGTTTACAGACTTTATGAACATCCATTACATAAAATAAGGTTAAACACTTAGGCTGCATTCACACATGTATGGGGGACGTATATACGGCCGACGTATATACGGCCGATATACATCCCCCGTACACTTCTATGGGCTCACGGTGCGGCACCGTACGGCTCCGTAGCCCGGGAAAAGATAGGACATGTCCTATCTTTTCCCGTATTACGGCGCCGTGGCCCATATGTTCCTATGGAGAGGGGCGGGGGTTAGCTGCGCTCACCTCCTCCTCCTCTCCCCGCGCTACCGTGTGCCCGCCGTTCTACGTTGCGGCGGGCAACAGCAGTGTGCATGTAGCCTTAGGGATAAATGAATCAGACATCATATACCTGAGATTTGGCAGATCTGGTGCTTGTGCTAATTTGCTACTTTTTTTGCGCCTAATACAATTTCCCTTCAAAGTTCGCCATTGTCTAGTTTTCTGCAGTGTTTCCTTAGTTATTACCTGAATCCAGATGCAAAAGTTGTGACTTTTTAGAGAAAGTCACAAAAAAGTTGCAAATTTTGGAGCAAATCTACGATTGCCCCTGATCAGGTGTGTAAATTAGCTTGGGCCTAATTGCAAATTTTGCCGACTTTTTGCATCATTATCAGTTTGCATCATGTTGTAGGGAAATGCTGAATGTGATTTTTAAAACATTTGAAATATTTTTGCCATTATTAGTGATGAGTCATTTCAGATATGGGTTATTAGTGAATAGTCATTTCAGATATGGGTTCACTAAGTTTGGCCTAACTTTGAACAAAAGTTTAGTTTGAGTACCCAAATCCTGGGATCTGTTTGCTCTTACCGTTTATGGCAGTACATAGTGAACGGCCTAATAACCTGTAACTGTGTGCCACTGGCACACTGTTACAGATCATACATATATTTGTATTGTGAGAAGAATAAGGTAACACTGAGAGAAGGGAGAACACATTTAGGCAGAAATAGCAGTGCCCCGAGTGATGAGGACACGCCTTAGGTGCTCCTACTGCCTCATTAGCATAAGGATTAAACTAGGAATATCTTGGAAACAACCTAATGGACAGATATAATAAAAGCATATTCTAAATCACAGTGTATTTAACTACAACTTGATGCCAGTAGATTATGACGCCTGGTGGAGGGGATAGACTCCCTTTAATAGATTCCTTTAGATCAGTATTAGTAGATCTGAAGTGTAACTCGCTTGCACATCATCGCCCCGCAGCATGAACTCACTGCTTCAGCTATTCATCGTAACAGATGACAAATGATGGGAGTAATTGAAGGGTGACCGCATACATAAACACAGTAATGGCCAAATTCCTTAAATTAAACCTGTGATCATTACTATGTCCCGGGAGTTTGTATACCAAGCGGTTACTGAGAGGACAACACTGGGTTCTGTATGTGATGTAATTGGTGTCATTTTTCTTACACACCAGACACCAATAATTGGAATGGCAGAACAGGCCGAGCGCTAAATTAAAAGTAATCAGAGGAGTCTAAAGTGGATTCGCAAATTTTCGACTAAAAGTTAGAAAAACCTTTATAGATGACAGCCGAACCTTCTCTATGTGAATCACCATGATCTATTACTTTATTAAACCTTTATAGTTATATGAGAAATCCGAGCTATGCTGATATATCACAAGAGGAAGAGCCCAGGGTGTGATCCAGGCAAAGGCTAAAAGCAATAGTAATATATTAACACAATCAATGTCAGGGAGCCATATTAAAAATGGGGGAAAAAGTACAAGAACGGATTTCATCCAATATATAATATGCAAATTTAAACTTCTGCATGAATTTCCCAAACGGAAAGTGTTCTGTTTCACTATGTTAAATACTTTTCATCCATCCTTTCCTCCTTTCCTGATGTGTAAGGTTCTATCAGGGCCGGTGTTAGGAGGTGGCAAGCTGGGCATTTGACTAGGGCCCCCTGTCCTAAAGGGGCCCCCTGCATGTGGACTTTTGCTGGTAGAGGATGTATTGTTCTTTTAATTTCCCTTGGTTGATTGCCCGGGTGAAGATGCTTATCATCTATCTCCTGTCTATATATCAATCATCTATCTATCTATCTATCTATCTATCTATCTATCTATCTATCTATCTAGTTATCTATATATAATCTACTTCATATTTCTGCATCTATAAATATATCTCATCTTTCATATTTATCTTGTATCATAAATCTACCTATCATCTGTCTATCTCCAATAACAATCTCCCACAGCCCCATATTACAGATACTTACCTACTACTGTGTGTAACTACAAAGGGGGTAATTTATCATTTATGTTTTTTCATTGGTGTTTTTGCGCCTTTTTGCTGCGTAATGGCTGTATAGCGCCTATTTTGCGCTTTTCTGTAATATTATGCCTCCATTGCTGTGTGTTGTTGCGCCCTATTTGTCATTACATTGCGCCTCTTTACAGATGTTTACGTCCGATTTATTATACTATTGCGGCTATATGAGCACAAATAATTGCGCAATAACACGCAATTCCTGACCATGCTTAGGAAAGGTAATGGTATAATTTGCGCAACAAATAGCGTCTTTTTTGTCCCTAATAAGAAAACCTGCATTTGTCAAAGATGACATAGACAAATGAGGTGCAAAAAATAGATAAATGACCCCCAAAGTGTTGTTACTGTGCAGGGCTAAATGAGCCTCTTATTGACTGTGACTGTTCATAAAATAGTTTTATTCTGGGGCCCCACTTTTAGTTTTGCGCAGGGCCCCACTTTGTCTAAAACCGGCTTTGGGTTCTATTTACATATGCGTTCACTGATTCCGTGTTCTTGATCAATATGATAAACCCTAGTGATATAAAATAGAGTCCACACTGGTTCTGTCTTAGTTTCTTTAATTTTGATGGATAGAATAATAATGTATCCAATGAAGCACCAATGCAAGTTTGAATATAGTCCTATATGTGAGTCCTATATAAAGAAATACATTCATACATGTTGACCCCACATGTCATAGAAGTATTTTACTCATCCCATGTGTTTTTATTAGGCAGAGTACACCGCAATCTTCGTATGCCACGTACATACAGTACATACAGTCCTCTATGAACAAGTCATGCACTGTCCTCCTGTCCTCCAGATACAACATATACACATTGATAATACAAGTTAATATTGTAATTTAAGGCAAGTGCAATCCCCATCAACATCTGTCACTGTATGGTCCAAAAATAAAAGGAAGCAATGTTCCAGATAGTTTAACTGTTTTGCAACTAATTTGTTTATCAATGTGTCTCCATGGAAACAGACTACAAACATAAACTGTGTAGTCAGATGTGTGTAGTAATTTTCTTTCTTCAGTCACCTCTTCTACAGCTATGATAGAGAAAGGAGTAAAGGGATACTTAAGGGTTCAGTAATATTCTACAGATTATGGGGGGAAGTTATCATATGTATGAGGGGAGCCCCAATCCCCCCACCACGGCTTGGACCTCCTTATGTAGCCAGTGGGCGGTTGTGCTGCCAGGCAATTCTACACTCTCTAGATTTGTGCAAAACCATATGAATATTCAATGGTGATCATTCACAGTATATAGCGAGTGGATGGGTGCGGGCAGAAGCGCCCCACGTCAGCCCACCACGGCTGGCCACGCCCCTATTCACAACCCTCCATTCACTCTTGGCGTGGAGGTGCTGTGAAGGAGGAAATAATCACAATAACTGGTGGTTCTCATGTAATTGTGAATATTCGAGGGCTTGTACACCAAAATAATGGCGTATAATCCTGAAATGTCCCACTGTTGGGTTTTTCAGAACACCTGTGGGTGGTACCGTCCTGTACCATGAATCGGCGTACAGTATTTTTCAGACTATAAGGCGCACCGGAGTATAAGGCGCACCATCAATAAATGCCTGCTAAAATGTCGAGGTTCATATATAAGGCACACCGGATTATAATACGCACCTGATTACACTGTTCAAGGCAGCTGTTGTCTGTAAGTACGGTTCATATATAAGGAGCACTGGACTATAAGGCGCACCTTTGATTTCTGAGAAAATCAAAGGATTTTTTGTGCGAAAAATACGGTAGATTTTTAAAATGCTACTACGGGTGCAACCTAATTTATGATGACTAACAAGGAGCATGGCACCTATCAAAAAATACGAAACGCTGGTCTTGATACAAACAACCCATACATTATTATGTGAAATATGTAATACTTCTTTCCTCCTGTGGTGGCGCTGCAGGGAATACTAACTTCCAGTATTTCCCACAGATTGAATGTAGTAAATAGGAAACTTAGCACCAGGGACAGGGGCATAGCTAGGAGAGCCAGGGCCCCATAGCAGACTTCTAAATGGGGCCCCCCAACCGCTTCATAAATTATACAAATTCCTATTCACATTTATATATACATTTATACACTTACACAGTAGTCCCAGTAACCACTCACCACCTGGAGGAAACACAAGGCAGGAATTACAGATGTGAGATCCCTAGTCCTGTTGTTTCGCTCTCCCCTCCCTTCTAATCTGCGCTGCCGATTCATGCAGTGTACTATGAAAGATGTGCACTGTTATATACATATTATGCTGTACAATGTTTACCATAACATGTATATAATGGTTCACATCCTCCATTCTTGAGTGTGTCAGGTCAGATGCCAGGGCCCCCTACACTGCGGGCCCCATAGCAGCTTCTATGGCTACTACCGCTGTAGTTAAGCCCATGACTAGGACTCTGTGTAATCAGCTTTTTTAACAAGTGGAAGAGACTATGCAGGATACCTTTAAGGACTTGTTTATACCGATTTTTAGATCTAGGAATAAATCCTTCTTTCCTTTTAAGAGTAATAGCAAAATTGGGAGTTCTGTTTATCTCTTCTCTATATCAACACAATTGAACTTATAAAAATTGAACTTTAATCCACTTGTGTCTTTTTCCATCTTCACTTTATGTAAATACATATTTTTGGATTATTAAGATGGGTAGAATCTATTTTCGTTCTGCATTTTATGCACATCAAAAAAAAAGATCACGCACATACACCAAGATATACCCTACCATACAGCTAAAGGGTACCTAGAGTACATGTAAGGGAATGTATGCAATGGGAAGTACCTACAGCGCCATGTCTGCCCATAGGTTGTGTAGCTCAGTGCCATTTACTCTAATAGAGCTGGGGTGCAATACCAGACAAAGCCTATGGGCAGGTGTGGCGCTGTATACAGGAAAAAAAAAAGGATCTATGCGTTTGTAATCTGCCGTGGGGCTTATTTACTGAGGGTTTTCCGACGTTTTCGGGGATCGCGCCGCTGGGACAGGTATTTAGAAGGGGATTTTGGCGCATGTGATCGGATTTTGGCGCAATCGTGCTGAGGGCCGATGATATGACTCATTTGGACTAAGCATGGGTTCTAACTTAAAAATTGTGTCGCAAGACCAAGCACTTACATATACACCAGGAGGAAAAAGGTGAACTCCGGTGGACCTGAGCGGGGAAGCCACTTATGCAGGATGTCAGGCGCACAATCTTATTGAATCGTGGAACAGTGCATTGTGGTCGGGCAATGCACTTTCGGTAAGTAAATGTGCCCCAGTGATTTTCTTAACCGTTCTATTGCGTCTATGGTATTAAAGGTCAATTCCGGTTGTTTTCGGCAGAGATGAGTTGCAATACCAGAAGTGGCCTATGGACAGAGGTGGCGCTGTTTCTACGAAAAAGCCAAAAACATTCTCATCTAATCTTCTTCATCCCCTTCAAACATATGTGCAATACACCCATCTAAGTCAGGACTTATAGTTACCGTAACAGATTCCGTAAATACGCTACTATAGTTAATCTAAAGTTATTTCATGTACTTTCCTAGCACACAGTCTATAACAATAAGATGTGCACCTCCCTGCCAGAAGACTTATTATATTAGAAGAATTTCTCTGCCCTGTTGCCAGTGATAGGTCAGCCAGCTTTGTGTGATGTCTGTAGCCATCTGGATTTTATTTTTCCTTATAATAAACTTGTTTCATCTTTTCTTTATTTTCCACTCTGGATGTAAAGATCTGGAGCGGGTTATGCTTGCAGGTGCATATGATGGTGGATAACCTTGATATAGTGGAGAATATTGTAGTAATAAACGAAATATCTAAGCTATTAAGTCTGTAGTCTGTTACCATGGAGATACATAGGCCACACATACAGTATGCTGTCATTTGTTATGATATACTGTGGGGGACACACTGTGGTATAATCCCACTCTTAGTGCTTTCCAATTCCCCTTTGAAATGTATCCTCCTAGCTCCCGTGGCCCCCTCATATTCGGGCCCCCCTGATATTGTGTACCCTCCAGTAGCCCCCCTTTTTACTGTGCCCTCCAGCCGCTTCCCTTCATACAGTGCCTCTGCAGAAGTTCCCCTTTGTATTGTGCCCCCCTCAGCAGTTCCCCTCCATACTGTGCCCCCCACCAGCCCCTTCATACTGTGGTCCCCAGCAGCCCCCTTCATACTATGCCCTCTCCCCAGCCGCTTCTCTTCATACTGTACCCCCCCCCCCGCAGCTCCCTTAAATTCTGTGCCCCCAGCAGCTCCCCTACATACTGTGCCCCCTCCCCATCTGCTCCTCTTCATACTGTGCCCCCCTACCAGCTCCCCTTCATACTGCACCCCAAGCAGCCTTCCTTCATACTGTGCCCCCAGCAGCTCCCCTTTATACTGAAGGACACCGACAGAGTTGATGCACTGGGACATATCTCCCGCCGGGTGGGACGGAGCCAGAAATCTGGGACTGGTACACTGGATCCCAAGTGGTTGGGATGAATGAACGTTTTGCACCGATTCAATCATGGTATGGTAAGACGTGTTCTCACTACATTGTGACCGAGTGTAATAGACCCTTACAGGGGCCGTGATCTGTGTGGCCAGATGATGGCCCCCCTCCTTGGCCCCCCTTCTTAGAAAGGCACCCTGAAAATATGGAAAAGTGACCAGTTGTCGCCGCACCTGATCGTGTATTAGACATGGTCCTTAACCGCACAATGTCATCAGGAGAAATCACAGTGTCCTGAAGTGATTTTCCCAACCTCTGCCATATTCAGAACAGTTGGGTCTATACTGACAGCTCATAATCGAAAACTCTTATTTGTTTTCCTCTCACCACCCCAACCAATTCCATCCAGGAGCATCCTTTACTAGGTGTCCACTGATTCTACAACACTTGGAAGTTGGAACACTTGTCTCTCGGCCCCACCAGTCTGGTGCCACCCACCTGACAGCACAGAACCTAATTACCATATTCAGGCTGAAATTGTGTAGGTTGGTTAAAGTCCTTGTAAAAACGGTCCCTAAGCAGTCCCTAAGCAACAACTATGGAAGAAGAACATTACAGCACATAAGTTCTGTCATATTACACTTCTGTAGGATGTTGTAGGGAGCTGTAATAAATAGAAAGGCTCAGGATGAACAGAGCTATATGTAATGTCCCCAATGTGATGGACATATAGGGGCACATTTACTTACCCGGTCCTGTTGCGATCTCCAGTCCGGACAGTCCGGCGATGATGAAGTCCGGCACGATCCACCAAGATTGTGCGCCCGATATCCTGCATGTGTCGCCTCCCCCCTGAGGTCCGCCGGAGTACACCTTGTTCTTCCCGGTGTATGTGAGTGCATGTCTTGCAACACAATTTGAGATGTTAAATCCCGCGCGATGTCCGAATCCGTAGGATCGTCCGACGGCCCGCCCCCCGATTTGTGTAGCATAAGAGCCGGTGCCGATGCGCCAAAATCCGTGCCACAAAAATTGCGTGCCACAAAAAGCCCTTCTAAATGCGGCGCAAAGCGGAAATCGCTGGATATTCCGACTATAGTGCGGACCCTTAGTAAATGAGCCCCATAATTGAAGAATGACACATGATAAAGTAAAAACAAGATCTTTAATAAAACGTGAATTAGATTCTCTTCAGTCAGCAGTGATACATCCGCAATCTATGGAGCCTCCGAGACTAGAAGTTTAATATCAGCGCTTCCATCACTGCGGTCGCTGGACATTAAGTGTTGCACATAATAGTCGCCCGGATCAGGGTAACACATGCGGCTTTCGTTGTGTCTGACCCTGAACAACCACCCGCACTAATCTAATGTTTTTTAACCCAGATTAGGTAATTATTTGCTGCTTTCAACCAAGGTAATGTATTTACACAGCTGATTACATCTGTAGACTCTCTGATATTAAATGGACGTTTTAAGGAATTTAAAACCAAAACATATGTAATGTGTAATGAATTGTGGTTAGGGAGATATTCTTAGGTGAAATACAGGTCAGATGTGGTGCGCCTTTGATATGTCACTTAGCTGCGCTGTACATATATACACAAACATTGTTGGTCTATGTTGGTACGAGCCAGAAGTCAGAATTTAAAGTGACCCTGGAAAAATGTAGGAGAAGATGATTAGATTGTACATATCTACAGGCAGTATTTTATAGAGCAGAAGGAGATGAGTAGATTATCCATAGTTTCCTATCTACAGACAGCATGTTATAGAGCAGAAGTTGAGTATATTATACATGTTGTCCTAGCTGCAGGTAGCATGTTATAGAGCATAGTGTCCTATCTGCAGGTAGTGGGTTATGGAGGAGGAGCTGATCAGATTGTACATAGTTCCCTATCTGTCGCAAAATCAAGCACTCACATGCACCAGGAAGAAGAAGGTGAACTCCGACGGACCTCGGCGCAGAAGTGACACCTGCAGGAAGTTGGACGCACAAGCTTGCTGAATCGTCGGAAGACCCGAATCCGTGTCAAACGGCGGGATCGCGACAGGACCATGTAAGTAAATGAGCCCCATAGGGGCAGATTTACTTACCCGGCCCATTCGCGGTCCAGCGGCGCGTTCTCTGAACAGGATATACACCGAGCTGGACCAGGTGAAGGTAAGCGCTTCCCAAGCGCCCCCCGATTTCCGTCGCGTGCATGCCAGCGCCGATGCACCACAATCCGATCGCGTGCGCCAAAATCCTGGGGCAATTCAGGTACAATCGGCGCAAATCGGAAATATTCGGGTAACACGTCGGGAAAACGCGAATCGGGCCCTTAGTAAATGACCCCCATAGTGTCCTATCTGGAGGCCTAGATGGAAGTCTAGATGGCTGGAGGTGGGGTCATTCAGTTGAATTGTTTCTGGACAGAGGGATCTAGATTTCCCCTCTGTTGTCGCTTTCCCACAACTTTCCTTTTTTCTCCAGGACATAAATGATAGAAATCTCAGCTGATCTGCATCTAATTATGAACATATTAACATAAAGGAATAAAAGAGAACATGTATAAAGTTCAGAAGTTTCCACTGCTTCTACTCTGTTGTTAGACTTATCGCTTTATAAAACTTATTCCTAAGAAACAGTGTTTATATTATTTATGTGTCCGACTCCCGGACCATGAACTGCAGCTCCTATGAAACATTAATAGGTTATTATGAAGCAGATGTCGACTCAATCAACTGTTTCCTTTAATTTAGTCGAAAGTGATTAGAATCCACCAAAGAAGGTTAGTGGAAAAGTGTCTTATATGACTCTGCTCACCATCTCTATACTGAGATCTAAACTATACAGTACAGATAGCAGCTTCCTACATGGATCATGCCGGTGGGAAATACCAGGAGAACAGGCTGAGAGGGGTCAGGAACAATGGTGAGTGCATAAAAGAGCCATGGATCAACTCATTGTTTAAAGGGAACCTGTCACCAGGGACCTCATTTACACATTTTTATTTTACCTTGCACCCTTACAGAATCCTCTGTGTAGTCCCAGGGGTTGGGCTTTGGTTTGGATACATTTTAAAAAACAACAAGTGACTTGTCTGTGCTGCAGATTCCTCAGCTCTCAGCCCCCACCTTTGTGCTTATGTATTAAGGAATCCGCTGGTGTAGCCATATATCTGTGCGGGTTATTACCCATCATTATGGAAATATCAATCTTGTTGCTCTGATTATCTTAGACTTCTCACAGGTTGGACAATACAGAGCTAAACTTGTCTCACTTTTAAGAACCCAAGTTACACTATTTGATATTGCTAAACCTATAAGTCTTTTTTTTTTAAAGGAATAACCTCGAGTACATATACTCGAGTATAAGCCTAGTTTTTCAGCACAAAATTTGTGCTAAAAAACCCTAATACTCGGCTTATACTCGAGTCAAATAAAAGAATAAAGTCAAAACTCACCCTTCTGATGTCACCCGTAGGTCCTCTTATGCCTTCGATGCTCCGGTGCGACCTCGTTCCTTCGGATCCTCTTTGGGTTCTTCTGCTCCTCTTTGGGTTCTTCTGCTCCTCTTTGGGTTCTTCTGCTCCTCTTCAGGAAGTTTCGCTCCTCTTCGGGTCCCCTCGCGATGCCAGCGGCTCACAAACAATGACGTCGGCAAGTGGCTGATGTCATTCTGTGTGCCGGACGAGCACGGTGACCCGAAGAGGAGCCGAAGATGAGTGGAAGACTCCGAAGGGGACCGAAGGACCCGAGGCGGTACCGGAGCGTCGGAGACAGAAGAGGACCTACGGGGGACGTTGGAAAGGTGAATACAGTGTTATTTTTTTTCCTACTACAGGGGCTGGGCAGGCTGTATACTACAGGGGCTTGGCAGGCTGTATGCTACAGGGGCTGGGCAGGCTGTATACTACAGGGGCTTGGCAGGCTGTATGCTACAGGGGCTGGGCAGCCTGTATGCTACAGGGGCTGGGCAGTATATATGCTACAGGGGCTGGCAGACTACATATAACCGGGGGCTGGCAGACTATATACTGGGAGGCTGTGACCAATGCATTTCCCCCCCTCGGTAGACAACATAGATCTTATTACACCTCATCAGAGCAGTAAAGGAAACTGATTTGGCTAGGTGAGAGGCCATGGATGTGGGTCAGGAGGGAATTCAATCTATTTTGTACTCTATGGAAGAAATTTATCAGAATTGTGATAGCAAAACTGTTCTAGTTGCTTATGGCATCCAATCCGAGCTCAGCTTTCAATTTATAAACTACTGTCTGATTGGTTGTCAAGAGTAGAGGCCATCGGGCACTTCTGATAGATGTCTATCTATCTATCTATCTATCTATCTATCTATCTATCTATCTATCTATCTCATATCTATCTATCTTTCAATAATGTATTAATTATACCCAGGCTTCATTCTTTACATTTTTTTCATTCCCAACCTTCATTAAGCTTCGTAAATTCTCACTTTGATGAGTTCTTATGACGCTAGAAGAACAATGAGAGGAACTGAGCCTTAAGTTCAAGGAAGAAGCAATTTTAAAAGCTTTCAGGAAATCTTTCAGGGCTCAATTACCACATAATACACTGTGTATTGCCTAATGTTCACCACAAAATTTTTGGCAATAAAAAAAATAGCATGAAGTGTGTGGCAGTGCGAATTTCACAGTAATAATGTAGAATCATAAAAAAATATTGTGTAAACCAAAAATGAGTCTGTGCAGTTCACCCAGGTGGGGAGATTTACAAGCAGTCAATGTAAAATGGTGTCTGTCCAATAACAACCAATCACAGCAAAGCCTTCATTTCTAACTGGGCTCTTGGAGTATGAATGATGTGCTGTGATTGGTTACTATGGGGGATAAAGAGACTTTCATGTTTACAGTGTACATAAATCTTCCTATAGTTTCTGACAATGATAATAAAATGGAGAGAACTTATCCAGAAAATGAGGGATCAGGTGTAGATCATTTAGACCCTAAATGATAATGAGAATAGATACTAATTAAACATTAGTGCTCCTGTGTCCATGACTTAAGATGGGGATAAGGGCTCCCTGCTTTCGTGATCGAAGATGCAAATTTCAATAAGTTTCAGATAGAAAAATGAATTAGGGCACTAAATCCCAATTTAATAACCAAAAGAAAAGTATGGGTGCTTTCCGTCATGAACAGTGCCACACTTATACACAGACTGTGTGTGGTATTACAGCTCTGGCCTATTGGATGTGTTCAAGTGAATGGGACTGAGCTACAAAACCAAGCAGAGACGCATTGCTATGTACAGTGGTGACTGAAGAGAGTGCGGTGCTCTGATATTACACTAGACATCCCCTTTAATGGTCTGTTTATGAAAGGCCATTCACATGTGATCAGTGGTGGTCCAATCAGCACCATAACTGGTGGCACACACCTATTCACCTATTCCTTATACACAGCCAACCATTATTCCCTCCGAAGCGATTGCTGGGAGAGAGGGGCTAGCTCGATTGCAGATGCGATTGCATTGTTTATCTGTAAAACATGTGGAGCTTGTTCCCAATCGCAAACATTTCAATGAAAACCTACCTGCGATTCGGTAAGGCCCTCCCTCGTAGCATTTGCATTTCAAAAAGCAACACAACCACGGCGTGTGAATGTGGCCTGAGTTTAGGTCACCCATTAATACAGAAGGATCATGTAATGGGTTTCATTGTTTGTTCAGTCACCACGGGATGTACAGATATTCACAGTGGCGCATATTTACTTACCTGGTCCGAGGAGTTCACCGAAAGTGCATTGTCTGACGATAATGCACTGTGTCGCGATTTACTAAGACTGTGTGCCCGGTATCCTGCATGTGTCGCTTCCCCGCTCAGGTCCGCCAGAGTTCACCTTCTTCTTCGTGGTACACATAAGTGCTTGGGCTTGCTACACAATTTGAAAGTTAAATCCCACGGTCAGTCCGAATCAGTTGGATTGTCCGACGGCATGTCCCCCAAATTTCTGTCGCATGAAAGCCGGTGCAGCTGAGCCACAATCCGATAGTGTGCGACACAATCCCAGCACAAACCCCCTGTTAAAAACCTGTCCAAGCCGTGCAATCCCCGAAAACGATGCAAAGTCCGACAAAAAGTGAGCAACACGACCCTTAGTGAATAGGCCCCGATAAGTTAATATCCAGGTGTTTAGAGCAGACGCCATTGTCATTGTCTATTTGCAGAGCTGACAACATCTCCGATTTCTTAATAATTCTGTCATGGAGATCTAACACGAGTGATTAGGATAATTATTATCTCATTGCCTTTGCAGAAAAGCAAAATCCGTAAACAGATCAAAATAGAAACTGTAATGAATTTCTGTCATTTTTCTTTAGATTTCTACGACACTTGTTCTGTAACACTTCTGATTCTGTAGTATAAAAGTCCCACGGGGACCAAATATATTCACAGGGACTCATTAATTGGGTAAAAGATATTGATGACCTATCACCTATGGAGCCTGGAGCCCCTCATCCTTAAGCCTGATGGTAGATGCCCTTTAAGTATGTATCTTGCTGATCCTTACAATCTGAACATTAAGATTCTTATCATCCACTAAGCTATGAACCCCCACAGGTCCAGTAGAAAATATCCATTCTAGAAATCCCACTTTAATATTAAAAGCTGCCCATTTTAAATATAAAAAGTCTCCCAAGGCATATGCAAATGAGCTGAGAAGAGCAACTTTTTGCCTGAAATGAGTCACTTTTCAGATAGATGATCAATTTTTTAAAACCTCTTTAAAAGAAATGATAATTACTTTAAAAAAAAAAGTAATGATAAATGGAAATCACAAAAAAAAGTCTGTAAAGAAAGATTATAATAATAGCGGATCATATAATTGCTGACTGGATATTTGGCTTCACTTGGAAACTTCTCTGATTGATAATGAGGCGCTGCTATTAACAGATGGAAGTAAAGGCCACATTGACACTATTCAAGATCAATGTTGTGGAACGCTGTCTACACGGCTCTAGTTGGAAAGACAAGTAGGTCACGTAAAGTGATTATACCGCCATTATCTAAATTGAAATCACCCGGGTGAGACTCACAACAAGGCGTCTTCGTGAAGAGAGACTTCTTATTAATGGCGCGAGAGATGCCTCAATGGGCCGATGGCGCAGATTATCAGTATGGCCTGGAACAAAGGACACTTACATTGACAATCCTCACTTCTAGGTAACTTTGAACTAATCAAATAAGTTAACTAGAATGATGCGACAGAGTATAATACATCCCCCCCATAGTGTCCTATCTGCAGGCAGCATGTTGTAGCTGAGCAGATTGTACTAGTGATGTGTTGTTCTTGAACGAGATGGCCCGAAGAGCCGGCTCTTGTTTGTGAGCAACGTGAGCCGGCTCCCCTCAGTAAGCCGATGGCTCACTTAACCCCACCCGTAACCAGTGATTGACTGGCCTGTGGCTCCCTATTATATATTTAATAGGGAGCCATTCAGGAGCCAAAAGAGCCGGCTCTTCTTAATGAGTGGAGCCTAATGAGCCAGCTCACTAAGAAGTAATTCCCGTAATTCCCATCACTAGATTGTACATAGTGTCCTATCTGCAGGCAGAATGTTATAGAGCAGGAGGAGCTGAGGATATATTGTACATAGTATCTTATCTACAGGCAGCATGTTTTAGAGCAGGATGAGCTGTGAAGTTTGTACATAGTGTCCTATCTGCAGGCAGAATGTTACAGAGCAAGAAGAGCTGAAAAGATTGTACCTAGTGTCCTATCTGCAGGCAGCATGTTACAGAGCAAGAAGAGCTGAAAAGATTGTACATATAGTCCTATCTGAAGGCAGCATGTTATAGAGCAGGAGCAACTGAGCAGATTGTACATAGTTTCCTATCCGTAGACAGCATGTTCTAGAGCTGCAGGAGCTGATCAGTCCGTACACAGTGTCCTATCTGCAGGCAGCATGTTATAGAGCAGCAGTTGCGGATCAGTTTGTACACAGTGTCCCATCTGCAGGCAGCATGTTATAGAGCAGGAGAAACTGAGCAGATTGTACATAGTGTCCTATCTGCAGGTAGCATGTTATAGAGCAGGAGGAGCTGATCAGCCTGTACACGGTGTCCTATCTGCAGGCAGCATGTTATAGAGTAGGAGGAGCTGAACTTTTGCCAGGTAATTTCAACTTACTTTTAGGTGATCCTAATGATTGAGTCCAATACAAGGGAGTCTGTACAATGGGAGAGATATCTGGCCAGGGTGAGAAGATTGTGGCCAGATTTGCTTTGGGTCCCTGTGATTTCTTTCTACCCCTCGGGCAATACTTGCGGTTTGTCGGAGTCATTCACCCATTGAATCCAGCTGAACCTGTACATCTTGTCCTCAGAAGAGCAGCAAGAAAAACATACAAACAGCAAACTTTTCATGGCATCAAAAACATACGGTTCCGCTTTGTGACTAATACTGAGAAGCCACCTATAGGTATATACTGTGCTGCCTTTCATAACTAATGCCAGATCAATAGACGTGTTCTGTTCTGTAGTGAGAGGGCTCCAAGGTTTCAGCTGCGGGAAAGGTTTTTGTTGATGTTTTTGCTAATTTAGGAAACCTTTAAGTCATGTTCTTCCTTCTTCACACTGTGAGCACTTGATAACTACTGCCTGCATTATCTTGTGTAACCCCTTCTATACCACCTCCTTCCACCTATAGAGTACAAAGGAGCATGTGGCCAACATCGCTTCATTTCATCAACAATCAGAGCTCCTGGCTCTGATCAAACATCCCCACAGGGGGTTATTTCCCCTGAAATTGGGTTTACAAGTGAAAACCAGAAAGTAAAAAAATAAAAAAATAAAAAAATGTGGAAATGTCCCCAAGGTGTCTTTTATGGCCTCATGGGGACACATAAAGTTAAAACACAAACACATTTCATATAAATAAATATTTAAAAATGAACATTAATATTCCACAATTACATAAAAATAATCCCCCACTCCACAATTAAATCTTTGCCATAGTCGCCCATTTGCCCCAGACTCATATACAAATTATACATCAAAACAACCATCTCACACTAGGGAATTAATTCATTATGGTTGTTTTGGGTCAATTTAAAAAAACTGAAAAAATTATATAATATACATTAAAAAAGATATTTTTTTTCTCCAGTTTTTGCAACGCTGATCTCCCAAAAAAGTAAAAATGAAAAAAGGTCTGTACAATAAGACATTAATCACTCACAGAGATGATCCTATAGAAAACGATTAAGTCGTAACTTGAGAAATTTTACATTTTTTTTATGTTGTATAGAGATAATTTTTCATTTTGTAAGCCAAGACCTTTGTTTTCAGTAATGAAAAGTGAATTTTTTTTTCAAGTGCATCTGCTCAGAGTAGGTGAATTTTTGCGACTTTTTAGGTGCAAAATAGTGATAGGTGATAGGTCTCAAAACCACTAAGTGCCGGACTTTTGCTTGCACCCAAAAACGTTGCAAATTAGAGACAAATTTACTAAATGCACACAAAATTGCGCAATAAAACGGCAAAAACAGTCTAAAAAACTATGATCAATGTCCCCCTAAGTCTCACCCCCTGTGTAAATCAGTAAATTTGGGATATATCATGTACTGCCAAACTTCTGGCCCATTCCTATTAATAAATCTTTCCCAGTGGAATTTTCAGGTTGCCTAAGAGATGAGCCAATTTAGCAATTAGCAATTTATTTGTGGTTTGGTAAATTCGGTACAAATCTGTTAATTTTCCTCCATCAAATACATTTTTTTCTGATTCAACCAATGTTGCTGCAATAGTCCTGGAAATGTATCTATAACCACCTCTAGTCCATTAAAACCCAGATTTTAGGGTTAAGGTTAGCAGATAGGGTTAGGGTTATTGTAAGGATTACAATAAACATAAACCCTAGTTCTTAACTTAATTCAAGGCCTGAACTTACACTAACCATAAGTATAATGAAAAGAATTGTAGAAAATAAAATAAATTGGAGCTTTTTATAAAAAAACTAAAAAAGGACTATCAGGGGTTTTATAACAATTTACAGGACAATTGGAGCAATATGGGTTCAGAGTGATCCGATCCCTACCTAAACAGAATCTTTTTTTGGTGCATTGCAATTTTTGGGCTTTTTGGGGACTTTTGGAAATGTGCACTAAAGTAAGACACATTTATCTTGTATTCTAGATGTGCTAACTGTCACAAATGACATTTATCTTTTTAAATTCTCTAAAATTTTCTTAGAAAATGGAAAGAAGTGACATTTGTGCAATATTTTTGAGACATTTGTAAGAAATGTTGCAAAAAGAGATCTGAAAAA
Source organism: Engystomops pustulosus (assembly GCA_019512145.1). Classification (NCBI taxonomy): domain Eukaryota; kingdom Metazoa; phylum Chordata; class Amphibia; order Anura; family Leptodactylidae; genus Engystomops; species Engystomops pustulosus. The sequence goes on along the minus strand of CM033649.1, from coordinate 14,301,487 downwards.
AACAAACATTTAACACAGGAGATTGATAAATTACCAAGGTAAACAATGGAAAAAAGACTGGCAAAAACTAGCCAGAACAAATGGAGATAAGATAAATGACCCCCATAGAGTCATTGGAGCACATGTATCAAACTTTTTGCTTGTCTTAGCTTAATTTTTTGTGACATGTTGTCATGTAAAGTTTTACATGTTTTGCGCTTTTTTATTCTCTTCAAAGTTCAACATTTCCAAGTTTTCTGCAGTGTTCTTTGAGTTCTCACCTTTAAAAAGTATAACATTTTGGTGCAAATTTATGGCTGCCCCTGACCAGGTGTAGAAATGAATAGGATCATAGTCTATACGGTTGAAAAAAGACACATGTCCATCAAGTTCAACCAAGGAAGGGAAGGGATTGGATGAGGAAGGGATTTAGGGGTAACAATTCTATATAACATAACCTTCAATGTTATTTAGGTTTAAAAAGGCATCTAGACCCTTCTTGAAGCTCTCTGCTGTCCCTGCTGTGACCAGCGCCTGAGGCTGGCTATTCTACAGATTAACAGTTCTCATAGTAACAAAGCCCTGTCGCCTCTGGTGATTAAACCTTTATTTCTCCAGACGGAGACAGTGTCCCCAGTGCCCCTAAATCATAGAGCAGATTTGTGACTTTAGGAGACTATTGTTTTAAAAAGTCACACATTCACTGAGGACCAAATACCACATGTATCCATAAGGAATAGTCGTTAAGAGACATCTGACCAGCAGAAAAGCCAAAAAACAATACAAAAAACAGACGGGAAAAGCCTGACTAGTGATATATGTGACCTAATTTAATTCTACACTGGTTCCATGGTCTACGGCTTCACACTACAAATTGCTGGCTCTATAATAGATTAATACAGAAAATAATCATTTCAATCTCGGTAATAATGTGGGATTCTCAGTGATAACACCCTGCACATTATCACTTGTCCTCAGTAGTCTACAATCTCTCCATTATCCACCGGATCTCAGAGTCTTATCCTACTGTGACTTGTTAAGGGGCACGTCACCTGTTGGATAGTTTTTTTTTCCTACTGCGCTGTCCGGGATCCTATTCCACGGCTATAATCCTCCACGACGAGGAGATGACTGATATATTTAGTAAGTGACAATCTACGATGTAGCCTGGGAGTTACAAAATAGTCCAGATATACATGTATCACTTTACAGGACACTCAGCTCCCTGTGGATACAGACCTAAGTAACAATATACTGGAGAAAGAGCATCTCTCATAGGGTTTTCAGCTGCGATTTTATTTTTACTTTTCTTGTTACATTTTTTGTTTTTCTAATAACTCCAAAACCTGTACATGAAACCATGTGTCCTTTATCCTAAATCGTTATAGCTGAATACCTTAGGCAGTACAATGCCTGAATAGTATTCAGTGAATAGTAGTATCCAAGTAATTCTACTGAAACACATACAGTAACCGGTGGGTCACGTGGTGGTCTATGGCAGTGAAAAGAGGCGCTGGTTGTAACTAAACGTTTCAAATTTGTGATGTAAAAGTGAACCCTGTGATCTTTAGATCCCACATTCCAAGTACATAGATCATAGAGATCTTCTCAAAACACAACAACAGGTTTGTTTCTAATGATCCCCATCCTCTTTAGTCTTTTAGGAAGTGAAGGTCTACAGCAATTGTCATACCTCTTAAAAAATAAGCCCTGAACATTCTGCACCTTTTAATAGTCTCCTTTCATTATTCGTCACAAATGAGATCTAATAATTTGAGACAAATTTGGCGCAGATGAATCAAACATGCGACAATTCCGAAACGCATTTACCAAGTCAAAACCAGATCATTCATAGATCACAAGCAAAAAATAAAGAACTAACCAGGCACAAAAATAGGCAAACCTGAGACCCACTATGATTAATGTCCCCCATAGAGTGCACAATTAAATGTATAATAGTAATTTTGGTCCCTTTAATCTTTAACGCTTACACAGAGATGAGTCGGATGTAGACGAAAGCCAATGGCCAGCGGCAGCATTGGGCATACCTGGGCAAGTGCCGGGGCCCAGAGCTGTTGGGGGGCCCACATAAGGCTGTACATAAGGAATCCATGAGGGTGAGGGGGTACTGTATCTAATGAATCCATAGTGTGTGAGGGGGCTTATAAAAAGTAACCATGTTAATGTGATATATTAGGGAAAAGGAGACTGTTTTAGTTTCAGAATTTTTAATGCCTCCACACGAGCTCACTGCAATGGGGCCAACTGAGGCCCAGGGGCCTACTGAAACCTGGAGCCGACCCTGCATAGCACTCACCTCTGGTTTACCTCTCTTCCTTGGACGTGTGCTTGTGCAGAAAATTTGAGGTGTGCAGGTCTGGTTTCACTGCGCATGACCTGGAAGCATGACCCAATAATTTTATGTTCAATAGCCCAGGCATGGACAGGTATTGCTTAGTGATATACGGGTCAATATATCGCCCATCCATAAGGACCTTCTGGTAATCCAGTGTCCCTTATGCACCCTTTTTTAAAGGGTTTGTCCACTTTGTGATATGTGTCATGTTCTCTTTATACAATAAATTCTTAGTTTGCATATTATGTGAAGGACAAGAGTTGGCATGACAACTCCGATATAAATAACATAAGACCCGGAGATGTCACCTTGATCTTGTGGATCTAATTTCTCATTGTGCTGTGATACATACAAGATGATACTGAAGTAGTAATGTAATTAGCTTTAGTCATTGTCTCGACTCTCAGTTCTCTATATTGATGCCTGTACCCAATTCCTAACCTCCAATGCTTGTTCTATCCCACTCAATTTTATGGCCAGAAATAGAAGATTTAAAGGAAATGATTTAGGGCTGAGGAGAGCCCCATCTGTTCTTGTAGCGGCTATCTGCCCCTGAGGTTTCTGATCTGAATAAACAGCACCTGTCCACTGTAGCCAATCTGTGCTTGAGTGACACTCAAATGAAGAGGGGTCTGAGAGTCCAGGACACAGCACTATTAGGGAACATCCACTGAACATCTCATTTTATATGGCAAATTGAAACTTTTTCTTGGTCATAAACCTACTAAGAACATCCACAGTGGCCTCTGCCCCAGTCTACACAGCAAAGCTGTTAAAGGAATCTACCATCAAAATTAAACATGGTAAACCAATGACCCTTACTCGTAGATCCAAGGACCATGACTGGGGTAACCTTCTTATATTAGTTTTTCATGGCCTTCTTCCTTCTAAAATCAAATGATGAGTCGGAGGAGCTACCCTTGTCCCTTGAATTCTGCCTTTAGAGACTGTTACACTGTTTCATCTTCCCTACTGCTTCCTCAGCACTTGAGCAAGAAGAGAGGGACGTTCTCAGTGCAAAAGTGTGGATGAAGCGGGAGGGGGGGGGGGGGTGAGACAGTCTTTATAATCACATCACAGAGAGGCTAGCCCCTTAATCTCATTAGCATAAGTTGATTTTTAAATCAAGGAGGCCATGGATAACAGATATAAGAAGATTACTCCAGTCACTGTGCCTGGATCTATGAGTAATGTCCCTGGTGTATACTGATGGTAGATTTCCTTTAAACAGTTATCCAAGGATCAGATTCTATTCGCTTTTAAATAACAAGAAAGCTTATAATTAGCTCCTCTGGTGCTCCCCTCTCCTGTGGCACCGCCATCACTGCCGGCTTCTGTTGGCAAGAGCACCAGTCACTTTTAACAGAGCCTTACAGTGATCCTGCGGTGCTGCGGGAGTACAGGAGCGCTGGAGGAGGTAAATATAAGCTCTTTGTTATTTACAGCCCCCCCCTCCATTTTAATTCCTGGACAACTACTTTTAAGTAAGCAACAGAAAACATGAAAAGTCAGTCTATTATGTATCCAATGTATCCTCTAGTTCAGTGGTAGCACCTGTTCTATAGGTTGCACTCAGAGCCCTCTCAGAGTTCAAGGAATCTTCCTGCAATCCCAGGCAATTTAAGTTATGCTGCTCTCTGCGCCACACATTCCTGGGTGCTTGGGACTGCAGGAAGTAAGAATGTGTCTAAAGAACGGATCTTTGGAGGTCCTTCTGCTGGCCCCACATTTCACACTGGAGAGAAACTATGATGATGGTCTGAATCTGGCCTTCTTATCTCAACTGTATTGGTGTCCTCAAGAGGCCAATCCGATTAAACGTTGTGCCAGAACAGGTAGCAATAAGTTACTGCTTAAATACGTGGGTTTTGGTTGTAGTTTGGGCACTTCACCTCCAAAAGGTTCACCATCGCCAGGGGTGTAACTTTAGGGGGTGCAGAGGCTGCGGTCGCACCTGGGCCCAAGAGGTTTAGGGGGCCCTTATGGTGTAACTTTCCCATATGAAAAGACTATTACTATAAACCATACATTATAGTCGGGGGCCTGGCACAGACTTTGCACTGGGGCCCATCAGCTTCTAGTTACGCCACTGCCCATTGCTTCTCTAGTTGATGACAGCCATAAGTCTGTTCATAGCGACAATTAAAAAAAAAAAATAAAAAAAAAAATAATTATAGTAATATCTTTATTTATAAAGCGCACACAGATTACGCAGCGCTGCACTGAACTTGCCAAATCAGTCCCTGTCCGCAATGGGGCTCACAGACTAATCACAAAACCAAAAAATACCCCCAAATACAACCTCTGCAACAATACACTCAAAATGCCAAAAAAGGACCAGAGGAGCAATAGATTCAAATATATAAAGATATGCTTCATCATAGAATGTGGGTACAAGTCTTGCATTTTTTGCAGGGAAAAGTTTCAATCACTGTTGGTGGTGAGTGGGCACTTTCTGATCTGGATATTCCTTGGATTCGGTGGCTGTAGGGAGGGGTAGATCTGGGAATACTTCCTTTGCATTTGAGATTTTTAGTAGTTCAGAGTGAGTTTTATGGTAGGGTGGAATTTATTAAAATTTCTGTGGAAAAACAATAGTACAATTTTACATAATAACTAGAGATGAGCGAACATGCTCGTCCGAGCTTGATGCTCGGTCGAGCATTAGGGTACTCGAAACTGCTCGTTACTCGGACGAATACTTCGCCCGCTCGAGAAAATGGCAGCTCCCGCCGTTTTGCTTTTTGGCGGCCAGAAACAGAGCCAATCACAAGCCAGGAGACTCTGCACTCCACCCAGCATGACGTGGTACCCTTACACGTCGATAGCAGTGGTTGGCTGGCCAGATCAGGTGACCCTGGGATAGACTAGCCGCTGGCCGCGCTGCTCGGATCATTCTGTCTCTGGATGCCGCTAGGGAGAGAGCTGCTGCTGCTCAGGGAAAGCGTTAGGGTGTTCTATTAGCTTACTGTTAGGCAGGAGTGATTCTCAAAGAACCCAACAGCCCTTCTTAGGGCTACAATAACGTTCTACTTTTTTTATTTTAATTTGCATCTTTTACCATTTTGTGAGGAATTAGCAGGGGGACTTGCTACCGTTGTGTTTAGCTCTTAGTGGCACACATATCCATAGCAAAGACCGAAGTGGGAAAATTCAGTAGGGGTTGGATTTCTATTAGGCAATAATCATATACTGCCGACGCCGAGGATTGCGGGGCCTACCTCGGTCCAGGTGTTTCAGGCCTACTATGCCTCCTCCTCCTCCCACCCCTCCTCCACCTCCTCCTCCGAACTACCATCCGTGGGCACGGCGCCATCAGTCGGTAGCTCTAGGCACAGCAGCAGTGCCGTCGCTAAGCGACAGCAGGCGGTGCTCAAACTGCTGAGCCTAGGCGACAAAAGGCACACCGCCCAAGAGCTATTACAGGGCATCACGGCGCAGACTGATCTGTGGCTGGCACCGCTGAACCTCAAGCCGGGAATGGTTGTGTGTGACAACGGCCGTAACCTGGTGGCGGCTCTGCAACTCGGCAGACTGACACATGTGCCATGCCTGGCCCATGTGTTAAATCTGATAGTGCAGCGTTTCCTCAAGACATACCCCAATCTGTCTGATTTGCTCACGAAGGTGCGCCGCATCTGTGCGCATTTCAGGAAGTCCAGCCCAGATGCTGCCACTCTCAGGGCAGCGCAGCGCCGCCTCCAACTGCCCGCTCACCGACTGTTGTGCGACGTGCCCACGGATGGTAGTTCGGAGGAGGAGGTGAAACAGATTCTTGATCTTGAAGCACACAGTAGCTGTGTCCCATATATTTGATTCTGGTTGATCTGCTGGACTTGGCTCCTGTAGTTTCTGCAGTGCCATGTACTTGCCAATTCTGAGGCAATTTGTAGTGGACTTGCGACCGGCGCTTAATTGTGTCTGCGTTATGGCGCACATATTCCATAGCAAAGGCCGAAAGTGGCACAAATTCAGTGGGCTTGGATTACTTTAGGCAAGATAATCTCAGTGTCATCCATCGGCATAGTACTAGATGCTATGATACTTGGCCTAGAAATAGCCATAGGAGAATACAAACAGCTTCTGGGATCTGAGCCTACAGTAGCCGTTCTATATATTTGATTTGGTTGATATGCTGGTGGCTGTGTTTCTGCAGTGCATGTACTTGCCATTCTGAGACAATTGTAGTGAGACTTGCGGACCGCTGGTTCGCGTTTAGGGCGGCACATATCCTAGAAAGGCCGAATTGAGTGGCCAAATTCAGTAGGGGTCGGACTTTATTAGGAAAATATCAGTGTCACTCATTTCCGGATCATTAGTACTGTGCTCTCCTTGATATGTGCTAGAAAATAGCCATAGAGAATACAAAACGCTTCTTGATCTTGAATGCCGACTAGTAGCGTTCTATATATTTGATTTCTGTGCTATCGTTTGTGGTGGCTGTAGTTTCTGCAGTGCGAGATTGCATTCTGAGCAATGTCTGTAGCTGGACTTGGCGAACGCTGTGTTTCGCGTTAGTGGAAGAACATATCCATAGAAAGGCGAAGTGGCAAAAATTCAGATTAGGGGTATTGGATTCTATTCGGCAATAATCAAGTGTCACTTCCTCTGCTGGTATGGTAGCTGACTCCTTGATTAATTGGGCAGAAAAGAGCCATCGCAAATAGGATAGCATGTTGGTTTAAAAACTCAAAAAAAAACAAAAAACACAAAACAAAAAAAAAGAACAAAAACAAAAAAAAACAAAAAAAGTAAGAAAAAATAAAGTTATAACCTTCCATTTAAAAATGTTAACCCAGGGGTAGAGGGGTGAGAAGGTAGAGGGATTCGGGGCCGTGGGCGTCCAAATACTGCAGGGCAAGAGGCCGTGGTCTGGGCGGGGTTAGAGACACCATGGATGATGAGGGAGCAGGGGAACGCGCGAGCGAGCTACACTCCCTAAGGTTATGTCTGAAGTTTACTGGGACTCGTGGTTTAGAGCACGTTGGGCGCCGAGAACAGAGCAGAACTGTGAAGGTAGTCGGTGGATTGCTGACAATGCTTCGAGCATTGTTCCACAACAGTCAGTCTTCCACGCGTCCACCCATGTCACAGAAATCGCCATCCTTCCAGCTCCTGCACATCAGCCTCCTCCCCCCCAGTCTGCCCCCTCAGGACCTCAATTTGGCTTTTATCTCATTTGAACCCGGACATAACTTGAGGAACTGACTTTTATGCGGACCCTTCCCACATCCACAAACCACTTGTACGGTTGCGATGAAGCACTTTTTCCATGCCCAGGTTTTCAAAGTCACAGTCGTGGGTTGATGATGACCTTCTTGACCTGTAGTGGAGGTGTAAAGAGGTGTCGACGAGTGAGGAGACACGGTTCTGTCAGACAGTGGGAAGTTGTTGCGGGACAGGAAGTCGCGGCGGGAGCAGGGACTGAGGGATCGTGAGGAGATGAGGGTGACAGACCAAGTCGGGGTTGAGAGCGGGTGAACACAGTGCTGTCTAGCGACGGAGGGAGAGTCCTCGACCTGAACGGTTGGCAAAGAGGCTGGTGGGGCCAGACGGAGAGGCAGGGACAAGAGCTGGGTGCATCAGCGCCATGTCAATAGTGAAAGTCCGTGGTGAGGGGCTCTTTGCGGCGAGGGCTAGATCTTCAGAAGTGTGGAGGGTTCTTTAAGGAAAACACCGGAGATGACCGACGGAACTGTGGTGGCAACATTTGGCCAAAACCAGGCTGCAGCAGGGGTTCCAACCACTTACTAGCTTAACTACACCAGTATGCGCAGGCATATGAATGCTAAGCACCCCACCAGTGGACACAAGCCCGTTACACTAGGCCGGGCCACACCACTGCTCCTCCCCTGTGTCAGCGCTAGTCAGCCCCCTGCAGGACCCTGCCACAAAACCCCACGTCGCACTCCCGACGATCCTCACACAGGATCACCAGCGTTCGCTCTCCATACCACAGGACGCTGGAGCGGAAACGCAAATATAGTGCAACCCACCCGCACGCCCAAGCCCTAATGTGCACATCTCCAGATTGCTTAGCCTGGAGATTGATGCCCTATAGGCTAGTAGAAGACGAGGGCCTTTCGCAATATGGGCGGGCCGCCCCCCGGTATTCGGTCCCCAGCCGCCACTACTTTTCCCGGTCCGTGTGCGTCCCAGCCCGCACCCAGCAGTGTCAGACAACATCATCCGTGCCCTGACCAACGCCGTTTATGACAAGGTCCACCTGACCACGGACCACGTGGACGAGTGCTGCCGGGAGGGACCACTTATATCGCTGTGACGGCACATTGGGTTAACTTGGTGGAGGCGGGGACCGAGTCTGACCTGGGGCCTGATCACTATACTGACGACGCCGAGGATGCGGGTGGCCTACCTCGGTCCAGGTGTTTCAGGCCTACTATGCTGCCTCCTCCTCCCACCCCTCTCCACCTCCTCCTCCGAACTACCATCCGGGGCACGGCGCATCAGTCGTTAGCTCTAGGCACCAGCAGCAGTGCCGTCGCTAAGCGACAGCGGTCGGTGCTCAAACTGCGGAGCCTAGGCGACAAAAAGGCACACGCCCAAGAGCTATTACCAGGGGATCACGGCGCAGCCTGATCTGTGGATGGCACCGCTGAAAACAAGCCGGGAATGGTTGGTGTGACAACGGCCGTAACTCGTGGCGGCTCTGCAACTCGGCAGATGACACAGTGCCATGCCTGGCCCATGTGTTAAATCTGAGTAGTGCAGCGTTTCTCAAGACATACCCCAATCTGTCTGATTTGCTCACGAAGGGCGCCGCATTTCTGAGCATTTCAGGAAGTCCAGACCCAGATTCTGCCACTCTCCGGCAGCGAAGCGCCGCCTCAACTGCCGCTCACGACGGTGTGCGACGTGTCTCACGTATCTCCTGGGGGAATTCAACAATGCACACCGGGTGGAATTCAACAATGAGCGATTGTAGACTGCCAGATGTCAACTTCCACCAGAACTGGTAGTCAGGTCAGTCAGCTTCCTCAAGTCTACAATGAGGAGTGGACGTGGATGTCTGATATCTGTCAGGTGCTGAGTAACTTTGAGGAGTCAACACAGATGGTCAGTGGCGATGCCGCCATCATCAGCCTCACCATCCCGCTGCTTGGCCTGTTGAAAAACTCTCTGGTCAGCATGAAGTCGGAAGCTTTGCGCTCGTCACAAGAGACGGGGGAAGAATATTCCCTTGTTGATAGCCAAAGCACCCTGAGGTCTGTTTCTCAGCGCATATCGGAGGAGGTGGAGGTGGAGGAGGATGAGGAGGAAGAGGAGGAGAATGTTGGCGAGACACAAGAGGGGACCATTGTTGAGTCCTTCACTGTTCAGCGTGTATGGGCAGAAGAAGAGGAGTTGGAGGAGTTGGAGGAGGAGGAAATGGACAGTCAGGCCAGTGAGGGGAGTGAATTCTTACGCGTTGGTACTCTGGCGCATATGGCAGATTTCATGCTAGGCTGCCTATCCCGTGACCCTCGCGTTCAAAGAATTTATTCCAGCACCGATTACTGGGTGTTCACTCTCCTGGACCCACGGTACAAGCAAAATCTTCCCACTCTCATCCCTGCAGAGGAAAGGAGTGTGAGAATGCATGAATACCAGCAGGCCCTGGTGCACAAGCTGAAACAGTATTTCCCTTCTGACAGCGCTAGCGGCAGAGTGCGTAGTTCTGCGGGACAAGTAGCGAGGGAGAGTAGGCGAGCAGGCAGCTTGTCCAGCACTGGCAAGGGTACGCTTTACAAGGCTTTTGCCAGCTTTATGTCACCCCAGCAAGACACTGTCACCTGTCCCCAGTCTCGGCAGAGTAGGGCTGATCTTTACAGAAAGATGGTGAGGGAGTACGTAGCTGACCATACCATCGTCCTAAATGATCACACAGCTCCCTACAACTACTGGGTTTCAAAGCTGGACATGTGGCACGAACTGGCGCTGTACGCCTTGGAGGTTCTTGCCTGCCCTGCCGCTAGCGTCTTGTCCGAGCGGGTTTTCAGTGCAGCTGGTGGCATCATCACCGATAAGCGTACACGCCTGTCGACTGACAGCGCTGACAGGCTGACGCTTATTAAAATGAATAAAGGCTGGATTTCTCAGAATTTCCAATCTCCACCAGGTGAAGGAAGCTCAACCTGAATAATTGATCCACTCCTCCTCCTCCTCATTTTCCTCCTTCTCCTCCTCTTTGTACAGTAAAGCAGAGGAAACTGGCTATTTTTTGACAGGGCCCACTGGCTCTTGCTATAGTACTTTATGCATTTAATTTTTCTGGAGGGCAACCTACCCGGCCTCTGTTGAAACATTTTTGGGACTGCCACATACAGGCACTCAATCTATTCCATTTTACTGCAGGGCCACCTACCTGCTCCTCTGGTTTGAACAATTTTTGGGACTGCCACATACAGGCACTCAATCTATTCCATTTTACTGGAGGGCCACCTACCTGCTCCTCTGGTTTGAAGAATTTTTGGGACTGCCACATACAGGCACTCAATCTATTCCATTTTACTGGAGGGCCACCTACCTGCTCCTCTGGTTTGAAACATTTTTGGGACTGCCACATACAGGCACTCAATCTATCCCATTTTACTGGAGGGCCACCTACCTGCTCCTCTGGTTTGAAAAATGTTTGGGACTGCCACATACAGGCACTATCCAAATTAAATTGTCTCCATAGCAGCCTCCACACGTTGTCTCCATTGCTACCTCCAAAAGTCGTCCATATAGCTGCCTCCATACATCGTCCCTTTATCAAACGAGGTGTGTCAGGCAGAAATTTGGGTTGTTTTCATGGATTCCACATCAAAGTTGTTAACTTTGTCGCCACCCTGCTGTGTTATCCACAAAATATACTGGCAAACTTTTACCATTTAGGGATATTATTTCAGCGCTTCTTGCGCATCTGTTTACATTCCCCTCACCCGCCATATCCCAAACTTATGAGAACGCTACTACACTTAACTTGGTGCAGGCTGGGACCGAGTCTGACCCTGGGGCTGGTCATATACTGCCGACGCAGAGAATTGCGGGGCCTACCTCGGTCCAGGTCTCAAAGGCCTACTATACCTCGCCTCCCACCATCTCACCCTCCTCCTCCGCCGAATTATCATCCGTGGGCATGGCGCCACAGTCGGAGCTCTAAGGCCAGCAGCAGTGCCGTCGATAGCGGACAGCAGGCGGTGCTGAACTGCTGAGCCTAGGCGATAAAAGGCACACCGCCCAAGAGCTATACAGGGCATTCCACATCAAAGTTGTAACTTTGTCGCCACCCTGCTGTTAATCCCCAAAATATACTTGCAAACTTTTAATTAGGATATTATTTCAGCGCTTCTTGCGCATCTGTTTACATTCCTCCACCGGCATATCCTAAACTTCTAGAACGCTACTACACTTGATCTTATACAAAGGTTCTTAGAAGTGCTGTTTGGGGAGTAGCCTAGAGACAGGGGCTTGGATTGGCGAAAGCCGCCTGGCAGCGGAGGCCAGCTCCATGCCAGGATCCAACTAACATAGTTTTAACTGCAGACCTTTTAATCTACTACTAGTTCACTGCCTCCATACATGGTTCCCTTATCAAACGAGCTGTGTCAGGCAGAATTTTGGGTTGTTTTCATTGGCTTCCATGTTACTTTGTCGCCACCTGCTGTGTAATCCACAAAATATACTGGCAAACTTTATCATGTACCGATATTATTTGAGCGCTTCTTGCTCACACCCCTCCTTGGTTCCTCTCTGCCACCCATTGGTTTGAAGCCTGAGTCCATTTAGGGTATGTCGCCAGACCTCTCTAGCCTGCTGCGCTGCCTCTGCATGCCTCCCCTATAGTGTCAGGGTCAATATTGATGTTTGATGCCTATCTCTTCATTCTACACTCTGTCATGCCATGCTGTGCCCTAATTTTGGCATAATGTGCGATTAAGCAGCTCAGTAGCAATCCTGCATGCCCCTGCTGTTTTCCTGCATTCCGTGGTGTTTCCATCCTTTTCTGAGGTTCCCAGGTGTTTGGCCAAGCTCCCTTGCAGAGCCTGGTCCCCTTGAAAAATGCTCGAAGTCTCCCATTGACTGTCAATGGGTTCGTTATTCGAGACGACCTGAGCATCGGAAAAGTTCGTCTCGAATAACGAGTACCCGAGCTTTTAGTGTTCGCTCATCTCTACTAATAACATTTCACATTTGACTAATAACATTGTGAGAAACACACATGTAATAGCGTTTTACAATCAGCCAGTTTAATAAAAGTGGTTACATCAGCAGAGTAAAGTGATTTAACTAAAACCCAAAATACACAACAGCCAAGTACGCAATTTCCTTTTTACTCTACGTTATTTCTTGCTTACAGCTAATCCTGGGAGTAAGTGTATACACATGCGGCCATATTATAATTACATTACTGCACAGGGGGAAGGATGGGTCTCGTCTTATAACTTTCTCGTTGTGTAGGACCTGTGCTGGTATTATACCCCCAGGGAGAGAACGCCAGGCTCATGTCTGTCACCATCCGCCATTACTACAAATGACTGTGCACATATGTGAATAACATATGAAGAGGAAATCAACCATGAGCAGGGGCGCAGAGGTTGCGGTCGCACTCTGGGCCCAAGAGGTTTAGGGGGGCCCTTATGGTGTCACTTTCCCATATGAGAAGACTAGTATTATATCCATACATAATAGTCAGGGGCCTGGCACAGACTTTGCATGGGTCCATCAGCTTCAAGTTACGCCACTGCCCATGGGTTACAGAAAGGTGACAAGTCAAATGAGCCTTTCTGTTCTGTGACAAAATCCAGAAACAGGATCACAGGCAAAGTTTATACGTAACACTATCCAGGCCGAGGTCAGAGCAGGTGGCAGAGTCAATACAATTAAGACAGAGGTCAGAGCACGCCCACAGGTTCAGAGTTCAGTATTAAGTGGTCAAACATGGGTAGTACAACACAGAACTATAAGGGGTGCGGTCACTGGGTCGTTCTTGGTAAGTTTTTTCGTCGCGTTTCTTGAGCATTTAAACACATTGAAAATGCATGCGTTTTGCATATTTCCGCATTTACCCGCGTTTTGCGGTTGAATCCGTTTTCTTTCCATTGTGAAAGTTAAGCAGCTGTGAACATGTTAATACAGCTGCTTAAACCTGCGAAAACGCATGGTTAACATGCAAAAAAACGCGATGCATTTTCAGTGCATTTAAAAACACCCCAAGTAAGGACCAAGCACGCACTGTGTGACCCACACCTGTAGAGTAAGAGATCTTTATTGCTCAGGCACCATACCTTATTTACTACCCAAACTCCTCCGATAACCAGGGACATTACTCATAGTTCCAGGCACCTGACTGTTGATAATCTTCTCTATTGTCATCCATGTACCTCCTTCCTCTAAATCAACTTTGGAATTATACTAATGTTAGAAGAAGGGCTCTTGGGATTGTTTATCAAGCATCCCTTAGATGCCAGATTCACAGGCTGTTACACGTGCAAGGAGCACTAACCCCTCCAAACTTGTTTTGCACTTCTCTCTGCAGTGAGATTACATAGTGCACGGAATGGGGAAGTGCTGAGGGGCAGGGAGATACAGTGTAACAGTTTGTTAAGCTACTGCACAGGGGCTTGGCAACATCCTCGGAGCATTTTGGCTCAGTAGCATCATTTGAATTTAGGAGGAAGGAGTTAGTTTCTGAAATGGCCCCAAACTATGTTGTAATAAGGTTCTTTATTGTCAGATGGGTGAGACTGCCTGTCTCCGCCTATTGTCAGTAAAGAACTGGAACATGACATTTTTTTCTTGGAAACAATGGAGACTAGAGAGTATCAAGTCAACTACTGCAGAATTAGTTCACTGGGTTTGGTGGATCTGGTAAAAGGTTTCCTTTCAGTACCCAGGGTATGTGGTGGACCTATTAATGGGCAAGATACAACAACATGTCTGGAACCAAACGGCACCACAACCCATTGGGTAGTATCTGATGGATGGAGGGCGTCCTGCTGGAGAGAACAGTGTTGGTAGGAAAGAACTAGAGATAAGTAAATCATTCAGATACAATTCAGAGAACTTTGACACATTTTTTGGAATCAGGTTTCAGGTCCGAATCAAATTGGTCTGAACCCATGTTCTCCAAATATTCTGGAAATTGGTGTTAAACTCCCCTCTATTTTTCTAAGACAACATTTTTTTGTGTAATTTCATTTATTTTATACAATCTTTTTAGTTAACTCTAAATAAACCCTAATGAAAAAATTTGTAATAATGAGCAAATGAGATCGGACCTTTCTATTAAAAAAAAGTCTTTGTTTTAGAGAATAGAGAGCTAAGTTTGTTCATTGAAGAGGGTCAAAAAATATTTGGATTCATGTGACGGTGAATATCTAGGGATTTGCCTAAATCTACGGACCGGCAAGTCTAAAGCAAATCAACTGACTGATGCAGTATGAAGCAAACATACCTTGCGAAAGCTGTAGCTACATGATGCAGATACTTTCTTTTAATCGCTGAGCTGAAGGTTTTGCTGAAAAAACAATTATAACATGCAGGATCTTGTGAAAGCTTGATTGCCTCAGCCTGCATGTTACATGGAGCCTTCGAACGTCCAGACAGGACTAATAAACCTGAGCTTGATCACCTCATACACAGCAGCTGTGGGATATTGCAGCGATTGATATTTTGCCTGCCACCAACACGGTGATTAACATCCTCCTCTCGAGCAGTGCATAATTAGGGTGGAACACTGGAGCCAGGCACAGGAGCGACAGACCTTCTTAGTATAATTGTATAATTGTTTTTTCAGCAAAACCACTAAGCCTCAGGCGATTAACAAGACTTTTTTCTGCATCAGTGTAGCACCATTCTCAAGGTATGTTTGCTTCATACGCATCAAATCAAATGGTAGATTTTATTTAAAATAGAACACATGATCTGAAATAATGACATAAACATGGCAGCCAGGACAAGAAGTAATGGAAATAAAGGATTTGGAGGGAGTATGCGAATATTTACATAAATCTATACATTTATTGCATCACGGGTGTAGATTTATAGAATCCAACTCCATTTTCTTTTCAATCCTCTGGAATACGTGTCCATCATTTTAGACATTACGGCCATACATTTTGTTATAGAGATGTCATTCGATTGCATTTTTACATCCGACGCCGAGTGCTCATAAATAAGAACTGCATAACCTTGCACCAAAGTCACAAAACGCTATTATTAATACGTAACATGACGTGAATACTACAGGACAGTTGACCGTAACTCAATTACAGGAAGCAGTGAGATTAATTCTGCTCATCCCAGAGTCTACAGGACTATGGGAACTCTCCATGACTGTAGCGCGGTCTGGCCGGGAGCATGGTATTACACCATAGATCTGAGTGTGAGGACAGGAGCACTGTATGCCAGACCACACTCCACAACACGCGCAGGACTCCTAGATCATATGTGGCACAGTGGTCATTACAGTTCTGGACGGGCCAAGACTGGTAGGACTGAGGGAACTATGGGGTTTGGAAGAAACGCTCTTCTTGTGAATGAGGTCTTGAGTCGGTGGCCTCGGGTGACAGCTATGAATGATGTGTTTCACTTTACTCCATGGATGAAGCTACCCGTTAGACTACAGAGAACCGGCCGACCTATCAGCACATGCCCACACCTCCCAATCTTGGAGCAAAACAACACACCCTTGACAACATGTAACTTTGGTGGAAAAGGGTCGCCCACTGCTTTAAGGAACAGTATCCGACAAATAACCAATGGAGAAATCCCTTTACAATAAACAAAAGCAAAAATATATGAAAATACTTACAATTGAGACAGATGTTTCACTGTTCTGCGCTGTGTAGTTGTTTGGCACGATATCAGTCAAATCTTGATGAGGCTCGTAACTATGAATCATACAAGCTGCTCTCTGCTTCTTCTCCCCCGCACCCCAGCATGATTAATACCCTCACAACAGCACCCAGGTGTGTGACACCCTGCACCCAGTGATCTCCACAGCAGTTGCTTCTCCCCGATGCTAACCTACATCCTAAGGTATTTTGTCTAATAATAATCCACAAAACAAACTATTAGATCTTATTAATTTAGTTATGATTATTGAGGACCACATCTTGTCCAGATACAGCAAATGATACAATTTTTAAATATACCAATTCCTCAATGTTTTCTAGATCTCTGCTCTTTATATCCCTCTCATGTGATGTCACACATTTGCACAGCTCATTACATCCCTGGTCATGTGATGTCACACAGGTGATGTCACATAGGTGCTGACTCATTCAATCCCTGGTCATGTGATGTCACACAGGTGCATGGCTCGTTACATCCCCAGTCGTTGACATTACACAGTACTCTGCTCGTTATATTCCTGTTCTTGTGTGTCCACAGGTGCACCCCTGTTATATCCTGGTCATGTGATGTTCACACAGGTCAACGCTCAGTATATCCCTGGTCATATGGTGTCACACACAAGTGCATGTTCATTATGTCCCTGGTCATTATATCACGGTGCACTGCTCGTGGTATCCCTTGGCCATTTCATGTCACACAGGTGCACGGCTCATTATATCTGGTCATGTGATGTCACACAGGTGCACGGCTCATGGTATCCCTGGTCCTTTGAGTCACACAGGGTATGGCTCTCATATATCTTGGTCATGTGATGTCCCACAGGTCCACGGCTTGTTATATACCTGGTCATGTGATGTCGCACAGGTGCATGGCTTGTTATATCACGAGCTGTGTGTGACGCCACATGACTTGTTTCTATCCCCCGAAATACAGTGAAGCTGTCTGTAGAATGACACAGCAAGCAAGATCTAGATAACTGTGAAGAATTTATAATATACAATATAACAATAAACAAGCCAATAACGTTATTTGCTGAAATGGACAGCCGGTGGCTTTTGCCCTTTTTGAAGGATAGATTTTAGAAGTTTTTGTTAGTTTTCTGAAATGCTAATGGGACGATGACTTGAATGGATTAAAACTACTTCCTACTGAAGACTTGTACTTTTCCACCTATGTCATTTGACGACCGAACGGGCCTCATCGTAACCTAATGAAGGTTCTGTCCTAATGAAGGTTCTGTCTAATGAGGTTCTGTCCTAATGAAGGTTCTGTCCTCAGTACAGTAAGGTGGGGGAGAGGGAATGTATGGTTTGTTGTAAATTACCTATGAAAATGTGCCACCCAGCTGTGTTATCCACAAAATATACTAATAAACTTTTATCATTTACCAATATTATTTCAGCGCTTCTTGCGCATCTGTTTACATTCCCCTCACCCGCCATATCCTAAACTTATAAGAACGCTACTACACTTGATCTTATACAAAAGGTTCTTAGAAGTGCTGTTTGGGGAGTAGCCTAGAGACAGAGGCTTGGATTGGCGAAAGCTCGCCTGGCAGCGGAGCGCCAGCTCCATGCCAAGATCCAACTAACATAGTTTTAACTGCAGCACCTTTAATCTACTACTAGTTCACTGCCTCCATACATGGTCCCCTTATCAAACGAGCTGTGTCAGGCAGAATTTTGGGTTGTTTTCATGGCTTCCATGTTAACTTTGTCGCCACCCTGCTGTGTAATCCACAAAATATACTGGCAAACTTTTATCATGTACCGATATTATTTGAGCGCTTCTTGCTCACCTCCTTTGGTTCCTCTCTGCCACCCATTGGTTTGATTTATATATTTGAATCTATTGCTCCTCTGGTTCTCTTTTTTGGCATTCTCACAGCCTAATCAACCTACCAGTATGTTTTGGAGTGTGGGAGGAAACCGGAGGACCCTGAGGAAACCCACACAAACACGGAGAGAACATTCAAACTCTTTGCAGATGTTGCCCTGGATAGGACTTGAACCTAAGATATTGTTGTTATTATGTATGTAATTATTAGTAGTATTATTATTATTCATAATTTCATTTATATGCATTATTTGTTTATACAGGCGGTCCCCTACTTAAGAACACCCGACTTACAGACAACCCCTAGTTACAAACGGACCTCTGGATATTGGTAATTTACTATACTTTAGCCTTAGGCTTTATTGTTAATCCTGGTTCTTATTACAATCCAACATTTTTAAAATTTAGTTGTCACAGAGACCAAAAAAATTTGGCTGGAGTTCCAATTATAAAATATTCCGATATACATACAAATTCAACAAACCTACGGAACCTATCCTGTACGTAACCTGGGGACTGCCTGTATTAATTATATATATAACAAGTATTATTATTTTTGAAGCTTTTTATTTTATGTATACAGTGTATATATTTGTTTATACATTTTTTATTTTTATTATTACTTTCAAAAATTTCTTTCAAAATTGAAATTATACCAAATAATAATAATGAACCTTTATTGATTTTGCGCCATCATATTCCGCAGTGCTGTACAGATCACATTTCATCTTCCCTTTAGTAATGTGTCAGGATACAGCCATTGCTGGATATTACATGATGATGTTGTACACTTCCAGGGGGGTTGATCATAGCTGTTTATGCCAATAAAAGCAATTAAAGTGATTTTAGGTTATGCAATCGCCTTTTATAGCAGCTCATGACATTACTAGCGCTTGAACATATGTCTGAGAGCATTTAGCGCTGATAGAAATCCTCCTCTTGTGTTGACTAATAACATTTCACATTTTGACTAATAACATTTGTGAGAAAACACATGTAAATAGCGTTTCATCAGCCAGTTTAATAAAAAGTGGTTACATCAGCAGAGTAAAGTGATTTAAGCTAAAACCCAAAATACACAACAGCCAAGTACGCAATTTCCTTTTTACTCTACGTTATTTCTTGCTTACAGCTAATCCCTGGGCAGTAAGTGTATACACATGCGGCCATAGTATAATTACATTACTGCACAGGGGGAAGGATTGGGTCTCGTCTTATAACTTTCTCTGTTGTGTAAGGACCTGTGATGCTGGTATTATACCCCCAGGGAGAGAACGCCCAGGCCTGCATGGTACCTCCGCCATTACTACCAGATGAACATGTGCACATATGTGAATAACATATGAATGAGGAAATCACCCATGGGCAGGGGCGCAGAGGTTGCGGTCGCACCCGGGCCCAAGAGGTTTAGGGGGCCCTTATGGTGTCACTTTCCCATATGAGAAGACTAGTATTATATACCATACATAATAGTCAGGGGCCTGGCACAGACTTTGCACTGGGTCCCATCAGCTTCAAGTTACGCCACTGCCCATGGGTTACAGAAAGGTGAAAGTCAAACTGAGCCCTTTCTGTTCTGGGTGACAAAATCCAGAAACCAGGATCACAGGCAAAGTTTATACGTAACACTAATCCAGGCCGAGGTCAGAGCAGGCTGGCAGAGTCAATACAATTATAAGACAGAGGTCAGAGCACGCCCAACAGGTTCAGAGTTCAGTATTTAAGTGGTCAAACATGGGTAGTACAAACAGAACTATAAGGGTGCGGTCACACGGGTCGTTCTTGGTAAGTTCTTGGTCCGTTCTTGGAGCGTTTTTTTAACACATTGAAAATGCATGCGTTTTTGCATATTTACCCCGCGTTTTGCTGGTTTGAATCCGTTTTTCTTCATTTGTGAAAGTTTAAGCAGCTGTGAACATGTTAATACAGCTGCTTAAACCTGCGAAACGCATGGTTAACATGCAAAAAAACGCATGCATTTTCAGTGCATTTAAAAACACACCAAGAAAGGACCAAGAACGCACTGTGTGACCACACCTGTAGAGTAAGAGATACCTTATTGCTCAGGCACCATACCTTATCTACTACCAAACTCCATCCTGATAAACCAGGGACATTACTCATAGTTCCAGGCACCGTGACTGTGATAATCTTCTCATATTTGTCATCCATGTCCTCCTTCCCTCTAAAATCAACTTTGGAAATTATACTAATGTAGAAGAAGGGCTCTTGGGGATTGTTATCAGAGCATCCCTTAGATGCAGATTCACAGGCTGTTACACTGTGCAAGGAGCACTAACCCCCTCCAACTGTTTTGCAACTTCCTCTTCTGCAGTGAGATTACATCAGGCAACGGGATGGGGGAAGTGCTGAGGGGGCAGGGGAGGATACAGTGTAACAGTTTGTTAAGCTACTGCACAGGGGGCTCTGGCAACAATCCTCGGAGCATTTCTGGCTCAGTAGCATCATTTGAATTTAGGAGGAAGGAGTTAGTTCTGAAAATGGCCCCAAACTATGTTAATAAGGTTCTTTATTGTCAGATGGGTGAGACTGCCTGGCTCCGCCTATTTGTCAGTAAAGAACTGGAAACAATGACATTTTTTTCTTGGAAACAATGGAGACTAGAGAGATCATTTCAACTAACTGCAGAATTAGTTCACTGGGCTTGGTGGATCTGGTAAAAGGTTCTCTTTCAGTAACCCAGGGTATGTGGGGACCTATTAATGGGCAAGATACAAACATGTCTGGAACCAAACGGCACCACAACCCATTGGGTAGTAATCTGATGGATGGAGGGCGTCTGCTGGGAGAGAACAGGTGTTGGTAGGAAAGAACTAGAGATAAGTAAATCATTCAAGATACAATTCAGAGAACTTTGACACATTTTTGGAATCAGTTTCAGGGTCCGAATCAAATTGGTCTGAACCCATGTTTCTCCAAATATTCTGGAAATTGGTGTATAACTCCCTCTTCTTTTCTAAGACACAATTTTTTTTGTGTAAATTTCATTTATTTTATACAATCTTTTTACGTTAACTCTAAACTAAACCCTAATGAAAAAATTTGTAATAATGAGCAAATGAGATAGGACCTTTCTATTAAAAAAAAAGTCTTTGTTTTAGAGGAATAGAGAGCTAAGTTTGTTCATCTGAAGATGGTCAAAAAATATTTGGATTCTATGTGACGGTGAAATATCTAGGGATTTGCCTCAAATCTACGGACCGGCAGTCTTAAAGCAAATCAACCATTTGACTTGATGCAGTATGAAGCAAACATACCTTGAGAAAGCTGTAGCTACACTGATGCAGATACATATCTTGTTTAATCGCTGAGCTGAAAGGTTTTGCTGAAAAAACAATTATAACATGCAGGATCTTGTGAAAGCTTGATTGCCTTCAGCCTGCATGTTACATGGAGCTTCCTGAACTGTCCAGACAGGACTAATCAACCTGAGCTTGATCACTCATACACAGCAGCTGTGGGATATTGCAGCGATTGATTATTTTTGCCTGCCACAACACGGTGATTACATCATCCTCTCGAGCAGTGCATAATTAGGGTGAGAAACACTGGAGCCAGGCACAGGAGCGACAGACCTTCATTAGTATAATTGTATAATTGTTTTTTCAGCAAAACCACTCAGCTCAGGGATTAAACAAGACTTGTTTCTGCATCAGTGTAGCTACAGCATTCTCAAGGTATGTTTGCTTCATACTGCATCAAATCAAATGGTAGATTTTATTTAAAGAATAGAACACATGATCTGAAATAATGACATAAACATGGCAGCCCAGGACAAGAAGTAATGGAAATAAAGGATTTGGAGGGAAGTAATGCGAATATTTACAATAAATCTATACATTTATTGCATCACCGGGTGTAGATTTATAGAATCCAACTCCAATTTTTCTTTTCAATCCTCTGGAATACGTGTCCCATCATTTGTAGACATTACGGCCAATACATTTTGTATATGAGATGTCATTCGATTGCATTTACTCCGACGCCGAGTGCTCATAAATAAGAACTGCATAACCTTGCACCAAAGTCACAAAAACAGCTATTTATTAATACGTAACATGACGTGAAATACTACAGGACAGTGACCGTAACTCAGATTTACAGGAAGCAGTGAGATTAATTTTGCTCATCCCCAGAGTCTACAGGACTATGGGAACTCTCCATGACTGTAGCGCGGTCTGGCCGGGAGCCTGGTATTACACCCATAGATCTGAGTGTGAGGACAGGGAGCACTTGTATGCCAGACCACACTCCACACACCGGCAGGACTCATAGTAGTCATATGTGTGCACAGTGGTCATTACAGTTCTGGACGGGCCAAGACCTGGTAGACTGATGGGAACTGATGGGGTTTGTGAAGAAACGCTATTCTCGTGAATGAGGTCTTTGAGTCGGTGCGCCTCGGGTGACAGCTATGAATTATGTGTTGCATTTTGCTACTCCAGGGATGAACTGACCCGTTAGACCTACAGAGAACCGGCCGACCTATCAGCACATGCCCACACCTCCCCACCGTGGAGCAAACAACACACACTTAACAACATTGTAACTTTTGGTGGAAAGGGGTCGCCCACTGCTTTAAGGAACAGTATCCGACAAATAACCAATGGAGAAATCCCTTTACATGAGCACAAAATATATGAAATACTTTACAGACTTGAGACCAGATGTTTCACTGTTCTGCGCTGTGTAGTTGTTTAGGCACGATATAGGCAGAATCTTAGATTGAGGCTCGTACATATGATCATCCTACAAGCTGCTCTCTGCTTCTTCTCCCCCGCACCCCAGCATGAGAATGACCCTCACAACAGCACCCAGGTGTGTGACACCCTGCACCCAGTGATCTCCACAGCAGTTGCTTCTCCCCGATGCTAACCTACATCCCTAAGGATTTATGTCTTATAATAATCCACAAAACAAACTATTAGATCTTATTAATTTAGTTATGATTATTTGAGGACCACATCTTGTCCAGATACAGCAAATTATACAATTTTTAAATATACCAATTCCTCACTGTTTTCTAGATCTCTGCTCTTTATATCCCTCGTCATGTGATGTCACACATTTGCACAGCTCATTACATCCCTGGTCATGTGATGTCACACAGGTGATGTCACATAGGTGCATGACTCATTACATCCCTGGTCATGTGATGTCACACAGGTGCATGGCTCGTTACATCCCCAGTCGTGTGACATTACACAGGTACTCTGCTCGTTATATTCCTGTTCTTGTGTTGTCACACAGGTGCACCCCTTGTTATATCCCTGGTCATGTGATGTCACACAGGTGCATTGCTCATTATATCCCTGGTCATATGGTGTCACACAAGTGCATGTCTCATTATGTCCCTGGTCATTATATCACAGGTGCACGGCTCGTGGTATCCCTGGCCATTTCATGTCACACAGGTGCACGGCTCATTATATCTCTGGTCATGTGATGTCACACAGGTGCACGGCTCATGGTATCCCTGGTCATTTGATGTCACACAGGTGTATGGCTCATTATATCTCTGGTCATGTGATGTCACACAGGTGCACGGCTTGTTATATACCTGGTCATGTGATGTCACACAGGAGCACGGCTTGTTATATACCTGGTCATGTGATGTCGCACAGGTGCATGGCTTGTTATATCACAGCTGTGTGTGACGCCACATGAGCTTGTTTCTATCCCCCGAAAATAAGCAGTGAAGCTTTCTGTAGAATGACAGCAAGCAGAGATCTAGATAACTGTGAAGAATTATATAATATACAATATAACAATATACAAGCAATAACGTTCATTTGCTGAAACTGGACAGCCGGTGGCTTTTAGCCCTTCTGAACGAAACAGATTTTAAAAAAGTTTTTGTTTAGATTAATCTGAAATGCTAATGGGACGATAAGTTAAATGGATTAAAACTACTTCCTACTGAAGACTTGTACTTTTCCAGGATGTCATTTGACGACCGACGGGCCTCATCAGTAACCTAATGAAGGTTCTGTCCTAATGAAGGTTCTGTCCTAATGAAGGTTCTGTCCTCAGTACAGAAAGGAGGGGGGTTTGTGTAAATTACCTATGAAAATGTTACTGATCCCATGAAATACTTTACAGACTAGGGGGCAGATTTATCTCAAGTTTTTCTATTTTGCATTGTTTTTTTGCATCTAAATTGTCTCTATTTTGCGCCATATTTGTCTAATGTCAAAATTTGCTTAGATAGATGTGATCCTTCTCTGTGGTTTGTTTTTGAGACTTTTTTATATATTTGAGACTTTTTGTAAAAAGTCTCAATGAGAAAAAAGTCTATAAATCAGCTTCAGCCGACGACATTCTGCTGGCAACAACCAATCATTTACCATTTGGGAACATTCTTCAGACTCATAGTTTGTTTTTGGGGGGATTTAATATAAAAATAAAAAAATAGATATCATTTTATGTTTTAATTGTAATAATAGTGTTTCAGCTTTGTATATACAGACGTCCTATCCCTGTGTGTCCTGTACCAGGTGCGGCCGCAGTCAATGCTCCTTTTCTCACATACATTATTAAACTTGTGCAGCTCAGCAACGTGTCCTTACATTGTGGGGGTCATTTACTAAGGGCCCGAATCGCGTTTTTCTGTCGGGTTACCCGAATATTACTGTTTTGTGATCATTTTCCCTGAATTGCCTTGGGTTTTTGGCGCGCGCGCGTGGGTGGTGGTGCGTCTGGGGGGGGGCGCGTGTGGGAGGGAAAACGGGGGGGGGGGGCTGGCGTGGCTGTCGGAAAACCCGTCTGATTCGGAAAAACCGCCGTATTTAAAAAAAAAATGTGTCAGGCTAGCTTGGTGAACTTCAGTGAACTCTGACGGACTTCAGCGCAGCAGCGACACCTGGTGGACATCGGGCGCACTACCTTAGTGAGTCGCCGGAAGACACGAATCAGTGTCGGAGAACCCGCCGCTGGATCGCGAATGGACCGGGTAAGTAAATCTGCCCTTGTATGTCACTGACGCTTCACTATGTGCACATAGATGGGCCAATATACTGCCTGATCCTCCCCCTGAATACAGGGGGAGGAGTCAACCTCAGCAGAAGATAGTGATTGGCTTTGGCGATTTCCAAATGAGGTCAGTGCCCTTATATGGAGAATAAAATCACTGGGGACCTCCCTCCTGCTGAGTGACACTTGTGTTCAGGCAGGGTGAGGGGGTTAATGTGAATAGCCGCATATTATGATACTTTATATTGTATAATTGTTTTCTGATTTAAAAAAATCAGTTTAAAAAACAATATATTAAAAAACATAAAGAACTGCTGCTTCTGATGCTTCGGACAAAATGTTTATAAAATGCTTGTTTCTAAATAGAGGTTTTTGAAATTTTAATAATTAAAAAAATAAAACATGTTTTTTTACTTCAGGGAAATCGTTTATCAGTGCGTAAATTAAAATAATGATCATCTATCTGACTTTTCTTGTGCTTCCTCGTAGATTTTTGCGTGTATTTTTTTCACAATGAAGTCTATGGGGGAGTGAAAATCTGCATCAATGTGCAGTTTCCATGCAGAATTCTCAGTCAAAACGGATGGGGGAAAAAGAGGAAAAATGCGGAAAATCTGCTTTAAAATAGCATATAAAAAATGCACATTGGATGCAGATTTTGTGCATGACAACATGTGCAGAGCCGAACACACAGGCATTTTTTCACCTATATTTTATAACCAAAAAATGAAGAAAGTTCATTTATCAAATGTGATTGGATGAATGTGATCTGATTTTTTTTTTGTTATCTGCACCTGCTCTGTAGAGAAGGCACTTTTGAGACTTTTTTTGAGACATTTTAAAAAAGTTGCATATCATAAATTAGGAAAAACACCTGCGCCATGCGTCGCTTACTTTTGGAAAGTCTCAAAAAAAGAGGCAAATATGGTACAAATACCAAAAAATACCTAAATGTCAGGTCATTTAAAAACTTGGCAAGGCCACAGACTCTTTATAGCCCTGGACCCATGACCTGAACTTATGTGTGTGTATCAATTTCTCACTGTTTTCTAGATCTCTGCTTGCTGTCATCGATCAGCTTCATTGTTTACTTCCTGTGGATAAGTACCAGCGCGGCCGTAACAAAAATGAGTCACGTGGGACACTTCTTAAATACATGTGCAATCAGTTTACACCTAATAGAACATGTAAAGTCATACAAAAAATAATTGGGGGATGGCCCTTAGTGAATGGGCCCCCCCCCCCCCACTATTCCTTTAGCTTGAAATAAATAAATGATGTGACTTTTTCTAGTTTGCCCCCGGCTCCTCTGCTTCCAGCGGGTACAAGGATACAAGCGGGCACAAGGATACAAGCGGGAACCAGGATATCCTCATGTCACTGCCCACATCAGAGCGGCATAGTCTGATTGGTGGAGCTGAGAGCAAACAGCTACTCCAGGACAGATCCCTATACACGAGCTTGTACAGTAATAGTAGATATTAGCTACAGAATAATTATTAGCTTTTCTATGGAAATAATTCAATATATTAATAATTTATTTGTTTCTATAGCAACCCTTTATATAACATTTTACATGCATTATTAGAAATAAAAGACACAACACAGTATAGTCAGTAAAATAATGTGATATTTTATTGTAATGTAATTTTTTAATGTGTAATGTAAGTGGTTGTTACCTCCGGTCACTCACAGGGAGTGTACAGCGGCGCTCAGGACAGGAAAAACCCCCTGTGGAGGAAACCTGCAGGGAAACCATGGCCGCTGCACTGCCCTTCCTCCGGGCGTACTAAGGGAGGTAACGCTACAACATGTGTGTGGTGGGGGTGTATGTACCTACCTACAGTGACTGCATGTGACTACCTACAGTGATTGAGTAGTGGGTGTTATGTGCTGTGAGGCTTCTGCACCTTACCCATGGACAGACGGCTTCATCCACACCGGCCTCCTGCTCTTCTCCATGTTGGTCTTGCAGCTGTCATCCTGCCGGTGGATATAGAGATGTTTGTGGAGATCTCGCAGACTTTCCTCTTGCGTGGCTGAAGTTACAGGATGTGACAGCTGAAGCCACTGCTGGTGGACTCTTTCTGCTCTTCCTCGGGGGCTGGAGCTGAGGGGCTAGGGTGGACTCTTGGTTTTTCTCTTGTCCATGCCCAGTGTGTGGGATTCTGGGCCATCAGCCGATGACAGGTGTCCACGTCTACCCAGGCTCTGAATCCAATTTTCTGGAACATCAGGTCGCGATGATGTAAAAACTGGTCTATGTTGATGAACCAGTACGGTCCTAAGGCGCAGAGGAAGAGGATTCTGCGGATGCTCGGATCGTCGTCCTCAAACTGACTGGCGAGGTACAGAGCCGGGAAGAAGAAGTACTTGTACTGTGAGCTGGGGAGTCTTGCTCTTCTGAAATACGCACACACGGCTGCCAGGAGGTATTTGTGTGTCAGGGTGCGGCTTCTGTCGCACTCAATTAGGTTCTTGATGGGTTGAAACTCCAGGAATTTGAGGAAAGCCTTCATCTGCTTGTCCATCTTCCTCTTGGGTTCAGGCTCCTTCATGTCTTGCCTTTGGTCTTGACACGAAGTGGTTGGTAGATCTGTGTTATCCTGGAGATCCAGCTTCCTCCTCTTGGGTTCAGGCTCCTGGTGGTCGGATGGTGAAGTCTCCTCCGGTCTCTTTCTCTTCATGCCTTTTCCTTGGTCTTGACATGAAGTGTGGTAGACGTCGTTATTCCTCCTGGAGATTGGGGGGAGCCGGCCCATTCTCTCCTGACTCGGTCAGTCCAGCTCCTCTTTGGTTCAGGCTCCTGGTGTCGGGTGATGAGTCTCCCCTGTCTCTTTCTCATCATGCCTTTTCCTTTTCCTTGTCTTGACATTAGTGGTGTTGGGATATCTGCGTTGTCCTCCGGGAATTTGGGGGGAGCCGCCATCTTCTCTTCCTGCTCGGTCAGGTCCAGTTTCCTCCTCTTGGGGGCAGGCTCATGGGGGTCCGGTGGTGAGCTCTCCTCCTGTCTCTTCCTCTTCATGTCTCTCTTGTGTCTTGTCTTGTGGTGTGAGTGTTTAATCCTCTGTGTGTATCCGGGTTCGGCAAAAATGAACAAATCCAAATTCAGCAAAAATGGAGCCGGTCTTCTCTCTGTGCGAGCGATCACGGACTGGCACCAACTGCCGTTTTCTTCCCTGCATTGAAATAATGCCCTGCAATCCTATTGGCTGCTGAGCGTGGCACCTGCCACCATGACTCACACAGCAGCAAGTCTTAAAGGGAAATCCTCTAATGCCAAGTTATATCTTATACTATTATTACTATATATATATTCAGCGCTGATCTGGTTAATTTTTAACATTTCACCTTACAAAAACTGTGTTATAATAATAAATGGTTAGGCCTCATTTATTAATATTGTGAAAAACAATGTGTGCACGTAGCAACCAATCACAGCTCAGCTTTAATTCCTGCCAATTCAAGAGTTCTCAGTAAAGAGAAAAAAAAAAAATTTATGAGTACTGTGCCATGTGCATTACACTATATACCTGCTGCCTCCCTTCTGCTGGACAGATACAGGATATATATCATGCAGTCACTGTCACTATGGATTATACAGGATATATATCATGCAGTCACTGTCACTATGGATTATATTGCAGATCTTTTATTTATTAACACTGTTTACAAAAACTATGATTGTTGTACACAGTAATTAACCAATGAGAGCTCAGCTTTTATTCCTCACGCTGCTATAATAAAGTGAATTCTGCGCTGTGATTAGTTTCTTTAGGCAACAGACAGATTTTTTTAATGACAGTTTTGATACATTTGTGCTGTTAAATACAGTTTCCATGTAACACGGCGCATGGATAAGAGGCCGACAGAGGAGCAGAGCCTCAGCAGTCACTAGAGAATTGTCACCTCTCCAAAACACAGCTCCCAACCTTTCAGAATTTTAGGTTATACCACTCTGTCCCAGAGCAGCAGGGGACAGTATCTGTATCTGGTCGCAGATACAGTTGAATATAATGGTGAAACAGGGGGGAAGAAAGGTCATAGTATGAGGAAGAGAAGGAAAGGGGCCACAGTGTGAGAGGGAGGAGGAGAGGAGCCACAATGTCAAGTGGGGGGAGAGGGGCCACAATGTGAGGAGGAGAAGTAGAGGGGCCAGCATGTGAGTAGAGGGAGGATAGGGGCCACAATGTGGAGGAGAGGTGTCACAAAGTGAGAGGGAGGGGGAGAGGGTAAACAATGTGAGGAGGAGGGTAATCAATGTAAGAGGGAGGGGGGAGGAGGCACAATGTGAGGGAGAGGAGGAGAGACCCCCCCCCCCTCCTCCCTATATATTGTTCCCACCTCTTCATTCCCATACATTGTGGTCTTATATTACATCAGATTTCGCAACCAGCATTGTGAATCTGTTGCTGTATAAGGCTTTCTGTCTCGCTCTGCTTGGTTCTGGTTGTGTATCTATGTATTGAGCTTGGTGCCTGGGCTGGATCTATGTAATAAGATTTTTTTTTTTGGCACTGTTCACTCATAAGTTCACCTCTAGTGGTGTCTGCTACTCCATTCTGTTTTGGAACTGATGGCAGACAGGCGCCTTTCTATTTACCGTCCTTTCTTACCGACTTACATGTATGTAAGTTTTTCTGCCGCTTCTTTTCCATTATTATAACAACAAACATGGCGCTGCAGCCTGCGGCATTTGTGTTGTTATAAACAATGGAAAAAGTTGTGACGGGCACCACTAATGGTGTGAACTTAGCCTAACAGGTTAAGTTATGTTACAGTCTTTAACGTATGTTTTTGATGTGGGGTAGTGGAACTAAGCCCCGGAATTCCTAGGGGGTCATTTATCTTATTTCACAGCGAATTGAGGCGTAACATTCCAAAAAACAGAAAATAGGCACAAAACAGCCATTACGAAGCAAAATGGTGCAAAAACACCAATGGAATGAAAAGATAAATGACCCCCCCTAGTGTTTGTATTCCCCTCAGTATTCTGCTGCCGGTTCTAGACAATATTCATCATTTCTGATGAGAATAGACGCCTGTGGAGTTTGGGGTGTTTTCTTCTCTTCCAGTTTGTTTACTTTTATCACTTCTAGTTGTACCATCACAATCTCGTCTGGATAATGTCATTCGGCTCCATCTGCTATTCCTCCGCATCCAAAGGAAAATATCCGTGTTGTGTGTCAGAGGAGGCTGAACCGCAGCTCTGAGGGACGCTAATACTTTAATGGCTGCACTTACACAGGCGACATGTTTCCTGCCACTCACAGAGAGGGTTGGGAAGGGATATTGTGGGACTTTCAGCAGTTATTTACAAGTTATGGACAAAACCAGTAATTATTATCTCAGTTCTTTTTGTAAGATTTTTGTCTTTTTTGGTACATTGCAGGGGATTCAACAATGTGTCTCAGGTTTTGCCACTTTCTAGTTGGAAAACACTTGTCTTTTCACTCTGATGATGAACCCTGGTGCAGGATAAGACTGTCTGTTCCTACGTTAGACCTACTTTTAGTTGGTCTAAGCTGTGCGCCAGAATTTTGGGCGCACGGACGATTTCCTGCAAGCCAGACCCCTTTCGCAGGAAACCCCACCCATCTCCCGAAGGTCACGCCCCCTTTATCGGACAAGTCGGGAAAGTGCCAAAAAAGGTTTAAAAGCCTTGATAACTACGGTGCTTTTGGCAAAATTCTGTATTTTTGGCGCAAAACCACCAGAATTGTGGCGCATGTGCGTTTATAAATCCCCTCCCCATTGAAACTAAATGCCAAAAGTTTCTAAATTTTACGTATGTAAACGCTTATATTACTTTCCTTTCCTAGTTCCCAACTCCTTTCTAGTAAATCTGTCTTCTCTCTGACTCCAGGCACTGGAGGACCCCACACCACGAGGGTCCCAATCCCAAACATTCTCTGGAAGTCTCTTATGCTAGAATGAAAATTTGCAGTCAGTTTTCTATGATATATCTATTAGGCTGAGAATCCCCCTCCCGATTCTTTGATTCATAATATGTTGTGCCTACCTTTACCAAAAAAGGATCAAAATGACAAAAAAAGATACATTTTTTGCAACAAAATTGACTTTTCATGCTTTGTACACACACAAAAAGCAAACAAAGCTACAGCACTCAAACCCAAAGTGCCACCAACAAGATCTTCCAACTGGTGTGAATTATTGGATCTAGTTTGGGGATCGAATTTTAGTATTTTGTCTAAAATTTTGAATGATAGGATGTGTTCTGGGGTCTGAATAGTAAGATGTGTTTGCGTGGGTTTCCTCTGGGTCCTGCAGTTTCTTCCCACACTCCAAAACATACTGGTAGGTTGTTTAGATTGTGAGCCCCATGGGGACAGGGACCAATGTGACAAGCTTGTGCAGCGCTGCGTAATCTGTAGGCGCTATATAAATAAAAAATTATTATTATCTGGTCTAAGGCGCTATGGTATATGATGGCGCTATATACATAAAGAAGGTTGTTTTTTTGAGTACAGTATTTAGTCGAATTTTATTTCACTGCATGGAAAACTGCATACAAAATCACAGCTTTGACATGTCCCCCCAAAAATAACATCATTTCAAAGTCAAAGTGTACCCAGTAATAACTTTTTCTGGATACATTTAGAGAAACTTTTTATTTTAAAATGTTTTCATTTTATGTTGTTATATGCTTTAGGATATTGTATTGAAAGAGCAGAAGGTCATTCCATCAATAAACGTCAGAGATTCCGCCTTTTTTTTTCTATTATATCCCAGGAATGACACAAAATCTGTAAATGAAGAATGAAAAAGTCTGCAGATCAAGACTAATAATTGCTCTCAGCGCATCCATAGCCCAAGATCCGAAGCTCCTGCCAGCCGTGCAGGTCCGTGCCAGCAAATGCTGACCTCAGAAATCCGACACTGAAGTTTACAGATCCAGTTACAATTTTTTCCACCTCTTTTTTTTCATGGACACAAGTCCCGCAGTGTTCTCCAGATGTAAATAACTGCAGCAAGTTACTGCGGGTATCTGCCCACCAGTGCTTAGCTATGACACTGGCCGCTGCTCTTCACTGCCCATAGGATTGTTAAATAATAGAAATTCTGCAGACTATATGAGAGTGAAGAGTTTCTTGAAGGTCACCTCTTCTGACTGATCGCTTCTCCTCACCTCTACTTACCGGTGACCTCTCCTATCCAGTCCCCTCTTCTGACTGGTCACCTCTCCTCACCTCTCCTGACTGGTCCCCTTTCCTGACAGGTTACCTCTCCTGACCGGTCACCTCTCCTCACCTCTCCTGTCCAGTCACCACTCCTCACCTCTCCTGACTGGTCTCCTTTCCTGACAGGTTACCTCTACTCACCTCTACT
This sequence comes from Engystomops pustulosus, assembly GCA_019512145.1. Classification (NCBI taxonomy): domain Eukaryota; kingdom Metazoa; phylum Chordata; class Amphibia; order Anura; family Leptodactylidae; genus Engystomops; species Engystomops pustulosus. The sequence goes on along the minus strand of CM033649.1, from coordinate 14,269,131 downwards.
TACTGGTCACCTCTCCTGTCCAGTCACCACTCCTCACCTCTCCTGTCCAGTCACCACTCCTCACCTCTCCTGTCCAGTCACCACTTCTCACCTCTTCTGTCCAGTCACCACTCCTCACCTCTCCTGTCCAGTCACCACTCCTCACCTCACCAGACTGGTCTCCTTTCCTGACAGGTTACCTCTCCTCACTTCTCCTGACCGGTCACCACTCCTGTCCAGTCCCCTTTCCTGAACAGTCCCCTCTCCTCACCTCTCCTGTCCAGTCCACTCTCCTGACCGGTCACCTCTCCTCACCTCTCCTGATCAGTCACCTCTCCTGACCGGTCACCTCTCCTCACCTCTCTGTCCAGTCACCACTCCGCACCTCTCCTGACTGGTCTCCTTTCCTGACAGGTTACCTCTCCTCACTTCTCCTGACTGGTCACCACTCCTGTCCAGTCCTTTTCTGACATTCCCTCGCTCACCTCCTCTCCTACCAGTCACCTCTCCGACCGGTCACCCTCCTCACCTCTCCTGTCCAGTCCACCTCTCCTGCCGGCACCCTCTCCTCACCTCTCCTGACTGCTCCTTCCCTGACAGGTTCCTCTCCTCACTTTTCTCCTGCCGTGTCACCACTCCTGTCCAGTCCCCTTGTTCTAACAGCCCTCGCTCCCTCACCTCTCCTGTCCAGTCCACTCTCCTGACCGGTCACCTCTCCTCACCCTCTCCTGTCCAGTCACCACTTCTCACATCTCCTGACTGGTCTCCTTTCCTAACAGGTTACCTCTCCTCACCTCTCTTGACCTTACAACACTCCTGACCGGTCTCCTTCCTGACAGGTTACTTCTCCTCACCTCTCCTGGCCAATCACCTCTCCTAACAGGATACCTCTCCTGACTGGTCTCCTTTCCTGACAGGTTAATTCTCCTCACCTCTCCTGACCAGTCACCTCTCCTGACTGTGTCCCCTCTCCTAACAGGTTACTATCTCCTGAACAGGTTACCTCTCCTCACCTCTCCTGACCAGTCACCTCTCCTGACCCACTGGGCCCCTCCCCTGTGGGGTTCCCATAGCAGTGGCAGTGGAGCACCAGCCATGAAACAAGTTGAGCCTCCTGCCTCAGGCAGCACCACCTGCAGCAGAATAGGGAGGCAACATCAGAGGCGCAGTTACCTGCTACAAAGCAGGACCTGACACTTATAAATAGGATCTCTAAACAACAATGTCAGCATGGAAGATAGACATGGAATAGAGAACCCATTTAACCTGATATATTACCACTGGATGGGATGCTGGGGGCGCCACTCTACCCGTTGGATACAATTGTAACAGATCATCATCTAAGTCTAAGAGGGTGCACCAGATGTGGCAGTTATTTTATGCAGATATTCCCGCAATCCTTGACTCATCCATGATACAATCTGTTTGTGTTACAAATCTGCAACAAATTTGACATTTTACAAATTTTGAAATCTACATCATGCCCCCAAATCTGCATGGATAAAATTATTTTTGAGAATCACATATACAGATAAGGCACAGGAGAGGCTACAACTCTGTGCATGTTACATCTAACCCAGTTAAAGGGGATCCAGTAGTCGGGTTCTCTTTGACCAGTTTTCTTACATGGAAGCCAATGCATATTGTATCAATTTATACTTTACTCTTTCCTTATCTGACCTCCCCGAGCCTGGCAGACTGTAGAGTTAGATCCTACACACAACTATTTTTGCAACTTAAGTCCTTGATGCGGTGCCAGCAAACCTTGATCCCACAAAGTCAGATGGACCATCTCTTTAAAGTTCCCTCCAACTTGATATCAGAGAGATAAAGTGCCATGGGAAACCAGTGTAAGCACGTCTATATTTTGCATGCCCCATTTGACTGAATGTCTGTAGCGGAAATACTGTATAAAAGCTCAATCTATAAAGATCTGTAAGAATCAGATCACTTAAGGAAGAGGAAATCATGGACATTCCTCGGATTTTATTACTCTGATTATTATAGTCCAATGTTTATTTGTTATGGCCCAGAAAAGTGTCCTTAAAGGGGTTGTCTACATTAAAAAAAACTAGGGTGAGGAAGCAATAGTTCTTCTTACAGAGACTTTGCTAATTAAAAGCTTTCAGGCGTGTGAGGACTCACAGCCATTGATTCTCCACAGTTAGGTAGTATATTTATAGCAGTTTGGTTTTTAACCCGCATCATGTCATTAGGCTTCCTGAAAGTCATGCTTGATGTTAAGGGGGCCGTCTTACTCGGTAGCTTGGAGGCAATGGGGCTTATGTACTAAGGGTCCCGGATTGCACTTTCGTTGGACTGTTCACCGTTTTCGGGGATTGCACGGCTGTGACAGGTAATTAACAGGTGTCCTCGCTGGGACTGCGCCGCACGCAATCAGTTTTTGGCGCAGCTGCGCTGCTTTCATGCGACAGAAATAGGAGTTGTGCCATCAGACTGATTTGGACTGAGCGCGGGATTTAACTTTCTAACTGTGTCTCAACCAATGCACTTACATGCACCAGGAAGAAGAAGGTGATCTCTGTCGGACCTGAGCGGGGAAGCGACACATGCAGGATATCGGGCGCAGGATCTTAGTGTATCGCAGCACAGCGCATTATCGGCGGACAATGCACTCTGTGAACTCCTCGGACCGGGTAAGTAAATGTGCCCCAATGTATTCCTTGTCCCATCCTGGAAAACAAATTTGCATATTTCAATAAAACTAAACAGACAATGGTGGCAATTAAAAAATACCAAAAAAGAAAAAAATTAAAAAATCAATGTTCATTTCAACTCTGCGATTCTGTTAACTCAACATTGAACTTGCCAATAGGACTGATATAATACAATTGATACAGTGGCCATTCACATGAAAGGGGCACTTTACAGCTAGTAGAATGATATTTCATAATCCTATTAGCTTAAAGGGATTTACCCTTTGTAGAAAACTCCGAACTCTTACTTTGCTAAAGTTTTCTATGCGCAGCCTTTTAGCTGACTGTTCGGCATGTAATACTACATTTTACCAGCAGTGGCCACTGCAGGGAAATTGCTTGGCCAGCCACAGGATATCCAAAGCCAAATCATGGCGATCAATTGATTTTTTAACACACTTAGATACTAAAGCCCTTAAAATGAATGTACCCAGATTAGAATTATCCTCTAGTGCAGTGATGGCAAACCTTTTACACACCGAGTGCCCAAACTACAACCAAAACCCACATATGTTTCGCATAGTGCCAATGAGACAATTTAAGCAGTAACTTATTACTCCCTGTTCTTTCACAGGATTAAATTGTATAGGCCCCTGAGGACACCAATACAGTAGAAAGAAGGAGAAGAAGTTTGGATTTTCATTGTAGCTTCCTTCTAGGGTCCTGGGCTGCCTGGGACTGCAAGAGGCCTTGAGTCCTGTCTGGCAAACTCTGCCCTGGGATGATGGCAAGAGTGCCCATTTAGAGGGCTCTGAGTGCCAACTCTGGCACCCGTGCCATAGGTTCGCCACCACTGCTCTAGTAGAATCCAGATTGGGCTATTTTGAGGTGGACCTCTGAAGTCTGTTATTGTGTTGGGGCTTGGGCCCACTGGAGGATCTTCTGATTCTCTGGTGGACCAGTCTGACACTATGAATGTAAGTTCTGTAGATACCACCACACAATGTGCTATATCTTTCTTCTACAAATCTGCTACTTCAGTAGATTTGTCCTTACAGTGCAAAATGTCAGAGCTTTAGGCTACTGTCAGTGGAATCTAGATAAACATTTCTAGAATTGCCTGGAGGCCCTATACCAGCATTCCTGGTAGCCTGAATGAATGGCATGTGAGCCATCCAGCTCATCCTGTGACCCCCGATCAGCTGCAGTCAGCATATTCTCACGTTGTATAATCATTTTCTTGCATGAAAAGTTCATTTTTTTGCACAAAAATCCTAAAAACTCCAGTTTCAACCACAAACTTAATTCCATGAAAACACATTCCTTTAAGTAAAATGTGTGAATAGATCTCTGTATGTAAATCCTTATGGGGGACAATTTACTTATGTGGAGGAACCTTTCATGGTGTGTGGCCAACTAATGATCATTAAAATACCCTTGAGATGGAATTTGTTAGTAGTAACCATTAGACGTATGAAGATGCTTTGATCTTTTTGTGGAGAGAGGGAAGGATCAGGAAAGGGTAAGCTTCCCCCTTGCATTTTGATACAATTGGATGCCTTAGCACCAGTGAAGTGATGTAAGGGGGATTCTAGGAATTGCATTTGTCCAAAGATTGTATAGACCCCAAACCATGATTCCTTCCCAATGACCCAAGACGACATCCTCTAATAAGTTCAGAACCTAAACCAAATTCCCTAAATATTTGTAGATCTCAGGTCTAGTTGTAGCCCTAACTCCCTACCCCTATTAACAAATCTTGTATCCAGGCCAAATCCCAAAAACAAATGCAAAACCCAGAGTGGGTGGCACTCTGTGCAAAAACAATTCAAAAATGGAATTAAAAATAGGGGGCAGAATGAGGGACTGTAATGAGGATGTGATATTTTTTATCTTTCCCATAGAGCTATGTAAATTTCCCAGTGATTGATAGAGTTAGGGAGAAGGGAACCCGTCCCTTTACTGCTCTGACTTGTTTAGTCTCAGCTTTTGGAAGATTGTTCCTGGGTGTGCCTTCATCTTGGATGCCAGACCTCCTGCCAAAATCTTGTTTATTCCATGCCAATGTGCTTTATGTTGCAATGATCCTTTCTCACATAAATATACTTCTTGTAAAGTTTGTGTTTATTATAAAAAATGCATTTTATTACCAACGTTGGCTCGGACTCTCCGACTATTAACAACTCTCTCTGAAAGCCAAACAACACGATTGGTCTTTTCATTGAAAACTATAAATGCCCCATCGAGGCAGATTTACCGGTATGTCGAAAATTCCTTCCACTCATCTCATTTATCGAGGGTTTTGGACACTTTTATTACTTGCATTATGAAAGGGGCGTGGCCATACAAATGACTTGAGTTGCCCCAAAACCTTAAGAAACTTTTGCCAGATTTTCCTGGCATAAAATTAACCAACAAATAGGAGGCACATGATGGACTTAGGGGATCTACACCAGATTTACCATCCAGGATCTTTATCAAAAGCTCATCCTCTTGATAAAGATGCTAATTTAGATCCATAAGGGATTTTTCCATTCATACCATACCATTTGGAGAGTTTAATTTTTTTTCACAAAAATAACTTTATTAAATAATTTTTTTTCTAGGATTTCTGACATGGGGGGGGGGTACATCTTATATTTATGTGTATTTTTTATTAAATGTATTTTAATAAGAAAAAAATGTATTATCATCAAAATCCATCATGATAAACCAGGGACACTTACTCATAGATACAGGCACCGGGACTATGGTAATCTTCTCACCTGGCACAAGCACCCGTCTCCTGTCCAGGGGTGTAACTACAGTGGTAACAGCCATAGCGGCTGCCATGGGGCCCGCAGTGTCAGGGGGCCCCAGCATCAAACCTGACATCTCCGACTATTAACAACTCTCTCTGAAAGCCAAACAACACGATTGGTATTTTCATTGAAAACTATAAATGCCACATCGAGGCAGATTTACCGGTATGTCGAAAATACCTTCCACTCATCTCATTTATCGAGGGTTTTAGACACTTTTATGACTTGCATCATGAAAGGGGCGTGGCCATACAAAAAACTTGAGTTGCACCAAAATTTTAATACATTTTTGGCAGATTATCCTGGCATAAAATTAACCAACAAATAGGAGGCACATGATGGACTTAGGGGGTCTACACCAGATTTACCATCCAGGATCTTTATCAAAATCTCATCCTCTTGATAAAGATGCCAATTTAGGTCCATAAGGGATTTTTCCATTCATACCATACCATTTGGAGAGTTCAATTTTTTTTCACAAAAATAACTTTATTAAATAATTTATTTTTCTAGGATTTCTGACATGGGGGGGGGGGTACATCTTATATTTATGTGTATTTCTTATTAAATTCCAAGGGAAAAGAGATGCATTTTAGAAAAGAAAAAAAATGTATTATCATCAAAATCCATCATGATAAACCAGGGACACTTACTCATAGATACAGGCACACCTGGCACAAGCACAAGATCTGTGTAAGTGTATAAATGTATATATAAATGAATAAATGTGTGTGCATACAAATATGTATATTTTCTAAGGGGGTAGGGGGCCCTATTCAGAAGTCTGCTATGGGGCCTTGGCTCCCCTAGTTATGCCACTGCTCCTATCTCAGCACCTGATACAGCACTGAAAGCGTGAAAGCCAGCGCCGATGCGCCACAATCCGATTGCGTGCGCGTATTTGCCACAGAATCAGAGTTATGTTAAAGTTACAGTCGTCAGTGTGTGAAATCCAAGATTGGACTTATACCTAAAATAATAAAGGTAAAAAAAGTATATATATTTATATATGTGTATAGTGATGGAGAATGTAGATACTACAGTAAAAAACATGACTTTGCCGTCACAGCTAAACGGTGTCAACATTCAAAGTCACAACTAGAATGGTATGTACCCGGCTTCATCACATCCCATAAGAACAGGATAGATGGATGTCAAAAGAAGATAAGAGGGCTTACCCATAAATAGAGGCAGATGCCAGCGGAGGCAAGTAAAGACAGGTAGTCTCCAAAAAAATCCAAAATAATGTCACGTAGATTCTGGTGTAATCGTGTGGTCAGGTGTAGAGAGATGAATGTATCAACAGTTGAGGATAATGCGGTGAGTTAATAGGGTAAAGTCAAGCTCCCTATGAGTGAGGAGGATGTGGAATAACCTATTCCACCCTGCGCACCTCAGCTAGGGAAACAGCCCTAAATAGCTGCCACCCCAACAGGAACCTGTCCCTGCTCAAAAAAAGACCATGTTATAGACCTAACCTGGTCAAGGTTCCATAGTAATGGTGGTTTCGCACATGCAGGCTCATCGGAGTTGGAGCAATAAATATATACACAACGTTTTTAAAATGACACCAGAACAGTGTTTCTAGATCTATTGGTTCAGAAGATATAGATATTTGAAGTGTGCCCCCTGTCATGACGTCTATACACAAGCTATCTGCAATAAGAACGTATATGGTCATAGGGTAGACGGAAAATCACTCAAATGAGGCAATCTAATTTGATTGCGGCATTCGGATGGCCAATGGTCTGCGATTTGAGTTGTCACCCAATTACGAATCCTAGCATTAGATCTCTTCTGTAAAAAAACAGTATGGAATCAGCCCATAAAGTGGTCATGTAACTTCTAAACAGGTTCCATATCAAAAATGCAGATTCCACCCGACTTGTCAAAAATGATACTCATGTTTTTCTGCTGCTGGTGGCATCAAAACCAGCGTCAAAAATGTTGGTCTTGACAAAAGTCCCAAATTGAGTGCGGAAGAAGCTTTCTCTTCTGGATGGGCAGTCTTTTTGTGATGACTGAAGCAGATGTGGTCATCTATGGATTTGCCTGAAGGCTTGTTTTTGTGCAGTAAGAGTAGTAATTTTTTACCATCACCACTTTGACTAGAAAAAAAAGAGGTCTTGGTGCCTGATCAGCCACCGAGCCCAAGAAGCTAACAAGCTTTTACCACATCCATGAGACATACACAGAGCAGATATATGATGACCACTGTATCTATCTCATGACTTTCAATCTTGATTATCACATGATGGGGCCCATTTACTTACCCGTCCCATCGTGATCCCCGAAGTGCGTTGTCCGACGAGGATTGGGAGCTGCCATGATTCACTAAGATCGTGTGTCTAATTTCCTGCAGGTGTCACTTCCCTGCTCAGGTCCGCAGGAGTTCACCATCTTCTTCCCGGTGCATGTAAGTGCATGGCTTGCAACACAATTTGAACTTTAAATTCTGCGGTTTGTCCGAATCAGTCGGGTTGTCCAACGGCCCGCCCTCTGATTTGTGTCGCATGAAAGCTGGCGCTGATGCGCCAAAATCCGATCACGTGCGCCAAAAACCCCTGTGCAATTTGGCGCAAATTCAGGAAACCCGACGGAAATGTGTTCTGCGGACCCTTAGTAAATGTATATCAATGTGTTTGGACCAGCGTTGCCTTATCTATTGACATCACACAGTATGTTAGTGACCTACTATGATCTAGATGGTGGCCCAGGGTGGACCACTAAACCTCTTAGCTCTATATTGAGAAGTTATTAGCGCTCCTCATATTTCAGTCTACTGTACTGCAGGTGCTGCTGGAGAAATAGTAATTTACTTCTTAAAGGGTAAAGTGTCCTAACATGTGCTTCCAATATTACTTTGTAAGCTTCTTCCGCTGCCCAGAATCATGGAGACTCTAGTACAATGACAATGTAACAATCCATTGTATTGTATTCTGGAACACAATGGTATATACAGTTCACATGGAGAGTATCAGCTACTAAATAAATGAAAAAATTGTATATTATTTATCCACTTTCCACACAAATTTGTTCTTATCTTCATGCAAATGAGCTTTAAGGTGCTCCATGGTTGTGTCCGGGCCACCTACCTTAATTCAATAGCCACTTCTGCCTCTTTTCTCCTCCATTATCCCCCACAACCACCCATCACTATCCAAAACCTCCCATAGCTATCCCCTTCCTTTCCCTATGCTCCTTTGGTAAATTAACATATGTTCTGGGACAGAAAAATTTGGGTACTACCGTTGCAGGGTGAATGGCAAAAAATCTAAAGTATACAAGGACAATTAAATTGTTGCAAAATTAGGTCAAAATGGTGATATTAACAAAAATTACTGCTCTTACTGCAAAAAACAAGTCTTCAGACAAATCAACAGATTACTATCTTAGATGAGATATATGTCCCCCAAAATGGTGATGTTGAAATGACTACTCTGACTGCAAAAAACAAGCTTTCAGACAAATCATTAGATTACCATCATAGATGAGATATATGTCCCCCAAAATAGTGATGTTAACATGTCTACTAAGACTGCAAAAAACAAGCTTTCAGACAAATCAATAGATTACCCTCTTAGATGAGATATATGCTCCAAAAAATAGGATGTTAAAAGTACTACTCTGACTGAGATATATGTTCCCTAAAATGGTGATGTTTTTTGCAGTCAAGAGTAGTACTTTTGACATCACCATTTTGAGGAACATATATCTCATCTAAGATGGTAATCTATTGATTTGTCTGAAAACTAGTTTTTTGCAGTCAGAGTAGTACTTTTAACATCTCCATTTTGGGGAATATATATCTCACCTAAGATGGCAATATATTGATGTGTTTGAAAGCTTGTTTTTTGCAGTCAGAGTAGTACTTTTAACAAGACAAATCAATAGATTACCATCTTAGATGAGATATATCTTCCCTTAGTATAGTGATGTTAAAAATTGCTACTTTTCCTGCAAAAAATAAGACTTCATACACATCTATGACAGAATATTCTTGATCTTCAATGGGAAAAAAAGAAAAAAAATTGCTATCCAGGGAAAAGAAGCTAAAACTTGTCAAATTACTCCCCAGTGGGATATGTGCGAGGTGAAGTAGTCATGCCAATTTTTGATATTTTTTAAAAATTATTTTAGAGTGGAGCAATTTCAATGGGTATGAACGGTGAACATCCCCTATAAAGCAGATGTGAGTGGTTTCATAGAGCAGACACATCTCATTACAGCTCTATTTTCCAATAAAATTTATGTTGTAATGATTTGTTATCATCATCCAGACGGGCTCAGTGATGCCCCTGGAGGCCATGTAGGTGCCTGCGAGAGTCAGTGCTCCTCCTAATTGGAAAGCCGTGGAGATCTCTGCTCATGTCTTTATTGTTTTCCTAACAACTTAATCCAATTCCGCCTAATTTCTAGTAGTGTTCTGGCTGCAGGAAACGGCGTAGCTAAGGAACTATTTTAGACGTGTCCTTACCTTTCCTCTTGGCTCACGATATCTCGAGATGAGCGGAGAGAGATATCCAAATTTGAAATAAATAACAAAACTTTTGTGGTAGCCAACTTTCCCGTGATGGTCTTCTGGTCAGTATCAATATTTGTGAGCCAAGACTGGGAGGGGAGTCCTCAGAGAGGAAGACTATGATGGAAAGATTTACTTAGTATTTTGGATTCGCTTTTGGTTATGGCTTCCAAATACTATTGCAAAATACTGAATACTGGGTGAACTTTTTGTTTAGCCCTTTTTGTTTTTCACGGTTCCAATTTTTGCTCCTCTCTTTCCAGAAGCCTGAACTTTTACATTTTTCCATATGTGAGGGCTTGTTTTTGTTTGTGAAAAGAGTAACAGGAATCCAGCTAACAACACAATCCACGAATATCCATAAAAGATTATTCTTCTTTATTTCATGTCTTTAAAAAGCGGCACAAAAATCAACATAGGAAACGCAGGAACGCGGCACAAATCCTACATGTTTCGGAAGAGTATCCTTAGTCAAGCCATGACTGTGATTGAGCCGAGTATGTCTGTGCTCCACAACACGACTCCAAGATATTAGCAGCAGTATATTCAGGTGAGCTGATTCTCCTTGTTATTCTCCTACTTGTTTTTTGTGGGGCAAGTTCAACTTCCCAATGGCACCAATGAAGCATCTTAGCAGGAAAAAAATCCCTGATGTGGTAAAATTGCCCCAAAAATGCAGTCGCACCATTGTTTTTTGGACTTTGTTTTGTGGGCGTTCAGTTTTTATGACACATGGGGTGGAGTTATCAAGGCTTGTATGCCTGAAAACAGGCATAAGTGTTGTGATTTAGTAGCACAAAGGCAGAGATTGGTACTAATCCACCCTCTACCCTAGTTAAGAGGGGGCGGTGCCAGGCCATGCAGTGGGCAGCTGTGGGGAGTTCCTGTCCCATGCCTGTGCACTGCCTATAGCCTGCACCCTTTCAGGCGCAGACAAGGGCACATTTCTACACCAGGTCTGCACCTTACTGATACAGTGTATCGCAACTGCCCGCCAGGATTTATGGGAGCCTCCTGTTAGAACTGGCGCTTGCTGGGAGGCTGGGGAACCATCATACGTTCTCTCACTTAGCGTCATATTCCATCATACGCTCACACACTTAGCCCCATGTGCCTAATCCGTGGGTCACTTTGATCAAAGAGATACCAAATTTACATAGTTTTATTAGGTTTTAATAACTTTCTTATTTATTCATATTGTAACGTACACAACGTTTTCACAGTTGCTGTACAGAGCTGTGTAAGGTCTTACTTTTTGTGTGAGGGGATGGTGTTACCATTGATACCATTTGTATTTATTATACCATTGTATGGCCTTTTGATCACTTTTTATTTAGATCTTTCTAGGTGCCAATTTGGCAAAAAAAGGCAATTGGGACATTTGAAAGGTTTTTTTTACTTCTTATTTCGGAATACTTCTTTAGGAAAAGGTGATTTCTCAAATTTTTAATTTGTTAGATTTTATTTTTTTAAATTTCTGCTTTTAAAATTGGGTTTGGGGCTTTATGTGAGGTCTCTGTATGCCGCCACAGGAGAATTATGTAACCTCACTGTATACCGCCTCAGGAGCAATATGTAACCTCACTGTATACCACCCCAGGAGCATTATGCAACCTCACTGTATACCGCCCCAGGAGCATTATGTAACCTCACTGTATACTGCCCCAGGAGCATTATGCAACCTCACTGTAGACTGCCCCAGGAGCATTATGCAACCTCACTGTATACTGCCCCAGGAGCATTATGTAACCTCACTGCATACGATAGTTCTCCCTGGGTCACTCCCGAGGTAGGTGTAGGGATCCCTGAGTGATGGTAAATGGGGCGCCCTTGTAGTTAGCAGCTTTCGGCAGTGAAACGAGGGGGTCAACCCTAAAACTCAAAGTTCGTTTATTCTGGAATACGGCAATGGCCAAAAAAGCAGAAACATTTCTACTGGTTCCAGGTGGTTGGTTGGATGGTGTTCAGCAGAGGTTGCTCACAGCTTGGTATAGGTGCCTTCAGGCTGGAGATGAGTGGCTCCTTAGCAGCAGGGTGATGTAGGTTCTGGTAGGTAGCTCAGAGCTGCAGAGGCCTGATGGTTACAGGCCATGCGGTGAGGAGTGCGGAGTTCCCCCACTCTCTGAACCATCTCTGGAGAGACCTCAGGGAAAATGACCCAGAACTTTCCACCCCAAGTGTAGGTAATTAACGAAGCACTCTATTGGTCAGAATAAATAACCCTCCTCCTCAGGCGGATATTATGCAGCTGCATTACCATTTATAGACACTTGAGGACTCACCGTGGTGATTGATCTTACTGTTTCCTATTAAATCTATTAGGAGCTGTATTTAGCAGTACATTGGCAGGGGCGTTGCAACTCCTTCTTGGAGTATGATTAGACTCCATCCGGTGTCCGGCTGCGCTATTGGGCAATTTATCAATATATCAGGGATTGTACAGTGAGTGTATGTTGCATACAGTTATGTAGATACAAACCCTCACATTATAGACACTTGTCCGCATTGTGCACATGCACAGGAGAAGGGGCTTTGCCACTGAATGGATGTTCAGCTCTTGCTGAGGTTGTTTCTCACAGCGATCAATTCCTTGTGCATTATTTACCTGTGGAGGCAGCAGCATCTGCTAGAGACCTGACAGCAATACAGGGGGGTAGAGTCGCCCGAGGCGGGGGCAAGAAATAAGTACAAGATATTACACTGCCGGGCTGGATAGGAAAACAACAATCTCATCATCCGGATGTGATACCTCAGACCATCTATAGGAGAAGTAACACAGACAGCAGGGAGTGCGGGGCCCCCGAGAGCCATATACAGAGGTATCGCCCCCTTATCTGTGATACCCCAGGCCTGGACACATCAGACCATCTATAGGAGAAGTAACATGGACTGCAGGGAGTGCGGGGCCCCCGAGAGCCATATACAGAGGTATCGCCCCCATATCTGTGATACCTCAGGCCTGGACACATCAGACCATCTATAGGAGAAGTAACATGGACTGCAGGGAGTGCGGGGCCCCCGAGAGCCATATACAGAGGTATCGCCCCCATATCTGTGATAACAAACCATGGGAAACCCACCAGATACAGATGCAGATGTCTCCCTGGCATCACTGATATCGGGGCTGATACAATGAGGCTGGGAGCAGCTCGGACATTGATTATGTAGTAAATCTTATGACACCTGGTTATGAGGGAGGATTGGACGAGCTTCACCGTCTCAGATTTGGATCAGTCTTTGGCCAATCCTTCTTGTGTTTCACATAAAGTTTACCTGGTGCTGCTGTCACTCATGAGCCTCTAGGGAAAAAGTTCTTACATTGAGGCCTTCAGGCAACTCTTCCTAATGTCCAGCAATATCTGCGGACATACCTGAGCGATGCAGGAGAGGCAGGGACATGTATCACCAGAGGCTTAAGGCAGGAGGATTCACCCCTCACTCCTCAAAATACTCTATATTTTGGAAACTTATCAATAAAACATTTTTTTTCTAACTAGGTAGCTTAGATATAGCAGCCCAGCTGAATGTAAGGTGGATGGCAGCTTAGATACAGCATGAGGTTCTATGGTAGATACTTCTATATTACTGATAGATCCAAGCTGTACACAATGAGAAGAGATTATCCTTCTTTTACACAGACTTCTTCTGGAGTTAAAGGAGAATACTGTAACCTTGATGCTGCATGTTTCTCTATAGCCTCTACTAGTTACTGGACTATATATTGACCAAGTTCTTTAGTGTCCCTTAAGTGATCTCTTAAGAAAAGGGTTGGAAGATTGCAATCATAAATCTCAGTGCAGAGAATGGTTGAAAGATTTATGATGCTTAAAGGAAACCTACCACTTGAAGTGGCAGGTTTCTGATGGAAATACCGAGCACCAGGTCAGGGTGAGCTGGTGCCGGAGCTTATCTTTGTTAGTGTTTTAACCGCGGTATCGCGGTTTAAAACACTTTTTAAACTTTATAGCCGGCGCAGGCAGGTACGCGCTCGGCGCTTACCATGCGCGCGGCTCTCCTTCACTTCCTATGTAGCCGCGTGCACGGTAAGCGCCGAGCGCGTACCTCCCTGCGCCGGCTATAAAGTTTAAAAAGTGTTTTAAACCGCAATACAGCGGTTTAAAACTCTAACAAAAATAAGCTCCGGCACCAGCTCACCCTGGTGCTCGGTATTGCCATCGGAAACCTGCCACTTCAAGTGGTAGGTTTCTTTAAAGGAAACCTACCATTTAGAATGGTAGGGGAAGCTGTAAGTACCGAGCACCAGCTCAGGGCGAGCTGTTGCCGGTACTTACTTTCGTTAGTGTTATAAACCACAGTATCGCGGTTTTAACACTTTTTAAACTTTAGAGCAGAAGAGGCTTCGGCGCTGCGTGCGCACGATAGTGTGCGCGCCTACATAGGAAATACCGGAGATGTTGCGCGCTCGGTACTTACAGCTTACCCATACCATTCTAAATGGTAGGTTTCCTTTAAAAATAGGATCTCTAAACACCTAATGTCAGCATGGAAGTTAGACATGGAATAGAGAACCCATTCAACTTGATATATTACCACTGGATGGGATGCTGGGGTCGCCACTCTAACCGTTGCCAGTGGTACTACACCACTAGTTTTAAGATTGGATACAATTGTAGCAGATCATCATCTAAGTCTAAGAGGGGGCACCAGATGTGGCAGTTATTATATGCAGATATTCCCGCAATCCTTGACTCATCCATGATACAATCTGTTTGTGTTACAAATCTGCAACAAATTTGACATTTTACAGATTTTGAAATCTACATCATGCCCCCAATCCTGCAAGGATAAAATTATTTTTGAGAATCACATATACAGATAAGGCACAGGAGAGGCTACAGCTCAGTGCATGTTACATCTAACCCAGTTACAGGGGATCCAGTAGTCAGGTTCTCTTTGACCATTTTTCTTACATGGCATATTGTATCAATTTATACTTTACTCTTTCCTTATCTGACCTCCCCGAGCCTGGCAGACTGTAGAGTTAGATCCTACACACAACTATTTTTGCAACTTAAGTCCTTGATGCGGTGCCAGCAAACCTTGATCCCACAAAGTCAGATGGACCGTCTCTTTAAAGTTCCCTCCAACTTGATATCAGAGAGATAAAGTGCCATGGGAAACCAGTGTAAGCACGTCTATATTTTGCATGCGCCATTTGACTGAATGTCTGTAGCGGAAATACTGTATAAGAGCTCAATCTATAAAGATCTGTAAGAATCAGATCACTTAAGGAAGAGGAAATCATGGACATTCCTCGGATTTTATCACTGTGATTATTATAGTCCAATGTTTATTTGTTATGGCCCAGAAAAGTGTCCTTAAAGGGGTTGTCTACATTCAAAAAAACTAGGGTGAGGAAGCAATAGTTCTTCTTACAGAGACTTTGCTAATTAAAAGCTTTCAGGCGTGTGAGGACTCACAGCCATTGATTCTCCACAGTCAGGTAGTATATTTATAGTAGTTTGGTTTTTAACTCGCATCATGTCATTAGGCTTCCTGAAAGTCATGCTTGATGTTAAGGGGGCCGTCTTACTCGGTAGCTTAGAGGCAATGGGGCTTATGTACTAAGGGTCCTGGATTGCACTTTCGTTGGACTGTTCACCGTTTTCGGGGATTGCACGGCTGTGACAGGTATTTAACAGGTGTCCGCGCTGGGACTGCGCTGCAAGCAATCAGTTTTTGGCGCAGCTGCGCTGCTTTCATGCGACAGAAATAGGAGTTGTGCCGTCAGACGATCAGACTGATTCGGACTGAGCGCGGGATTTAACTTTCAAATTGTGTCTCAACCAATGCACTTACATGCACCAGGAAGAAGGAAGTGAACTCTGTCGGACCTGAGCGGGGAAGCGTCACATGCAGGATATCAGGCGCAGGATCTTAGTGAATCGCAGCACAGCGCATTATCGGCGGACAATGCACTTTCTGTGAACTCCTCGGACCAGGTAAGTGCCCCAATGTATTCCTTGTCCCATCCTGGAAAACAAATTTGCATATTTCAACAAAACTAAACAGACAATGGTGGCAATTAGCAAATACTAAAAAATAAAAAAAATAAAAAATCAATGTTCATTTCAACGCTGCCATTCTGTTAACTCAACATTGAACTTGCCGATAGAACTGATATAATACAATTTATACTGTGGCCATCCACATGAAAGGGGCACTTTACAGCTAGTAGAATGATATTTCATAATCCTATTAGCTTAAAGGGACTTGCCCTTTGCAGACAACTCTGAACTCTTACTTTGCTAAAGTTTTCTACTTTTTCTTGCTTTGCATGTAATACTACATTTTACCAGCAGTGGCCACTGCAGGGAAATTGCTTTGCCAGCCACAGGATATCCAAAGCCAAATCATGGCGATCAATTGATTTTTTTAACACATTTAGATACTAAAGCCCTTAAAATCAATGTACCCAGATTGGAATTACCGTATCCTCTACTGGGTGGCAAGACTCTGTGCAAAAACAATTCCATAATGGAATTAAAAATAGGGGGCAGAATGTGGGACTGTAATGAGGATGTGATAATTTTTATCTTTCCCATAGAGCTATGTAAATTTCCCAGTGATTGATAGAGTTAGGGAGAAGGGAACTCGTCCCTTTACTGCTCTGACTTGTTTAGTCTCAGCTTTTGGAAGATTGTTCCTGGGTGTGCCTTCATCTTGGATGCCAGACCTCCTGCCAAAATCTTGTTTATTCCATGCCAATGTGCTTTATGTTGCAATGATCCTTTCTCACATAAATATACTTCTTGTAAAGTTTGTGTTTATTATGCATGAGGGACCTCACTGCATACCGCCCCAGGAGGCATTACGTAAACCTCACTGCATACTGCCCCAGGAGCATTATGTAACCTCACTGTAGCACTGCCCCATGAGCATTGTAACCTCACTGCATATACCGCCCCAGAGCATTATGTACCCTCACTGTATAACTGCCCGGAAGCATATGTAACCTCACTGCATACCGCCCCAGGAGCATATGTACCTCACTGTAATCTGCCCAGAGCATTATGTACCATCACTGCATACCGCCCCAGAGAGATTATGTAACCTCACTGCATACCGCCAGGAGCCTTATGTAACCTCACTCATACCGCCGCCCCAGGAGCATTATTTAACCCACTGTCATACCGCAACCCAGAGCCTTATGTAACTCACTGTCTACCGCCCCAGGAGCATTATGTAACCTCACTGTATACTGCACCCCCGAGCATTATGTAACCTCACTGCATATACCTCCCCAGGACATTATGTAACCTCACTGTATACTGCCCCAGGAGCTTATGTAACTCAAACTGCAATAACGCCCCAGGAGCATTATGTAACCTCACTGTCATACTGCCCAGGATGCTTAGATGTAACCTCAACTGCAATACCGCCCTCATGAGCATTATGTAACCTCAACTGCATACGACCCAGGACATTAGTAACCCCCACGCATAAGCCGCCCAGGAGCATTATTACCTCATGGATACGCCCCGGAGCATTATGTAACCTCACTGCATACCGCCTCAGGAGCATTATTTAACCTCATTGTATACTGCTCCAGGAGAATTATGTAACCTCACTGTATACCGCCACAGGAGCATTATGTAACTTCACTTTATACCGCCCCAGGAGCATTATGTAACCTCACTGTATACCACCCCAGGCATTATTTAACCTCACTTAATACCACCCCAGGAAGAATTATTTAAACCTCATGTATACTGCCCCAGGAGCATTATTTAACCTCACGATAATATCGCCCCAGGAGCATTAATTAACCTCACGTATACTTACTGCCCCCCGGAGCATTATTTAACCTCACTGTATATGCGGTGCCCCATGATGCATTATTTAACCTCACTATGTACCGACACCCCTCAGGAGCATTATTTAACCTCACTGTATATCCACCCCCATGAAGCATTTATTTAACCTCACTGTATACCGCCACAGGAGCATTATGTAACCTCACTTTATACCGCCCCAGGAGCATTATTTAACCTCACTGTATACTGCCCCAGGAGCATTATTTAACCTCACTATATACAGCCTCAGGAGCATTATTCAACCTCACTGTATACCACCCCAGGAGCATTATTTAATCTCACTGTATACTGACTCAGGAGCATTATTTAACCTCACTGTATACTGCCCCAGGAGCATTATTTAACCTCACTATATACCGCCTCAGGAGCATTATGTAAC
Organism: Engystomops pustulosus; assembly: GCA_019512145.1. NCBI lineage: Eukaryota > Metazoa > Chordata > Amphibia > Anura > Leptodactylidae > Engystomops > Engystomops pustulosus. The sequence goes on along the minus strand of CM033649.1, from coordinate 14,250,955 downwards.
CTCACTGTATACCACCCCAGGAGCATTATGTAACCTCACTGTATACTGCCCCATGAGCATTATTTAACCTCACTGTATACTGCCCCATGAGCATTATTTAACCTCACTGTATACCACCCCAGGAGCATTATGTAACCTCACTGTATACCGCCCCATGGACTGCCATCATTGGCTCATTACAGCTTCATTCAGACATGTAATATGCCATCTGCATAACCCCTTAGACCAAATTTCTTTGAGACGAGCTATAAAATCACACTAATGTACAAATTTATCAGTTCTTGGAATCTACGGCCGCACTGGAATAAATCCAAAAGTGCAATTGGGCATTCAAGAGCCGACTACATAAATTTTTAATTGCGCTTCCACTCGCCTCTTGTTAGTATTGATGTTTAACACAATATGTTCTCCTCTGGCTCTGTTCACACTACGTTTGATCCCTGTGTTATATACATATTATTACAGGAAGGTAATATTTGCTTTTGTGACTTTTTTTTTTTAAATCCTATTCTTTTATACAGATCTCAATCTAAACTATGCAAACAAAAGCGAAGGTGTAGACAGAGGTCTGACCCCGACCCTGACTGCCATCATAATAATACAACTTTAAGAGATCATTTTAATTTTATTGTCTATTGTATGACTTTGATGATTGTTCAGTTCGAGTTGTTATGATGTTATCTCCAGAGTCAGATATTTCAACAATTTGATTTTATAATCACATACAGCAAGCAGTGGTATATAGTACACAGCAAGCAGTGGTATACAGTAAACAGCAAGCAATGGTATACAGTACACAGCAAACAGTGACATATAGTACACAGAAAGCAGTGGTATTTAGTACACAGTGAGCATTGGTATACAGTACAGAGCAAGCGGTGGCATATAGTACACAGCAAGCAGTGATACATAGTACACAGTGAGCATTGGTGTACAGTGGACAGCAAGGAGTGGCAAAGTGTACACAGCAAGCAGTGTATATTAAAGCACACAGCAAAAAGTGTCATAGAGTACACAGCAGACAAAGGTATATTGTGCATGGCAAGTGGTTTACCATGCCCAACAAGGAG
>CM033649.1:14214494-14249787 GCA_019512145.1 Engystomops pustulosus | reverse complement strand
GTCAAGGCCCCCCGTGCCACCTTTCTCACCGGTCAAAACTCGGCAGTTGGTATCCCCTTGCCCCCCCCCCCGGCGTGGCCACACACACGCACCTAGTGCCGCCGTGGTGTTTCGTCCCGTTCTGCTCCCCCTCTTGTCCCTTCCTTTGTCCCCCCTTTATCCCTCCACCTAGTCCTTGCGCTCACCCCCCCTTTCCGCCCCGGCCCCCGCCCTACTCTCCTCTAAGACATCAGCAAGCAAGTACGTTATGTAGCGTCTTTACCCTCGCCGACGTCAGGAGCGACTATTAGGCACTAGCCAGTGAGGTCTCCGGTGTTTACGAGCAAGCAAGCAGTGGCGATACACGACTTATATGGCCAGCAGGGTAGGTATAGTGCACAGCCACACGTCATGGGTTTCGGTGCACCTGACGAGGGTTCTCCCTGCACATTTGTCATAATGTACAATCGGATAAGTTATGGTGGAAGGGGCATTAGGTTGTTAACTAACAGATCCGCTTGGTATTGGGAGTGCGAGAGACAGGACCGAAACACAAAGGGATCCTTGGAAAAGGACACTGGAAGCTATACATAGTCGATTTCCATTCAAATTGACACACCAACTGAAACTCACTCATAAAGGTCTTTTCGATCTTTGATGTTACGAACATGGGTCAGTGAGAGCATCAGATTATTCCAAATACGTAAATGTTTATGTACCCTGGGCAGTTATGGGGACTGAGATCCACCAAACACGACTTTGGGAGATTGGCACTATTAATGACTCTGGGGGGGTCTTATAAAGCACGCCATTCTGTGTTACGCCCATCTAGACCTGGGCGGGCCTGGTGTTTTCCCGTATAGGCAGGTAGTTTCCACTCAAACTTAACAGAGGGACATGTGATGTAAACACGATGTGCAGTGTTATATCCAAAAATTTGTGTTTGTAAACACGGCCGTGTGTATATCATCGGCTAGACAGACAAGTTCTTTAAGTATGTCTCAAAGTGTATTTACAAAGAAAGCAGGAAAGAGGGAGTATTCTATGGTTTAGACCTTGTTCAAGATATTGATTGTGTTGTGTGTTTTTTCATTATTTGGTATTGTTTTTTACTTCGAAGAGGTTTTTTATCCTAGAAGGGAGGCAATTGTTTTTTTGTTTTTGTTATAGACGTACGAAATTCTCGCAGCTTTGGAGGACCTATAACCGTTTGTCGCAAGAGCGGAGGTTTGCCATTCGTGCCATAGTAATACTAGAATCTGTCATATACGTTTACTTATGCAGTGATTTTTAGTTTTAGACTGAAAGGAACCAGTTCAGCTATTTGAACTGTAAAACAGTAGACAGTGTCTAATGTTAGAAGCCCTAAAATAGCTGTTTCTATTGTACCATGTGTATGTAGGAACTAGTAGCAACAGTATCTGTGAAATACGCTTGCTTTTGCACACAGATTGAAAGTTCTTCGTGTTTGAGTTGGGTAGGTGTCCTCAACTGGCTGTGTCTTAGCTCTTTGTCATTGGACTGCTTCAGAAGCCATTTTCGTATACCCCCTATTTATCATGGTTCACAAGCTTTATGCAGGTATAAGCCAAATAGATGGGCTGGCTGTAGAGGCAGCTCCAATGCTGCACAGCAGTGTGCGACCGTACTCTAGTTGCACTTTCATGAAATCGAATTAGAAAGTCAGGTCCTGATGACACGACACTACTACATCACTTAAAAGTAGGGTTACCCACAGCTCTCTAGTGCCAAAAACACTCGTATGCTTTAATACGTGGTAAGCCAAATATATTCCGCTGCCTTCCGAAGCTGCCACTAAGGGCTGTAAGTTAGGGATCTTACGTGATCACTGCATGACCAGGTCGGGACCAATTATCTTAGCTGTCTGCACTCGTTATACCAACTGACGCTGCCAATAGTGACTGACGTACCTCACTGTATACCGCCCCAGGAGCATTATGTAACCTCACTGTATACAGACCCAGGAGCATTATGTAACCTCACTTTATACCGCCCCATAGACTGCCATCATTGGCTCATTACAGCTTCATTCAGACATGTAATATGCCATCTGCATAACCCCTTAGACCAAATTTCTTTGAGACGAGCTATAAAATCACACTAATGTACAAATTTATCAGTTCTTGGAATCTTCGGCCGCACTGGAATAAATCCAAAAGTGCAATTGGGCATTCAAGAGCCGACTACATAAATTTTTAATTGCGCTTCCACTCGCCTCTTGTTAGTATTGATGTTTAACACAATATGTTCTCCTCTGGCTCTGTTCACACTATGTTTGATCCCTATGTTATATCCATACTATTACAGGAGGGTAATATTTGCTTTTGTGACTTTTTTTTTTAAATCCTATTCTTTTATACAGATCTCAATCTAAACTGTGCAAACAAAAGCGAATGTGTAGACAGAGGTCTGACCCCGACCCTGACTGCCATCATAATAATACAACTTTAAGAGATCATTTTAATTTTATTGTCTATTGTATGACTTTGATGATTGTTCAGTTCGAGTTGTTATGATGTTATCTCCAGAGTCAGATATTTCAACAATTTGATTTTATAATCACATACAGCAAGCAGTGGTATATAGTACACAGCAAGCAGTGGTATACAGTAAACAGCAAGCAATGGTATACAGTACACAGCAAACAGTGGCATATAGTACACAGCAAGCAGTGGTATTTAGTACACAGTGAGCATTGGTATACAGTACAGAGCAAGCGGTGGCATATAGTACACAGCAAGCAGTGATACATAGTACACAGTGAGCATTGGTGTACAGTGGACAGCAAGGAGTGGCAAAGTGTACACAGCAAGCAGTGTATATTAAAGCACACAGCAAAAAGTGTCATAGAGTACACAGCAGACAAAGGTATATTGTGCATGGCAAGTGGTTTACCATGCCCAACAAGGAGCTCTCCTCACCTCTCCTGGACCAGTCACCCTCCTGACCTGACCCACTGGGCCCCTCCCCTGTGGGGTTCCCCAGCTAGCAGTGGCGAGTGAGCATCACCGCAGCCAATGAACAAGTTGAGCCTCCTGCCTCAGGCAGCACCACCGCAGCAGATAGGGAGGCAAACATCAGAGGCGCAGTTACCTGCTACACAGCATGAACCTGACCCGTATAAATAGGATCTCTCAAACACAAAGTCAAGCAGGGAAGATATACCTGGAATAAAGAACCCATTTTGCGTGTGGGTATATTACCACTGGATGGGATGCTGGGGGCGCCACGTCTCCCCGTTGGATACCATTGTAACAGATCCTCAAATCTAAGTCTAAAGAGGGTGCACCAATGTGGCAGTTATTTTAGGCAGATATTCCCCGCAATCCTTGACTCATCCAGATACAATCTGTTTGTGGGGGTTACAAATCTGCAACAAATTTGAACATTTTTAACAAATGTTTGAAATCTACATCTGCCCCCAAATCACATCTGCATGGATAAAATTATTTTTTTTTTTTTTTTTTTGAGAATCCATATACAGATAAGGCCAGGAGAGGCTACAACAAACAACTCTGTGCATGTTTCCACTCTAACCCAGCTTAAAGGGGATCCCCATTAGTCGGGTTCTCTTTGACCAGTTTTCCTTACATGGAAGCCAATGCATCTTGTATCAATTGATACTTTACTCTTTCCTTCATCTGACTCCCCTAGCCTGGCCAGACTGAGAGTTAGATCCTACACACAACTATTTTGCAACTTTAAGTCCTTGATGCGGTGCCAGCAAACCTTGATCCCACATAATCAGATGACCACATCCTCTTTAAAGTTCCCTCCAACTTTATATAGATCGCTAAAAGTGTCCATGGAAAACCAGTGTAAGCCTCTATATTTGCATGCCCATTTAACTGAATGTCTGTAGCGGAACACTGGTATAAATCTCAATCTATAAAGATCTGTAAGATCATTCACTTAAGGAGAGGAAATCATGGACTTCTCGGATTTTATTACTCTGATTATTATAAGTCCAAGGTTTTCTTGTTTTATGTGGGCCCAGAAAAGTGTCCATTTAAAGGGGTTGTCTACATTAAAAAAAACTGGGTTAGGGAAGCAATAGTTTCTTCTTACCTAGACTTTGCTAATTAAAACTTTCAGGCGTGTGAGGACTCACATCCATTGATCGTTCTCCACGTTAGGTAGTATATTTATAGCAGTGTTGGTTTTTTAACACGCCTCATCAGTGTCCTTTGCTTCCTGAAAGTCATGCTTGAGTTTAAGAGGGGCCGTCTTACTCGGTAAGCTTGAGGCAATGGGGCTTTGTACGAGGGCCCGATTGCCCTTTTCGTGTAACTGTTCACAGCGTTTTCGGGGATTGCCAGCTGCTGTGAAGGTAATTAACAGGTGTCCTCGCTGGGACTGCCGGCCGCACGCAATCAGTTTTTTTGGCGCAGCTGCGCTGCTTCATCTTCATGCGACAGAACTTAGGAGTTGTGCCATCAGACTGATTGGGACTGAGCGCGGGATTTTAACTCACTTTCTAGACTGTGTCTCAACCACTGCACGTACATCACCCAGGAAGAAGAACGGTGTGATCTCTGTCGGACCTGAGGGGAAGCGACACATGCAGGATATCGGGCGCAGGATCTTAGTGATCGCAGCACAGCGCATTATCGGCGGACAATGCAACTCTGGTGACTCCTGTCGGACCTGGTAAGTGTAAATGTGCCCCATGTTTCTTGTCCCATCCCTGAAAACAAATTGCATATTTCAATAAAACTAAACAGACAACTGGTGGCATAAAAAATACCAAAAAAGAAAAAATTAAAAATCAAATGTTCTATTCAACTCTGGCGATTCTGTTAACCATCAACATTGAACTTGCCAATATGACGATATAATACATTGAATACAGTTCCATTCACAGGAAAGTTCACTTTAAAACAGCTTAGTTATAATGATATTTCATATCCATTAGCTTAAAGGGATTTACCCTTTGTAGAAAACTCCGAGACTCTTATCTTTCTAAAGTTTTCTATGCGCAGCCTTTAGTCTACTGTTCGGCATGTTACTGACATTTTACCAGCAGGTGGCCCACTGCTAGGAAATTGCTTGGCCATCCACAGATATCCAAAGCCAAATCATGGCTGATCATAGATTTTTAACACACTTAGATACTAAAGCCTTAAAATGAATGTACCCGATTAGAATTATTCCTCTAGTGCAGTGATTGGGGCAAACCTTTTACACACCGATGCCCAAAACAAAACCTACAACCAAAACCCCACATCTGTTTTCGCATAGTGCCAATGAACAGATTTTAAGCGTAACTTATTACTCCCTGTCTTCACGGATGAAATTGTATAGCGCCTGAGGACACCATACCGTAGAAAGAATGAGAAGAAGTTTGGATTTTTCATTGTAGCGTTCTCCTTCTAGGGTCCTGGGCTGCCTGTGACTGCAAGAGGCCGTTGAGTCCTGTCTGGCAAACTCTGCCCTGGGATGATGGCAGCGAGTGCCCATTTAGAGGGCTCTGAGTGCAACTCTGGCACCCGTTGCCCATAGGGTTCGCGCCACCACTGCCTCTCAGTGGTGCACTCTGTCAAAAACAATTCAAAAATTGAATTAAAATAGGGTGGGACAAATTAGGGACTGTTATGAGGATGTGATATTTTTTATCTTTCCCATAGAGCTATTTAAATGTTTCCCAGTGATTGATAGAGTTAGGGAGAGGGGAACCCGTCCCTTACTCTCTGGACTTGTTTAGTCCTCAGCTTTTTGAAGATTGTTCCTGGTGTGCCTTTCATCTTGGATGCCAGACCGGTCCTGCCAACTAATCTGTTTATTCCATCCACTGTGCTTTAATGTTGTCAATGATCCTTTCGCACATAAATATACTTCTTGTAAAGTTTGTGTTTTATTATAAAAATGCATTTATTACCAGCGTTGGCTCGACTCTCCGACTTTTAACACCTCTTCTGAAAGCCAAACAACACGATTGGTCTTTTTCATTGAAAACGATAAATGGCCCCACGAGGCAATTTACCGGTATGTCGAAAATTCCTTCCACTCATTCTCATTTATCGAGGGTTTTTGGACACTTTGTATACGTTGCATTATGACAGGGGCGTGTCCATACCAATGACTGATTTGCCCAAACCTAAGAACCTTTTGCCAGATTTTCTGGCATAAAAATTAACCAACAAATAGGAGGCACATGATGGACTAAAATAGGGGATCTCTACACCAGATTTTACCGCTCCAGGATCTTGAAGATCATAAGCTCCATCCTCTTGATAAAGATGCTAACTTAGATCCATAAGGGATTTTCCATTCATACATAACCATTTGGAGAGTTTAAATTTTTTTTCACTAAATAACTTTATTAATATTTTTTTTCTAGAGTTCTGACCATGGTGGGGTTTACATCGTATATTTATGTGTATTTTTATAAATGTATTTTCAATAAGAAAAAAATGTATTATCATCAAAATCCATCATGATAAACCAGGGACACTTACTCATAATACGCACCGGGATATGGTAATCTTCTCACCTGGCACAATCAACCCGTTCTCCTGCCCATGGGTTAGCACTAACAAGTGGTATCAGCCATATCGGCTTCATGGGGCCCGCAGTGTCAGGGGGGCCCCCAGCATCAAACCTGACACTAAAAAATGGAAGGAAGTGTATATATCTATATATTATATATATATATATATTTTAATAGTGCACATATACAGAATAATATGTATATAACACTGCACATCTTCCACAGTACAAAGCATGAAATGTCAGGGAAGGGGGAAATAGAACAACAGGACTAGGGATCTCTCATCTATAATTCCCCCATGTGGTCAGCAGCTTTTGAAATAGATCTGGTTGAAATGTATAAAATGTATATATCAATGAATCAATGTGGTGCATACAAATATGGATATTTTTCTAAGGGAAGGAGCCCCAGTCAGAGAGTTCTGCTATGGGGCCCCTTGGCTCCCCTAGTATGCAACTGCTCCTATCTCAGCACCTGTATCAGCACTGGGAAACGTGGAAACCAGCGCCGATAGCGCACAATCCTCCGATTGCGTGCGCGTATTTGCCACAGAATCAGAGTTTAGGTTAATTACAGTCGTCAGTGTGTGAAATCCAGATTGGACTTAACCTAAAATAATAAAAGTTAAAAAAAGTATATATATTTGTATAGTATACGACAGTAAAAACATGACTTTTGCCGTCACCTAAACGGTTCAACAATTCAAGTCACACCTAGAAGGGTATGTACCCGGCTTCATCACTCCCATAAGAACAGATAATGTTGTCAAAGAAGATAAGAGGTCTTACCCATATAGAGCAGATCCAGCGGGAGGCAGTCAAGACATTGTCTCCAAAAAAAATCCAAAATAATGTTCACTATATCTGTGTAAATCGTGTGGTCAGGTGTAGAGAGATGAATGTATCAACAGTTTGAGGATAATTCCGGTGAGTTTAATAGGGTAAAGTCAAGCTCCCTAGAGTGAGGAGGTGTGTAAATAACTATTCCAATTCCCACCCTGCGCACCTCAAGCTTAGGTAAACAGCCGCTAATAAGCGGGCCACCCAACAGGAACCTGTCCCTGCTCAAAAAAAGACCATGTTATAATCCCCTAACCTGGTCAAGTTCCATAGTAATGGTGTTTCGCACATGCAGGGCTCATCGGAGTTGAGCAATAAATATATAACACAACGTTTTTAAATGAACCAGAACAGGGTGTTCTAGATCTATTGGTTCAGAAGATATATATATTTGAAGTGTGCCCCCTGTCATACGCGATACACAGCTATCTGAATAAGAACGTATATGGGCATAGGGTAGACGGAAATCTCACTACAATGCAGGCAAGCTAATTTATTTGCGGCATCGGCATGGCCAATGGTCTGCGATTTGAGTTGTCACCCTGACGAATCCTAGCATGTAGATCTCTTCTGTAAAAAAACAGTAGGAATCAAGCCCATAAAGTGGTCCATGTAATTTCTAAACAGGTTCCATCAATCAAAAATGCAGTATTCCACCCCCGACCTTGTCACAAATTAATACTCATGTTTTTCTGCTGGCGGTGGCATCCAAACCATGCGTCAAAAATTTTGGTTCTTGACAAAGTCCCACAATTTGGTGCTGAAGAAGCTTCTCCTCTTGATGTACAGTCTTTTTTGTGATGACTGAAGCAATGTGTTCACTATGGATTTGCCTGAAAGCTTGTTTTTTTGCACTAAGAGTATTTATTTTGTACCATCCACCCACTTTGAACTAGAACAAAAGAGGTCTTGGGGCCTGAATCATCCACCGGCCCAAGAAGCTAACACAGCTTTTACCAACATAACATGAGACAATACACAGCGCAGATATATTATGACCACTGTATCTATCTCATGACTTCAATCTTGATTATCCACTGATGGGTCCCATGTACTTCCCGTCCATCGGATCCCCGAAGTGCGTTGTCCGACGAGGATTGGGAGCTGGCCATGAGTCACTACGATCGTGTGTCAATTTCCTGCAGGTGTCCACTTCCCTGCTCGGTCCTCAGGATTCACCATCTTCTTCCCGTTGCATGTAAGTTGCATGGCTTGCACACAATTTGAACTTTAAATTCTGTGGCGTTTGCCCCAATCATCGGGTTGTCCAACGGCCCGCCCTCTGCTGTGGTGTCGCATGAAGCTGGCGCTGTGGCTCCAAAATCCTATCACGTGCGCCAAAAACCCCTGTGCAATTTGGCGCAAATTCCGAAAACCACGACGGAAAGTGTTCTCTGCGGACCCTTAGAAATGTTATATCAATGTGTTTTGTGGACCAGCGTTGCCTTATCTATTGACATCACACAGTATGTTAGGGACCTACTATGATCTAGATGGTGCCCAGGGGTGGACCACTAAACTCTGTAGCTCTATATTGAGAATTATTAGAGCTCCTCATATTTCAGCTACTGTCCTGCAGGTGCTGCTGGAGAAATAGTAATTTACTTCGTAAAGGGTAAAGTGGTCCTAACCATTTGCTTCCAATTTCCTTTGTAAGCTTCTTCCGGCTGCCCAGAATCATGGAGACTCTCGTACAATGACAAGTAACCATCATTGTATTGTATTCTGTACACAATGGTATATACGTTCACATGAGAGTAGCAGCTACTAAATAATGAAAAACAATTTATATTATTTATCCACTGTCCACACAAATTTGTTCTTATCTTCATGCAAATGAGCTTTAAGGGCCCATGGTTGGTCCGGGCAACTACCTTATTCAATAGCCCACTTCTCTGCCTCTTTTCTCCTCCATTAATCCCCCCACAAACCCACCCTTCACTATCCAAACCTCCCCTAGCTCTCCCCTTTCCTTCCCTATGCTCCTTGGTAAATAACATAGTTCTGGACAGAAAAATTTCGGGTACTACTTTGCAGGGTGACTGGCAAAAAATCTAAAGTATACAAGACAATTAAATTGTTTGCAAAATTAAGGGTCAAAATGGTGCTATTAACAAAATTACTGCTCTTACTGCAAAAAACACGTCTCAGACAAATCAACAGATTACTATTTAGATGAGATATATGTCCCCCCCAAAATGGTGATGTGTGAAATGACTACTCTGACTGCAAAAACAACTTTCAGACAACTCATTAGATTACCATCATAGATGAGATTATTGTCCCCCCAATAGTGATTTACCATGTCTACTAGACTGCAAAAACAGCTTTCAACAAATCAATAGATTTACCTCTTAGATGAATATATGCGCAACAAATAGGATGTTAAGTACTTACTCTGACTGAGATATATGTTCCCTAAAATGGTGATGTTTTTTTGGCCAGTCAAGAGTATTACTTTTGACATCACTGTTGATTAGACATATATCTCATCGAAGATGGTAATCTATGATTTGTCTGAAACTAGTTTTTTGCAAGTCATAGTAAGGGACGTTAAACATATCCATTTTGGGGACATATATATCTCACCTAAGATGGCAATTATTGATGTGTTTGAAACTTGTTTTTTGAGTCAGAGTATGTACTTTTACAAACAAATAAATAGATTACATCTTAGATGAGATATAATCTGCCCTTAGTATAGTGAATTTTAAAAATTGGGCTACTTTTCCTGCAAAAAATCAGACTTCATACACATCTATGACAGAATATTCTTGATCTTCAATGGAAAAAAGAAAAAAATTGCTATCCAGGGAAAGAAGCTAAAACTTGTCGAATTACTACCATGGGTATATGTGCGCGGTGAAGTAGTCATGCCACTTTTTGATATTTTTTAAAAATTATTTTAGAGTGAGAGCAATTTCAAATGGGTATGAACGGGGTGACCTCCCCTATAAAGCAGATGTGAGTGGTTTCAATAGAGCAGACCATCCATTACAACAAGCTCTCTTTTCCCAATAAAATTTAATGTTGTAAGATTTGTTATCATCATCCAGGAACGGCTCAGTGAATGGCCCCGAGGCCATGTTGTGCTGCCGAACGTCAGTGCTCCTCTAATTGGAAAGCCGTGGAGATCTCTCTGCTCATGTTCTTTTTATTATTGTTTTCCTAACCCTTCATCCAATTCCGCCTAATTTCTAGTAGTGTTCTGGCTGCAGGAAACGTCGTAGCTAATAACTATTTTAGTGACGTTCCTTCCCTTTCCTCTTGGCTCCCGATATCGTCGAGATGAGCGAGAAGATATCCAAATTTGAAATAAATAACAAACTTTGTGGTAGCCACTTTCCCGTGAGGTCTCTGTCAGTATCAATATTTGTGAGCCAAGACGAGGGGATTCCTCAGAGAGGGAGACTATGCTGAAAGATTTCTTAGTAATTTGATTCAACTTTTTGGTTATGGCTTCCAATACTTATTGCAAATACTGATACTGTGAACTTTTTGTTTAGCCTTTTGTTTTTCACGTTCCAAATTTTTGCTCCCTTTTCCAGAAGCTGAACTTTTACAGTTACATTTTTTCCATATTTGAGGGCTTTGTTTTTGTTTGTGAAAAAGTAGCATGACTCCAGCTAACCACACAATCCACGACTATCAATAAGATTATTCTTCTTTATTCATGTCTTAAAAAGCGGCACAAAATAACATCAGAAACGCAGGAACGCGCACATAATCCTACTGTTTCGGAGAGTATCCTCGTCAGCCTGACTGTGAATTGAGCCGAGTATTCCTGTGCTCACAACAGGCGACTCCCAATATATTTGGCAGCAGTATTTCAGGTGAGCTGATTTCCCTTGTTATTCTCCTACTTGTTTTTTGTGGGGCAAGTTCACTTCCAATGGCACCATGAAGCATCTCTTAGCAGGAAAAAATCCGCTGATGTGTAAAATTGCCACCAAAATGCATCGCAACCATGTTTTTTGGACTTTGTTTTGTGGGCGTTCAGTTTTTTATTACACATGGTGTGGAGTTATCAAGGCTTGTATGCCTGAAACAGGCATAAGTTGTTGCTGATTTAGTAGCACAAGGCATAGAATTTGTACTTCCAACCTCTACCCTAGTTTAATATGGGTCGGTTGCCAGGCCATACAGTGGGCAGCTGTGGGGTTCCTGTCCCATGCCTGTGCACTGCCTATGCCTTCACCCTTCAGGCGTCAGACAATGGCAACATTTCTACACAGGATCTGCACCTTACTGATACAGTGTATCGCAACTGCCCGCCAGGTTTATGGGGAGGACCTCCTGTTAGAACTGGCGCTTGCTGGGATGCCTGGGGAACCATCATACGTTCTCTCTCACTTAGCGTCATATTCCATCATACGCTCACACACTTAGCCCCATGTGCCAATCCGTGGGTCACTTTGGATCAAAAGAGATCCAAATTTACATAGTTTTTTAGGTTTTAATAACTTGCTTATTTATTCATATTGTACGTACCAAAGTTTTCACAGTGCTTACAGAGCTGTGTAGGTCTTAACTTTTGGTGTGAGGGGATGGTGTTACCATTGATACATTTGTGTATTTTAATTATACCATTTGTTGGCCTTTTGATCACTTTTATTTAGATCTTTCTAGGTCCAATTTGGCAAAAAAAGGCCAATTGGACATTTGAAAGTTTTTTTTACTTCTTATTTCGAATACCTTCTTTAGGAAAAGTGATTTCTTCAATTTTTTAATTTGTTAATTTTATTTTTTTAAATTTCTTTTTCTGCTTTTAAAATTTGGGCGTTTGGGGCTTTATTGAGGTCTCTGTATTCCGCCAAGAGAATTATTTACCTCACTGTATAACCCGCTCAGGAAGCAATATGTAACCTCACTGTATACCACCCCAGGGAGCATTAGCAACCTCACTGTAACCGGCCCATGAGCATTCTGTACCACTCACTGTATACTTGCCCAGGACTATGCACCTCACGGTAACTGCCCCGGAGGCATTATTGCAACCTCACCTGATACGGCCCCAGGAGCATTATGTAACCTCAAGTAACCTCACTGCATACCGCCCCAGGAGGCATATGTAACCTCACTGCATACCGCCCCAGGAGCATTATGTAACCTCACTGATACCTGCCCCATGAGCATTTATGTAACCCTCACTTGCATACCCACTGGCCCAGGAGCATTATTACCTCCTTATACTGCCCAGGAGCATTATGTAACCTCACTGCATACCGCCCCAGGAGCATTATGTAACCTCACTGTATACTGCCCCAGAGCATTATGTAACCTCCATGCATACCGCCCAGAGCATTATGTAACCTCACTGTATAACTCCCGCCAGTAGCACTTATGTACCTCACTGCATACCGGCCCCATGAGCATTATGTACCTCACTGCATACCCCGCCCCAGAGCATTATGTAACCTCACTGCATACCGCCCCAGAGCATTATGTAACCTCATCTTATACCGCCCCAGGAGCATTATGTAACCTCACTGTATACTGCCCCAGGAAGCATTATTTAACCTCACTGTATACTGCCCCAGGAGCATATGTACTCACTGCATACCGCCCCAGGAGCATTATGTAACCTCACTGTATACTGTACCCCCCAGAGCATTATGTAACCTCACTGCAATACCCCCCAGGAGGCATTAGTAACCTCACTGTATACGCCCCAGGACATTATGTAACTCACGCATACCGCCCAGGAGCATTATGTACCCTCACTGCATAACCGCCCAGGAGCATTATGTTAACCTCACTGCATACCGCCCTCAGGAGCATTATTCAACTCACTGTATACCGCCTCCAGGAGCATTATGTAACCTCACTGCTAACCGCCTCAGGAGCATATTTAACCTCACTGTATACTCCAGGAAATTATGTTAACCTCACTATATACCACCCCAAGGATGCATATTAACTCACTTTAATACCGCCCTCAGGACATTATGTAACCTCACTGTATACCACCCCAGGAGATTATACCTCACTTATAACCCAGGCAATTATTTAACCCTCACTGTATACTGCCCCAGAGCATTATTTAACCTCACTATAACGCCCCAGGAGCATTATGTAACCTCACTTATACTGCCCCGGAGCATATTAACCTCCTGTATACTGTGCCCCAGTGATGCATTATTTAACCTCACATGTACCGTACCCCTCAGGAGCAATTATTTAACCTCACACTGTATACCACCCCAGGAGCATTTATTTAACCTCACTGTATACCGCCAGGCATGGCATTATGTAACTTCACATTTATACCCGCCCAGGACATTATTTTATACCTCACTTAATACTTGCCCCAGGAGCATTTTTTTAACACTCACTAATACAGCTCATGACATTATTAACCTCACTGTATACCCACCCCAGGTCATTTTTAATCTCACGTTATACTGACTAGGAGCATTATTTAAACCTCACTGTATACTGCCCCAGGAGTCATTATTTAACCTCACTATATACCGCCGCAGGAGCATTATGTACCTCCTGTATACCACCCCAGGAGCATTATGTAACCTCACTGTATACTGCCCCATGAGCATTATTTAACCTCCTTATACTGCCCCATGAGCCTTAATTTAACCTCACTGGTATACCACCCCCAGGACATTGATGTAACCTCACTGTATAGAACCTGCGCGCCCATGGACTGCCATCATTGGCTCATTACAGCTTCATTCAGACATGTAATATGCCATCTGCATAACCACCCTTAGACGCAAATTTTCTTTGAGACGACTATAAAATCACACTAATGTACAAATTTATCAGTTTTGGAATCTACGGGCCGCACTGGAAAAACTCCAAAATGCAATTGGGCAGTCAGAGCGACTACATAAATTTTTTAATTGGCGCTTCCACTCGCCTCTTGTTAGTATTGATGTTTAACACAATAGTTCTCCTCTGGCTCTGTTCCCACTACGTTTGATCCCTGTGTTATATCCATTTATTACAGGAAGGTAATATTTGCTTTTGTGTGGACTTTTTTTTTTTTAAATCCTATTCTTTTATCAGATCTCAATCTAAACTATGCCAACAAGCGAAGTGTAACAGAGGTCTGACCCCCGACCCTGACTGCCATCATAATAATACAACTTTAAGAGATCATTTTAATTTTATGTTCTATTGTATGACTTGATGATTGGTCAGTTCGAGTGTTTATGATGTTATCTCCAGAGTCAGTATTTTCAACAATTTGATTTTATAATCACATACAGCAAGAGTGGTATATAGTACACACTCCGCAGCAAGTGGATATACATAAACGCAAGCATGGTATACAGTACCCAGCAAACAAGGACATATAGTACACACGAAAGCAGTGTGTAAATTTAAGTACAAACAGTGAGCATTGGTATACCCAGTACAGAGCAAGCGGTGCCCTATGTACACAGCAAGCAGTGGATACTAGTACACAGTGAGCTTGGTGTACAAGTGGACGCAAGGATGGGAGCAAGGTGTACAACAGCAAGCATGTATATTAAGTCACACAGCACAAAGTGTCATAGAGTACACAGCAGACAAAGGTATATTGTGCATGGCAAGTGGTTTACCATGCCCAACAAGGAGTGGCATACAGTACACAGCAAGCAGTGGTATACCATGCACAACAAGGAGTGGCATACAGTACACAGCAAGCAGTGGTATACCATGCACAACAAGGAGTGGCATACAGTACCCAGCAAGAAACGCTAAACAGTGCACAGCCAGAAGTTGATATATAGTGCACAGCAAGCAGTAGTATAGACAGTATACAAGAAGAAGTAGAATATAGTGCACAGCAAGTAGTGGTTTACGGTGTAGAGCAAGCAGTGGTATACACGGTATACAGCCAGCAGTAGAGTATAGTGCACAGCAAGCAGTGGTTTACGGTGCACAGCAAGCAGTGGTATACCGTGCACATTTCATAAATGTACAATTCATAAGTTTCATAAGGGAAGGGGGATTAGGTTATTAATAACAGATCAGAGGTGGTCCGAGAACCAGGACCGAAACACAAAGGGCATCCTTTGGAAAAGGACAATGGAAAGCTATACATAGTCATTACCATAGTCAAATTACCAACTTGAAGACCACTAATAAAGGTATTTTTTTTCTGGTTACTAAAGGGTCATTTTTGCAGGACAAGAACAAATACGTAACTGTTTAAGTGCTGCAGTAATAGGGACTGAGACCAAACATGATTGGAGGATTGTGATATTACATGACATCTGGGGGTCTTATAAAGCCGCCATATCTGCGTACGCCCACTAGACCGTGCGAGCGGTGTTTTCCCCATAGCAGGAGTTTCACAATAAACTTAACAGAGGGACCTGTGAGTAACACGATGGAAAGTTTTATATCCAAAAATTTGTGTTTTGTCAACACTGCGTGAATCATCGGCAGACAAGTTCTTTAAGTATCTCAAAAGTTGTATTTACAAAGAAACAGGAAAGAGTGAAATTCATTGGTTTAGACCTTGTTCAAGTATTTATTGTTGTTGAATGGGATTGAAGAGGTTTTCCATTAGAAGGGAAGGCATTGTTGGTTATAGACGTGAAATGCAGCTGGAGACCTATAACGTTTTGTAGCAGAGCTGAGTTTGCCATTTGCTACATATAATAATAAGAATCTGTTATAGTTTACTTTGCAGTGATTTTTAGTTTTATGTACTAAAAGGAAACAGTCAGCAGGTTTGAACATGTAAAACAGTAGACAGTGTAATGTAGAAGCCCTAAAAAGCTGTTTTATTGTACCATTGTGTATGTAGGAAGTAGCAACAGGACTGTGAAATATCGCTTGATTTTCCACAGATTGAAAGTTCTTCTGTTGAGTTGGGAGTGTGTCCTCTCACTGCTGTGCTCTTAGCTCTTTGCATTGGACTGCTTCACAGCCCCTATCCCCCTATCTTATCTGGTCACAAGCTATGGCAATCATTCCAAATAGATGGGCTGGCTGTAGAGCAGCTCAATGCACAGCAGTGTGAGGACCTGACTCTAGTGCACTTCATGAAATACGAAAGCAGTCCTGATGCTACTACACTACTACACACATATAAAAGTAGGGTTACACAGCTCTCTAGTGCCAAAAACACATGCTTTAATACATGGCCAATATATTGGCTGCCCGAAGCTGCCACTAGAGGGAGTTAGGGATCTTACTGTATACTGCACTGATCATTAGGGACAATGTATCAGCTGTATGCAGTAACAACTTGAGCTGCCAATAGTGACTGCTACTAGGAGATGGTTTTATTACTTTATTACTATACTTCCATGTCTTATGTCTCTGTAGAAGATTTAGAGCTGTATATTAGGAAATCTTAGATAGGATAACTATGAAAATGTATTACTGTAAACCAAGCACACAGGGGCTCAGGGCTCCATAGATGTTAAGATTACAATAGATTTTGTAACATTTATATAACAGTCCAAACATATATATATATATATATATATATATATATATATATATATATATATAAATATATGTATATATATGCACAGGATATATGTATATGATTAGAGGTCCACCATCCATGAGGCGAGCTGAGCCTCTTGCCTCAGGCAGCACTAACTACAGACATCACCTGCTATAAAGAAGACTATTGACTTTCCAACAAAAAACTTTAAATTTTTTAAAAAAAAATTTTCACCTTGCTGCACCTACTGCACAAATTATTGGTGCTTTTTGTGACACTTGGGAATCCGACACTTTTCCTGTGAATCTAGTTTCCCGACACTGGTTTTGGCGCAAACACAAGCTGGTCTGTTGAGTTCTATTTCACCTTTATGAATGTGGAGACAGTTCCAATCATTTTTGGTCATTTCATTAACCCCTTGAACCACAATCAAACATCCCAGTGCAAATTTTAGTTCCGTTTGTGCACCAAAAAAAAGGTATATTGTGCATGGCAAGTGGTTTACCATGCCCAACAAGGAGTGGCATACAGTACACAGCAAGCAGTGGTATACCATGCGCATGAGGGACCTCACTGCATACCGCCCCAGGAGCAGTATACCTCACTGTAGCCGGAGCATAAACCTCACTGCATACTGCCCAGGAGCATTATGTAACCTCACTGTAGTACTGCCCCAGAGCATCTGTAACCTCACTGCATATACCGCCCCAGAGCATTATGTACCTCACTGTATACTGCCCCGGAGCATTATGTAACCTCACTGCATACCGCCCCAGGAGCATATGTACCTCACTGTAATACTGCCCCAGAGCATTATGTACCTCACTGATACCGCCCCAGAGACCTTATGTAACCTCACTGCATACCGCCCAGGAGCTTATGTAACCTCACTATACCGCCGACCCCCCGGAGCATTATGTAACCCACTGTCATACCGCAACCCAGAGCCTTATGTAACCTCACTGTCTACCGCCCCAGGAGCATTATGTACCTCATGTATACTGCCCCCGAGCATTATGTACCCTCACTGCTATACCCTCCCCAGGAGCATTATGTAACCTCACTGTATACTGCCCCAGAGCTTATGTAACTCACTGCAATACGCCCCAGGAGCATTATGTAACCTCACTGTGATACTCGCCCAGGATCATTAGTGTAACCTCAACTGCAATACCGCCCTCATGAGCATTATGTAACACCTCAACTGATACGACCCCAGGACATAGTACCCCTCCGCATAAGCCCCCAGGAGCATTATTACCTCATGATACCGCCCGGAGCATTATGAACCCACTGAATACCGCCTCAGGAGCATTATTTAACTCATTGTATACTTCTCCAGGAAATTAGTAACCTCACTGTATACCGCCACAGGAGCATTATGTAATCTTCACTGTTATACCGCCCTCAGGAGCATTATGTAAACCTCACTGTATACCACCCCAGGCATTATTTAACCTCACTTAATACCACCCCAGGAGAATTATTTAAACCTCATGTATACTGCCCCAGGAGCATTATTTAACCTCACGATAATATCGCCCCAGGAGCATTAATTAACCTCACGTATACTTACTGCCCCCCGGAGCATTATTTAACCTCACTGTATATGCGGTGCCCCATGATGCATTATTTAACCTCACTATGTACCGACACCCCTCAGGAGCATTATTTAACCTCACTGTATATCCACCCCCATGAGCATTATTTAACCTCACTGTATACCGCCATGAGCATTATGTAACTTCACCTTTATACCCGCCCCAGGAGCATTATTTTATACCTCACTGTTATACTGCCCCAGAGCATTTTTTTAAACCCTCACTAAATACCAGCTCATGACATTATTCAACCTCACTGTATCACCACCCCAGAGCATTATTTAATCTCACTATACTGACTAGGAGCAGTAGTTAACCTCACTGTATACTGCCCCAGGATGCATTATTTAAAACCCACTATCTACCGCCGCAGGAGCATTATGTAACCTCACTTATACCACCCAGGACATTATGTACCTCACTGTTATACTGCCCCATGAGCATTATTTAAACCTCACTTTACTGCCCCATGAGCCTTATTTAACCGCTCACTGGTAATACCACCCCCCAGGACATGATGTAACCCTCACTGTATAGATCGCTACGCGCCCATGGAGCCTCATTGCTCAATTACAGCTCATTCAGACATGTAATATGCCATCATGCTAACCCCCTTAGACCAAATTTCTTTGAGACGACTATAAAATCACACTAATGTCAAATTTATCAGTTTCTGGAATCTACGGGCCGCACTGGAAAAATCCAAAAGTGCAATTGGGCATCAGAGCGACTACATAATTTTTTAATTGCGCTCCACTCGCCTCGTTGTTAGTATTGATGTTTAACACAATAGTTTCTCCTCTGGCTCTGTTCACACTACGTTTGATCCCTGTGTTATATACCTATTATTACAGGAAGGTAATATTTGCTTTTGTGGACTTTTTTTTTTTTTTAAATCCTATTCTTTTATCCAGACTCAATCTAAACTATGCAAACAACAAGCGAAGTTAACAGAGGTCTGACCCCCGACCCTGACTGCCATCATAATATACAACTTTAAGAGATCATTTTAATTTTATGTCTATTGTATGACTTTTGATGATTGTGTCAGTTCGAGTTGTTATTATGTTATCTCCAGAGTCAGATATTTCAACAATTTGATTTTATAATCACATACAGCAAGCAGTGGTATATAGTACACATCCGCAGCAAGTGGATATACATAAACGCAAGCAATGGTATACAGTACACAAGCGAAACATGGGACATATAGTACACGAAAGCAGTTGGTAATTTAAGTACAACAGTGAGCATTGGTATACCGTACAGAGCAAGCGGTGGCACCTAGTACACAGCAAGCATGTGATACTATGTACACATGAGCTTTGGTTACAAGTGGACGCAAGGAGGGGCAACAAGTGTACACAAGCAAGCATGTTATTAAAGTCACACGCAAAAGTGTTCATAGAATACCGCAGACAAAGGTATATTGTGCATGGCAAGTGTTTACATGCCCAACAAGGAGGGCCTACGTACACAGCAGAGCATTGTAATTAACATGCACAACAGAGTGGCATACATTACACAAAATTATTGGTGCTTTTTGTGACACTTGGGAATCCGACACTTTTCCTATGAATCTAGTTTCCCGACACTGGTTTTGGCGCAAACACAAGCTGGTCTGTTGAGTTCTATTTCACCTTTATGAATGTGGAGACAGTTCCAATCATTTTTGGTCATTTCATTAACCCCTTGAACCACAATCAAACATCCCAGTGCAAATTTTAGTTCCGTTTGTGCACCAAAAAACACGGATCCTGCGCCAAAATTGATAAAAATGTCTTTTCATGCCAGATTTCAGCACAGGTGTGAGACACTGCATGGAGACCCCACGTACTAAAAAATCTTATATATTACTTCAGGATGGGGTGGAGGGGGGCACCATTCCATGCCTCGCGATCAGCAGCCATGAGTTTGGATTCACCCCTGTATATGATATACGAAGCTTTTTAACCCTTATAGAGGTCATTAACAGATTCAACACTGTTACATTGTTACAAATTGTTTCCTTATACTACCAACACTCTAAATCCTGCCGTCACACAGACTTCCTCCGCTTCTACAGCTGCAATACTTGAACTGTATCATAGTTACAGAACTTTTCTGTATGTTTCATTCATTCTATAGATACTCTCTTTAAAATATCAATGTACTATATACCCCTTCAGTGCATGTGATATAGGCTCTTGCATAATACATGAGTAGCCCCGGCTGTTCCTGGACCACAGTAGCTGTGTATGGTAATAGTGAGCGATTTCCACGTCTCACAATGGTTAACTCTAGTGGGAGGGGTTGGACGAGCTTCTGGAGAACCACATTGATTTTTATGTTCAGAGAGAAAACCTGAGAGCTGCTGGATGGTCCTGCTCTGCCCTACTGCTTGTTTATGCCCACTGGATGCCCACGTCCAGACAACAAGACTCCACACATGGGGGTATGAGAAGAGTCCCTGTAACACCAGGATCTGTGCCCTGGCATAGGGGGGCATACACTTTCTGAGGACTTCAGTCTCCTGTACCCTCAGTGCTGCCATGCAGGATGATCCTGGACCAGGATGGAGGGCACTGTGACGGGTAACTACCTGAGGGGCACCAGGACAGGTAGGGGGATCTATACTATGAACGGTATGTAATGTCTTGTATACTTTGAGTAGTAACTTATTATACTTAAAGGGGAATCCATTACTAGTTCCCAACCACTAATTTAAGACCCTCTTGTCTATTTAGTAGACGAATGGGAAGTTCTATATAAAAATATTTCCATTAGAATAGAATAGAAAAGATACAATTCAAACATGTAAATATTTTTGTTTGTGTGGAATTCAAATGTTACATTTAAACTGCAGTTCCCTTCAGATATAATGGGGATTCTATATGAACGATCATCATATGTCAGATAAAATGGGGATTCTATATGAAGGATCATATGTCAAATAACAGGGAGATTCTATATGAAGGACCCACATATGTCAGATTGCGGCCACTAAGATTTATATTGTGATATTTCACCTTCCTGAGGCTCCATGTGAAGTTTTATAGGAGTCCTGTGCCACTCATAGGGAAAAAGACTTGGAAAACTTTGTATCCATTTATAATGTATTCCGGATAAATACTTATGTGTAGCCATTATAGGGTTATTCTCACTTCCCAGATTTCTAGTTTTTGCTCCCAATGTGAATAGGTCACTGCAAAGGGCACCAATATAAATATGGACACAGTCCCTAGGGCTCATATACACAACTGTATTCCTGCTCCATACAAACTCTGATTTCCTATGGGAAAACAATGCATTGAATGTTTACCATGCGCCATGAGAAACGCATGGAAGCACCGTATGGCGGCGCACAGTTTGACTATGACAGACTTTCTATAGCACAGAGTTCTACTTTAAATTCTCTTTGCAAATGGCTGGAGCTCAAGAGAGTGGTTATATTAGGGAATTGTCTTACATGCAATTGTAAGATCTGCAGTCTGCAGTGTGTTGGCAGAGTACAGGGCGCAATACAATACAGTTGATGGCAGTGGCAGGGTATGATCCCTACAGTCTAGGGATTGTACCCAGTGGTTGCAGTTTTAGATGTAGCCAAAGCTAAAGTTTTTAAAAGTCCAGTAAAAACTACAATTTCACATTTCTTCTTTGTAAATATTATTATTAATAAATATATTACTTACTATTAACTAATAGTATGCATTATTATTATTAATTTTATAATTCGTAGTATGTTTGTATTTTTTATGATTATGAATTCTATTATTCTATTATTCTTATTATTGTATAATTTACTGTATTATTATCATTTTATTGATTATCCAAGTCAATTAAATAGATGATAAAACCTAAAACTTTTTTTATTGATTAAATCAGATAATAGCGTAACACACAATTCCATAAAACCTCCTTATTTGCGGATCCTTTCTCTACCACTAGTCTCATGAATATAACTCTGGGTTTCCCAATTCCTGTAGATACAGTGATGCTATTAGAGTTCATAACAATTATCCGTCAGCACATGGTGACTATAAAAAGACGCATTTGTGTCTTGCTGATGGCTCCCACGGGATAAGAGAAGGGAATGTGAATTGTGGGAGATCGGTTAAAAATATGTGGGTGTATATCACAGAAACAGCGCCACTCCTGTGCTCAGGTCATGTCTGGTATTGCAGCTCAGCCTTCACTTGAACAGGAATAAATTGCAGTTGGTTAACTCATAGATAAGAAGTAAACATTTCCAGGCGTAATCTTTGGAAAGCCCCTTTCAATTTTCACTCTAATAGGTTTTTTATTTGTAGTACATTAGGAAATTGTTACTTATGCGATTTTCTACCATAATCTTTATACAGGGCTTAGTTTTTGAAGGTTTTGGGTGTATGGTTGCCCCACTAGACTGTATAATATGTGAATAGGACACAAGTCCCAGTGTCCAGAAGGTCCCATCCCTTCTATATATAGGCAGTAACATGGAGAAGTCAGAATTTATGATTCTCAGATCTATTATTGGGTTGAGGTGCGCAGTGTTTTCCAATACGCTGCTCCTCAAAGACAACTTTTCCTTTAGTTTTATCTCTAATTGGCACAAGCTGCAATGTACTTAGAGGATTATATAGAATCCTGGAAGCTATACAATATATCTAATGAGTGAGTAATAAGAGCAGAGACATCAGTATGGATTATAGAAAGAAAAATCACAGCATATTCCTAAAATATAGACTCATCAGGAGCACAAGCGTCTGACTCATCACTTATCCTTAAGGTTCCTGCCTTTTGTCCATATGTAGCAGAGCTGACTGTGTCATGTCACTGTACAGTTACTCGGACTGTTATGGAAATCCCCAGATAAACAGATCATGATCTTACAAGATGTTGTGCCAAAAGACAAACACAACTCTGCTGCTCTGCCAAACTGGGATATGTCTGGATTTGCATGGAGCTGCTTGTACTGGAATCACGAATGAAAGGCTTATTATGAAAGTCCTTTAGGATGTTTCCCAATTGCTCCAGGATTAAGAGGGAACACGTGTCTCTTGGCAGGCAAAATCCTGCAGCGCAGAGATAATTCCATAGGAAATTCTGTACATTCAGGGATTTTGGTTGTGAATTGGCAGCATCTAACTGGTAGTAAGTAGCAGGGGGTCTGTGTCACCTTTGCAGGATGATGCTGTTTGGGGGACATATTACTTTTTATAGCTATTTTTGATAGCTTTTTTTGATATTTAAATTTTATGTAGGTTTTTTCGTCCCACTAGGAAATAGTAGTCTCCAGGAACTAATAGATCTACTAAGATGCCAAGTCTTGGGGGCTTTAGATTTCATAGCGACCCATTGAATCTAAGTTGCCTTGGTTGTTAAAGGGAACCTGTCAGCAGATTTTACCCAATTAAACTTACAGCCCACTCAGGGTACGAAATGTCCTTTCTAGAATCCCCTCTCTTATGTGAAATCTCACCCCTCTATCTATTAAAAGTCACCTCCAAAGTCATGTAATAAAGAGTAAAGAAGAGTCATATTTTGCCTTCGATGAGTCAAGTTTAGAGGCTGCCAGCGGAGTGTCACTTCAGACACCCTTATCTTTTCAGTTCCATAGCACCTAGAAACATGCTTTAGGTGTCATATTAAAGATAGAAATCTCATCTTTCAGATCACATCAAGGTTTCTGTAATTTACAGAACCAGGGCTGCAGGGAGTAAAAGATATTGTTAGAAATGTGAGCTGAAGACAAAGATCCAATTCCTGTCTTATTTAACGTATTACACAACCGAAAGGGGCATCTGAAGTGACGCTCCCCCTGCAACATTTAAACTTGATTCATCTCCAGAAAAAATGACTCTATTCTGCTAATTTTCACATGACTCAGGTGGGGAATTTCTACAGGTAAACAGGTGATATTTTACATAAAAGAGGGAATTCTAGAAAGAACTTTTCATACCCTACCTCAAGGGAAGGGGGCTGTTAGTTTAAGGGGGTAAAAATCTGGTGACAGGGATCAAATGGTCAGAATCTGAGTCAGCCTGGCCATGGTAGCAGTCAGCAGTGTGTTATAGTACAGCAAATACTTCCTGACGGGTCTGCGAGTGTATGGAAGGGGTTAAAGATTCGCTTAAAGGGAAATATCGGAAAACATCTAGCTGTAGTTGGATCCAATCCCAGAGTGATATGAAAATAACTTTGCAGCACTTCAGGGGATCCTGAGTCCTCACTATTGCTGTGTACAACCATTTATGGTGGTGTCTATGGTGAAGAACTGGGGGTTTCCTTGTATATTATTAGGGCTTACAAAACAATCCAAATCTAACATTTCTACTTTTGATACCCTAGACTAGTAGTACATGTAAAATTAACACTTCTAACCATAGATCTCTAGGGATTTACCCATTTCACTAACCAACAAACAATAAAAAAAATTCTAGGTTGGAGGCATCTACTAATATATAACCATAATAAGAAGAACATTGTAGACAATTGTTTTCATGGATCCCCCAAACATAACTGCAGCTTGTGTAGGACTATAAGTCTCAGCATATATCACCCGGTGTAACACGGAGCTGTAACTCTGAAAGTTCCCAAGTTCCCCCTGAATCTTGTACAGGCGGTCCCCTACTTAAGAACACCCGACTTACAGACGACCCCTAGTTACAAACGGACCTCCGGATGTTGGTAACTTATTGTACTTTAGTCCTAGGCTACAATAATCAGCTGTAACAGTTATCAGAGGTGTCTGCAATGAAGATTTATTGTTAATCCTGGTTCTTATGACAACCCAACATTTTTAAAATCCAATTGTCACAGAGACCAAAAATATTTGTCTGGAGTTACAATTATCAATATATAGTTCCGACTTACATACAAATTCAACTTAAGAACAAACCTACAGAGCCTTTCTTATACGTAACCCGGGACTGCCTTTAGTTCAATTTCCTCCCCCACCCCTGGAGCCCACCCTTGGGTTACATGTTTTGGAAATCAGAATGTAGATGTATTCACACTTGGGTGGCAGAAAACTTTTGCTGGTTGTGATTTTCTTTGTAAAACTTGTGTAGTAAATAAAATAATAAACAATGGAGAACTCGGTGACAGATACAGGAAGCGTATAGTTACTTCTAGAAAGAAAGAAGGAGAAAAAAAAGAAAGAAAGAAAGACGATAAAAGGATAAAAGATAGATAGATGATAGATAGATAGACACTATACATAGATCGCACCCCATGTTCCCATCATCCTGTTCCCCATCACTGTGCTCCCCATCCCCCACAACCCCATAGTTTGTAAATTCTTTGGCAATGCTAACTTGTATTTGGTCCTGTCAATAAAGCTTGTTTGAATCTGAATTAGAATTAATAGATTCAATAATGAAAGAAAGAATGTCACATGGAAAAAAGCTACAGATAAGAAATAGATATGAGATTGATACATAGTAAGATAAGATACAAATGGATAGATAACAGAAAGGTAGATAGATAGAGATGAGATAGATAGAGAAATAGATAAATAGATAGATGATAGATAAATAGATAGATGATAGATAGAGAAATGATAGGTAGATAGATAGATAGATAGATAGATAGATAGATAGATAGATAGATAGATAGATATGAGATAGATAGATAGATAGATATGAGATAGATAGATGATAGATAGATAGATAGATAGATAGATAGATAGATAGATATAGATAAATGAAGATCCTGTAGATCCATAGAAATAGAAACAAAATAGATAAACATAAGCTAAATTTCTTGTATAAATTCTTTGTAAGACTTACACAATTTGTAATACATTGCATGGCCACATAATTACTTTTCATGAAATCTTCAATTTAAAGCACAAAATGGGGAGGGAGTTTAAGTTGACACTGACTTAACCCGCTGTGAGATTTTTCCTTAAACCCATATTTAGTCTTGCACAAATCTGAGAGGGAAAACATGAGACTATTTTCCTCCTACTCTCTCAGTTCAGCACGTTACTTTCTCAGGGGTGGTCCTTAGCTCTGTGGGAGGGGCTTTGTTTGTCTAGTATTTTTCTTTAAGAAAATGCAGCAGCTTTACCTACTGTTCGCTGTATATAACGCAGCACCTAATATATGGCATTTTATTATTTTGTCTATTGATCAGGTCACATTGCATAATGGAGATGATATAGTCTACTCATCCAACAATGAATAACAGCACCGTGGAGGCAGTCATCAGTGGACATGTGTCCCCGTCAAACACTACGGACCTCAGGGACCTCAAGATATCCGTGCTCTTTTCCATAGTATTCATGACGGTGGGGATCACATCCAACAGTCTTGCCATAGTCATACTCTTGAAAGCCTACCAGAGGTTCAGGAAGAAGTCCAAGGCCTCCTTCTTATTGTTTGCCAGTGGTTTGGTCTTCACTGACTTGTTTGGCCATCTCATCAATGGGACCATCGCCGTCTTCGTCTATGCCTCCAATAGAGAGTGGTCAAAATTTGATCATGCAAACATTCTGTGCAGCATTTTTGGGATGTGCATGGTCTTCTTCGGCCTCTGCCCGCTGTTACTTGGGAGTGTGATGGCGGTGGAGAGGTGCATTGGGGTTACCGATCCCATCTTTCACTCAACTAAAATGACTTCAAGACACGCCAAGATGATCTTGGCTTTCGTCTGGCTCTTTGCTATCTTTGTGGCTTTGCTGCCGATTATGACATTAAGGTCCTATCACATCCAGGCCACCAAGACATGGTGCTTTCTAAAGACTGACCAGATAGAAGACTGGATGGATCAGTTCCATTTGCTGTTATTTTCCTCTTTGGGACTTCTTTCTTTGGCCATCTCATTTGTGTGCAATGCAATGACTGGAATAACATTACTCCGATCCAAACTGAAAAGCCAACAACACAGACAAGGCAGATCTCATCATCTCGAGATGATCATCCAGCTCCTGGCTATTATGTGCGTCTCGTGTATTTGCTGGACTCCATTCTTGGTAAGTTGTCAAACACGTGAGGAAATACTTGAGATTGTGTCTTAAAGCCAACAACTCTCCAGTATAGGTTGTTCTATTCTGGTATGTAATTACACACTGGTATTCAAAATGGCTTCATGGAGAACTTTAGAGGCACATTATATGTTACATACGAGGACTTTCCTTAAAAATATTCACATCAAATAAGGTCATCACAAGCAATCAAGCAGGGGAACCTGGTGTTTAATCCTGTTGCAGTGCCTCCACAGGAGGAATTAAGTATTACATTGTGCCCAACATGATGCCTGGTCCTCTGCAGACAGGGACACTATTAGTGGATGCAAGCTCCTTTATCCACTGACTTACCCATATAGGTTTTTTAAGAAATTTTCACCATAGGTGTTTATTTTTAGGAAATGACCATGGTGATATGACGTCACTATAAATGAAAGTCGGTGGGTATATGTAGAGTATAAGGGACTGGTGAAATTGGTAGAGTCGGTATTGAATTGCTTTCCTGTATTCATGTAAATGCTGCTAGGTCTTCTCCTGCTTCTACATTCCAGCTTCTTCTGCTGCTAGGTCTTCTCCTGCTTCTACATTCCCGCTTCCTACTGCTAGATCTTCTCCTGCTTCTACATTCCCGCTTCCTACTGCTGCTAGGTCTTCTCCTCTTCTACATTCCCGCTTCCTACTGCTGCTAGGTCTTCTCCTCTTCTACATTCCCAACAGGCCCCGCTTCCTACGCGGCTAGGGCTGCTCCGGCTGCTACATGCCCAAACTGCCTACTGCTGCTAGGGCGGCGTCCCGGCGGGCAGACAATGCCAAACAATTGCCGGCTTACCTACTGGGCGGCTAGGTCGGCGCACAGGCGAGCGAACGTCCCAACGTACCTACGGCTGCTAAGGGGCGGCGACCGCTTCATAACAGTTCTAGCCGGCGGCGACTGCGGCTACAGGCGGCTTTCTCGTCGACATGCCAGCGTACCGACTGCCCCCGGCTAAGGAGGCGCGCCTCTGCGAACATGCCCAGCGTCCGACGGCGAGCATACGGGCGGCGCCGGCGGCGGCGGGCCCACGTCCGCGCTGTCTAGGGCTTCGCACGGCGGCGACAGTCCGGCGGCCAGACGGGCTGCGAGGTCGTCTCCGCTGCGACAGGTCCCACTAAGCCGAACGAGTGCGGCCTAGGGCTTCGCCGCGGCGACACATGCCGCCTGCCGACAGGCGGCTAAGGCGGCGCCGCTTCTAACAGGCCGCGGCGAGCTGGGCTAGGGGAGGTTAGGACGAGAGCTGCGCCTGCACCCCGGCGACAGTCCCAGCTTAGCCGAACGGCGAGAAGCGCTCCTGCTGCTACAGTCCCGCTGGCCTAACACAGCGGCTAGTCGGCTCCGGCTGCGAACTATGGCCCACGGCCCGACGGCTGCGAAGGAGCGGCGCCATCGGCGACCGGCCCGCTAGCCGACGGGAGCCTAGGGCGGCTCACTGCGGCGACGTGCCCGCGGGACCCTACTGCGCGAGGTCGCGCCTCGGCGACATGCCCGCGGTCCAAGCCAGACCACTGATAGCGACAGGGCGGTGTCCTCATGCGACATGCCCGCTGCCGACGCTGCGTAAGGCGGCTCACGGCGGCTCCAGTCCACGTCGCCTAACGGGCGGGGCCGGGCGAACTCCTGCGGCTACAGTCCCCTTCCCGACTACTGCGAAGGTCGGCGCCGGCTAGCTACAAGTCCGCGAGCCGACTGCTACTAGTCTGCGCACAGGCGGCGACAGGCCCCGTCCGACTGCGGCTAGGGGCGGACGCCGCGGCTCACACAGCCAGTGCGCACGCTCCTACGCGCGAGCGGCGCCGCAGCGAACATTCCCCGGCCGACGGCGGTCGAGGGCTGCTCCCGCGCGACATGCCCGCGGCCAGCTGCGGGACGAGTCGGCTCCTGCATGACGACAGGCCACACTTCCGACAACTGCTGCTAGGAGAAAACGCTTGCGCCCTGCTTGCGAACGGCCGCGCAGCCGACGGCGAGGCGAGGGCGCGCCGGCTGCATACAGTCCCACATGTCCTACGGACTGCTAGGCTGACATCCGCGTGCGACACAGTCTGCTTCATAGCTGCGGCTAGAGGTCTGTCCTCTTACTACATGCCTCCCCGTGCGGCTGCGACACAGAGCGGCTCCCGGCGGCATACACAGGCCCAACGGCCGACGATACTCGATCGGCTCCAGCGTCGACAAGGCCACGCGCCGCTGCGGGCTAGGGTCGTCGCCTGCTGCGACCGGCCCGCTTCCGGACTGCGCAGAGGGTCGTGCGCCGACGGCGAACAGGCCGCGTTCCTACTGCTGCTAGGGTCGGACGCGCCCGCTATCAGAAAGGTCCCGGCGTCCACAGAGCGAGGAGCGGTGCCGCGGCTACTTCCCACGCAGGCCCGACGTGCGACTGCGAGAGACGAAGGTCGTCGCCGGCTGCGACATCCGCTGCCTACGCGCGAGAGGCGGCGCCGCGGCGGACAGGGCCCTTCCGCGGCCGACGCCGGCTTGGGCCGGAGCGGCTAAGGCTGACGGCGGACGAGGACGGACGAAACACACAAAAAAACGGCGAGGGCCGGCGGCGGGAGAGTGCACCTGCGGGGGACAAACGCTGGCTCCGACGGCGGGGAACGTCTTCTCTTGCTTGCTGCAACCAAACGATTTCTACTTCTGTTCGTAGGTCTTCTACTGGGCTACACTTTCCAGTTCTACTTCTGTTTGGAATGTCTTGGTCGTTGTCTACGGACTCAGGGGCTAACGCTGCTACCGGTTTATTTATGTAGGCTGCTGCTAGGCCTTCCTTTGCGGCCACACTGCGAGCAAATGTCTTCGGCAGTCCATCACTACACTGAGTCCTACTGCTGCTGTGGGCACGGGGCATCATTGGTTCCAAATCCTACGTCTGGCTGGTCTCTCCAAGCTGACACTGCGAGCATCTACTGCTGACTAGGCTTGGTTCCCATCCTTCGATTCCAGCGACCATTACTATATGTAACATGGGATAGTGTTGGGGGGAAAGGGGATTGTTTTGGACTGGAACCCCGTTTCCCATGAACTGTCCAAAAATCCATTTGGCGCGTTATTATAACATGGGAAATTTTGAAGAATCGAAGGGATGGAAACGTAACCTTGGCGTATTCATATTCCCATGGGTAAACGCCTAGACGAAAATCTACAATTGTTATCTATTCAGTGATAAATTTTCGTACAACTGGAAATCATCTGTTTGTTAGAGTCCAACCATCATGTAGTAAAAGTGCCACCCAACACACCTTGCTGCTCGCCTCCGACCAGGGAGCTGAGAAGTAGTTTACAGGCAATGAGAACACGATAATGCGTTCTTACAGGTAGGACATGAGTGTGTACACCACAACTTCAGGGATGATGAAGATCTTAGTTTCCCAAACTGCTGCTTTCTAGCAATCTGATTTAGATTACATTGATTGTAAAGAACCTCCCATGGGCAGTTTGTGTCCAGCTGCCAGAATTTGCCTACGTGGCCTCTAACGGAGAATTGTGGTATTGCATGCACTTCATTCATTGTAGTTAAACAAGCCAGTCCTCCCAGAGTGGGTGTACACTACCGATAACAAATGGTAAAAAAAAGTGAAGGTCCAAGCTCTGTGATTGTCATTAGGTGTACAAAATAGGATAAGATTTAGGGCTTGGAATGAGTCCCACTAAAAAAATATAAAAGCGGATTCCCCTTTATGAAGTTGGCATTGACTCTTGGATAAAGGACCTTAGTATATATTCCCTTTACTTCATTGTTTGTCTTACAAAGGTTTCACCACCCAGTACTCAAAGGCATGGTGACTCAACCAGAATTGGCCCCCCATTCATGAGCCCCACAGCACCATATGGTTGTATTGTATGTACACCCAACTTTTCCCCAAAAATCGACATAAACAAGGGTATTTAAGGATTCATTATACTCACAGTACCAATACAGGAGAAATTCTATTCTTCAAATGAAATATGTTTTCTGATTGGTCGCTAAGGGGAGCAACGTTTTTATTACCCCAAAACAAAAAAGTCAGAAACATTTAGGAGGCCGCTTCCTCACATACATACACTCCTGATTAGTCACATGACGCATATTTGCAACGCTAAGTGATTTGAGTCATCGTTCCAAGGAAATGCTCTGCAAATCCAAGTATAAAAACATGACCTATACATTTATACTTCCAGTCTTCCCAGATTACTGAAAACTGGGTGTACTAGATATCCCCTCCACAAACCATCCCAGGATTCTGCTGTCTGCCATCTGCTTTCCAATTCTCCCCCAAAATTAATGTTCTTTGAAATTCCTCCTATATCAAGTTCACTCCCTCCCCCCCCCCCCAGAAAAGAAATTCGAAACGTAAAACCACTCTATTGTGAATTTACAAGCTTCTATGTTAAACATCTGTATTTCCAGTTACAGACTACAACACACTTCGATTCAGAAAGTGGGGTCAATCCTACTGCAAATTACTGTAAAGACAAGAGTCGCTGGAGAGACAAAGGGAAAATGGTTATAATGGGGGGGGGAACACAGAGTGTGGCTGTGAAAGTGGTTGTTGAAAAAGTAAAAGAGGGCAAATAGAAAAACTCCCTATAGAAACAGAGGACTTGATACAAGGTTTGGCCGTCGGTTTTCCAAATATTTGTGGTAGATGTTCCTAAGTTTACTGAGATTTTTTACTGGGCTAGCATAGATGTCGTAGGAATCCCAAATAAGTTTTACCACCCACAAAATAGGGGCAGATGTTCAAACATAAACAGATGGGGGTGGCTCCTGCTTCTACATTCCCACTTCCTACTGCTGCTAGGTCTTCTCCTGCTTCTACATTCCTGCTTCCTACTGCTGCTAGGTCTTCTCCTGCTTCTACATTCCCACTTCCTTCCTACTGCTGCTAGGTCTTCTCCTGCTTCTACATTCCCACTTCCTACTGCTGCTAGGTCTTCTCCTGCTTCTACATTCCTGCTTCCTACTGCTGCTAGGTCTTCTCCTGCTTCTACATTCCCACTTCCTACTGCTGCTAGGTCTTCTCCTCTTCTACATTTCCTCCTGCTTCTACATTCCCACTTCCTACTGCTGCTAGGTCTTCTCCTGCTTCTACATTCCTGCTTCCTACTGCTGCTAGGTCTTCTCCTGCTTCTACATTCCCACTTCCTACTGCTGCTAGTCTTCCTCTCTACATTTCGCTTATCCTACTGCTGTCTAGGTCTTGTCTCCTTCTACATTCCCGCTTCCTACGCTGCTAGGTCCTCTTCTTCCTCTTGCTACATTCCGCTTCCTACTGCTGCTAGGTCTCTCCTGCTTCTACATTCCCACTTCCTACTGCTGCTAGGTCTTCTCCTACTTCTACATTCCTGCTTCTACTGTGCTAGGTCTTCTCCTCGTCTTCTACATTCCCACTTCCTCTTGCTGCTAGGTTCTTCTCCTCTTCTACATTTCCGCTTCCTACTGATGCTAGGTCTTCTCCTCTTCTACTTCCCGCTTCTACTGCTGCTAGATCTTCTCCTGCTTCTACATCCGCTTCCTACTGACTAGATCTCTCCTTCTTCTACTTCCCGTCCTACTGCTGCTCTAGGTCTTCTCCGCTTCTACATTCGCCCACTCCTACTGTGCTAGGTCTTCTCCTCTTCTACATTCCCGCTTCCTACTGATGCTAGGTCTTCTCCTGCTTCTACATTCCGCTTCCTACTGCTGCTATCTCCTCCTTTCTACATTCCCCGCTCCTACTGATGCTAGGTCTTTTCCTACTTCTACATTCCCGCTTCCCTACTGTGGCTAGGGTCTTCTCCTGCTTCTCCCTTCCCACTTCCTACTGCTGCTAGGTCTTTTCTCCTGCCGTCTACAATTCCTCCACTTCCCGCTGCTAGCTAGTCTCTCCTGCTTCTACATTCCTGCTCCTACTGCTGCTAGGTCTTCTCCTGCTCTACATTATTCCCATCTTCCTATTTACTGCTGCTAGGTCTTCTCCTCTCTATTCCGCTTCTACGGCTGCTAGGTCTTCTCCTCTTCTACATTCCCCGCTTCCCTAATGCTGCTAGGTCTCTCCTCTTTTCTCTTCTACATTCCCGCTTCCTATGCTGCTAGTCTCTCCTTCGTCTACATTCCCACTTCCTACTGCTGCTAGGTCTTCTCCTGCTTCTACATTCCTGCTTCCTACTGCTGCTAGGTCTTCTCCTGCTTCTACATTCCCACTTCCTACTGCTGCTAGGTCTTCTCCTCTTCTACATTTCCGCTTCCTACTGCTGCTAGGTCTTCTCCTCTTCTACATTTCCGCTTCCTACTGCTGCTAGGTCTTCTCCTCTTCTACATTCCCGCTTCCTACTGCTGCTTATTCATGTAAATGCTGCTAGGTCTTCTCCTGCTTATCACATTCCGCTTCCTTGACTCTAGGTCTTCTCCTGCTTCACATTCCCTTCTACTGCTAGTTTCTTGCTTCATACATTCCCGCTTCCTATGCTAGGTTTCTCTCTTAACATTCGCTTCTTGTACTGAGTGGTCTTCTCCCTTATACATTCCAGCTTCCTACTGCTGCTAGGTCTTCTCTCTTCTTACATTCCCGCTTCCTACTGCTGCTAGGTCTTCTCCTGCTTCGACATTCCCACTTCCTAAGCTTGCTAGGTTTCTCCTGCTTCTACATTCCTGCTCCTACTGCTGCTAGGTCTTTCCTGCTTCTACATTCCCACTTCCTACTGTGCTAGGTCTTCGTCCTCTCTTCTACATTTCCCTTCCTACTGTGCCTAGGCTTCTCCTCTTCTACAATTCCGCTTCCTACTGCTGTAGGTCTTTCCTCTTTACATTCCCGCTTCCTACTGTGCTAGGTCTTCTACTGCTTGTACATTCCCCAATTCCTACTGCTGCTAGGTCTTCTCCTGCTTCACATTCCCATTCCTACTGCTGCTAGGTTCTTCTCGCTTCTACATTTCCCACCTTCCTCCTACTGCTGCTAGGTCTTCTCCTCTTCTACATTTCGTTCCTACTGCTGACTAGGTCTTGCTCTATTAAATTCCCGCTTCTGCTGCTAGTCTTCCTGCTTCTACATTCCGCTTCCTACTGCTAGATCTTCTCTGCTTCTAATTTCCGTTCCTACTGCTGCTAGGTCTTCTCCTGCTTCTACATTCCCCACTTCCTACTGCTTAGGTCTTCTTCCTTTCTACATTCCCGCTTCTACTGATGCTAGGTCTTCTCCTGCTTCTACATTCCCCGCTTCACTGCTGCTGGTCTTCTCGCCTTATACATTCCCGCTTCCTACTGATGCTAGGTTTTTCCTTCTACATTCCCGCTTCCTACGCTGCTAGGTCTTCTCCTGCTTCTACATTCCCACTTCCTACTGTGCTAGGTCTTCTCCTGACTCTTATATTTCCACTTCCTACTGCTGCTAGGTCTTCTCCTGCTCTACATTTCTGCTCCTACTGCTGCTAGGTCTTCTCCTGTCTACATTCCGCCTCTCTACTGCTGCTAGGTCTTCTCCTCTTCTACATTCCGCTCCTACGGCATGCTGGTCTCTCCTTCTTCTACATTCCCGCTTCCTATCTGCTGCTAGGTCTCTCCTTTCTACATTCCCGCTCCTATGCTGTAGGTTTCTCCTCTTCTACATTCCCACTTCCTACTGCTGTTAGGTCTTCTCCTGCTTCTACCTCTGCTTCCTACTGCTGCTAGGGTCTTCTCTGCTTTCACATTCCATTACCTACTGCTGGTAGGTCTTCTCCTCTTCTACATTTGTTCCTACTGCTGCTAGGTTCTTCTCCTCTTCTACATTCCCGCTCTTCTGCTGCTAGATCTTCTCCTGCTTCTACATTCCCGCCTTCCTACTGCTAGGATCTTCTCGCTTCTACATTCCCGATTGCTACTGCTGCTAGGTCTTCTCCTGCTACGACATTCCCGCTTCACTACTGATGCTAGTCTTTCTCCTCTTCTACATTCCCGCTTCCTATGCTGCTAGGTATTCTCCTTTCTACATTCCTTCCATGATGCTAGGTCTTCTTCCTCTTATACATTCCCGCTTCATAAG
>CM033649.1:14144991-14214346 GCA_019512145.1 Engystomops pustulosus | reverse complement strand
TATTCATGTAAATGCTGCTAGGTCTTCTCATGCTTCAAATTACGCTTCTTTGGCGTCTAGGTCTTCTCCTGCTTCTGACATTCCCGTTCTACTGCTAGTCATATTCCATTGCCTTATACATTCCCGCTTCCTACTGCTAGAGTCTTCTCCTCTTCAAATTCCGCTTCTTTTTTTTGTTACTGCATGCTGGTCTTCTCCCTTAACATTCCATTTCCTCTGTTTGCTAGGTCTTCTCTCTCTTACATTCCCGCTTCCTACTGCTGCTAGGTCTTCTCTGCTTCTAGAATTCCCACTTCCTAAGTGCTAGGTTATTCTCCTGCTTCTAAGTCTCCTCGTCCTACTGCTGGCTAGTCTTTTCCTGCTTTACATTCCGCTTTCCTACTGTGCTAGGTCTTCGTCCCGTCTTCTACATTCGCCTTCCTATGTGGCCTAGGTCTTTCTCTTCTACATATTCCAGCTTCTACTGCTGTTAGGTCTTTCTATTCATACATTCCCGCTTCCTACTGTGTAGCGTCTTCTCCTGCTTACATTCCCAATTCCTACTGCTGCTAGGTCTTCCTTGCTTCTGAATTCCACATTGCTATGCTGCTAGGTCCTCTTCTCTCCGCTTCTACAAGGAATTTGCTCTCTACTTCCATCTACTGCTGCTGGTCTTTTCCTCTTCTACATTTCCGCTTCCTACTGTGCTAGGTCTCTCTCCTTCTATAATTCCCGCTTCTCGCTGCTAGTCTTTCCTGCCTTCTACATTCCCAGCTCCTACTGATAGTAAAAATCTTCCTCTGCTTCTAATTTCCGTATTCCTACTGCTGCTAGGTCTTCTCTGCTTCTACATTCCCCCACTTCCTAATGTGTAGGTTTCTCCTCCTTTCTACATTCCCGCTCTACTGATGCTAGGTCTTCTTCCTGCTTCTACATTCCCCGCTTCTACTGCGCTGGTCTTCTCTCTTCTACATTCCCGCTCTACTGATGCTAGGTTTTTCCTATTCTACATTCCCGCGTTCCTAGCTGCAGGTCTTCTCCTGCTTCTACATTCCCACTTCCTACTGCATGCTAGGTCTTCTCTGCTTTACATTCCAACTTCCTACTGCTGCTAGTCTCTCCTGCTCTAACATTCATGCTCCTACTGCTGCTAGGTCTTCTCCTGATTCTACATTCACTCCTTCTCTACTGGCTAGGTCTTCTCCTCTTCTACATTCCGTTCCTACGGCATGCTGTGGTCTCTCCTTTCTACATTCCCCTTCCCTATCTTGCTAGGTACTCTCCTTTTCTACATTCCCGCTGTCCTAATGCTGCATAGGTTTTCTCCTCTTTAATTCCCCACTTCCTACTGCTGTAGGTCTTCTCACTGATTCTACCCTGCTTCCTACTGCGCTAGGCGTTTCTCTGCTTACATTCCATCTTCCCTATGCGTAGGTGCTTCTCCTCTTCTACATTTGATTCCTATGTGCTAGGTTTCCCTTACATCGCTTCTTCTATTCTTCTACTTCCCGCTCCATTCCCGTTCGCATGCTAGATCTTCTCTGCTTCTACATTCCCGCTCTTCCTACCTGCTAGGTCTTCTCCGCTTCTACATTCCCGTATATGCAATGCTCTTACCGGGATCATCTCCGCTACGCGACTTCTCCTATGCTTCATGTCCTATGATGCTAGTCTTTCTCCTCATTCTACATTACCGCTTCCTATTGCTGTGAGGTATTCTCCTCGCTACATACCTTTCCATGCATGCTAGGTCTTCTCCTGCTTCTACATTCCCGCTTCCTACTGCTGCTAGGTCTTCTCCTCTTCTACATTCCCGCTTCCTACTGCTGCTTGGTCTTCTTCTGCTGCTATACTGCTGTTTCCTACTGCTTTTAGATTTTCACCTGCTGTTACACTGCTGCTTCCTACTGCTGTTAAGTCTTCTCTTGCTGCTACAAACTATTTTCTACTTCTGCTAGGTCTTCTACTGGTGCTACACTTCCATTTCCTACTTCTGTTTGGATTCTTTGTCTTTTTCCTATTACTGCTAGGTCTACTACTGCTGCTACCTTTTATTTATGTGCTGCTGCTAGGTCTTCCTTTGCTGCCACACTGCAGCAAATGTCTTCTCCATCAGCTACACTGTTTCCTACTGCTGCTTGGTCTTCTCTTGCTACATTTCCAAATCCTACTGCTGCTTGGTCTTCTCCACCAGCTACACTGCCGGATCCTACTGCTGCTGCTTGGTTCCCTCCTTCAGGATTCCCAGACCATTACTATATGTAACATGATAGTTTGGGAAAGGGGATTGTTTTGCACTGAACCCGTTTCTCCATACTGTCCAAAAATTTCCATTTCTGTATTTATAACTATGAAATTTTTGAAAACTGAATTGATGGAAATGACCTTGGCTTCATACATATTTCCCATTGTGTAAAGCGCCTACAGAAAATTAATTTTTTAATTATTTTCAGTGAAATTTTCGTAACACTGGAAATCATCTTGTTTAGGTCACACATCATGTAGAAAAGTGCTCACCCACACGACACCTGCTTCTCCCGGCCAGGGAGCTGAGAAGTGTTTACAGTGAGAACACGGATGCGTTCTTACGAGGAAATGAGTGTTTACACACAACATTCAGGATATGAAGATCTTAATTTCCCTATAACTGCTTACTTTTCTAGCAATCTGATTTAGATTACATTTATTTTTAAAGAACTCCTTCCATGGGCAGTTTTTTCCAGCTGCAGAATTTTCCTACAGTGGCCTCTACAGGAGAATTGTGGTATTGCATGCACTTCATTCATTGTAGTACACAGCCAGTCCTCCAGAGTGGGTGCTACTCTACCGATAACAAATGGTAAAAAAAAGTGAAGGTCCAAGCTCTGTGATTGTCTATTAGGTGTACAAAATAGGATAAGATTTTAGGCTTGGAATGAGTCCCATAAAAAATATAAAAGCGGATTCCCCTTTATGAAGTTGGCATTTGACTCTTGGATAAAAGGACCTTAGTATATATTCCCTTTTACTTCATTGTTTGTCTTACAAAGGTTCTCACCACCCAGTACCAAAGGCAATGGGACTAACCAGAAATTGGCCCCCCATTCATGAGCCCCCACAGCATCCATATGGCTTTGTATTGTATGTACACCCTAACTTTTCCCCAAAAATCGACATAACACAAGGGTATTATAGGATGTCATTATAACTCACAGTAACCAATTACAGTAGAGAATTCTATTCTTCAAATGTAAAATATGTTTTCTGATTGGTCGCTAAGGGGAGCAACGTTTTTTATTACCCCAAAACAAAAAAAGTCAGAAACAGTAATGGAGGCGCCTGCCTCACATACATTACACTCCTGATTAGTCACATGACTGCATATTTGCAACGCTAATGTGATTTGAGTCATCGTTCCAAGGAAATGCTCTGCAAATCCAAGTATAAACAACATGACCTATACATTTATACTTCCAGTCTTCCCACTGATTACTGAAAATCTTGGTGTACTAAAGATATCCACCTCCACAAACCAATCCAGGATCTTCTGTCTGCCAGCTGCTTTCCAATTCTCCCTCCAAAATTAATGTTTTCTGTGAAATCCCTCCTATATCAATCCCCCCCCCCCCCCCCCATAAAATGTAACTTATTCTGAAACGTTAGAAACACTCTATCTGTTTTGAATTTACAGCTTCTATGTAAATCTTTGTATTTCCATAGTTACAGACTACAATCACACACTTTGTAGTCAGAAAGTGTTGTCAAATCTCCTATCTGCAAATTACTGTAAAAGACAAGTAGTCGTGGAGAGACATAAGGGAATATGGTTATAAATTGGGTAACACAGAGTTTGTCTGTAAATTGTAGGGTTGTTGAAAAAGTAAAAGAGGGCAAATAGAAAAACTCCCTATAGAAACAAGAGGACTTGATACAAGTTTGCCGTCTGTTTTCCATAATATTTTGGTAGATGTTCCTAAGTTTACTGAGATTTTTTTACTGGGCTAGCATAGATGTCGTAGGATCCCAAAATAAGTTTTACCACCCACAAAATAGGGGGCAATGTCAAACATAACAGATGGGGGTGGATTAGGACTGCCTTGGGTCCTGTATGCATATTATAGCCCCTACAAGTCTGGAATAACTTCCTACATATGGTCCTAAAATTAGCTTCTTGGGGAATGGAGGATGTGCCCCTTCTGCTGCTTTCCTCTGTGGTTTCAGGACCTTTGAAGAAACTTCAAAGGTCCTGAAATGTCTTTTTTGTACATGTTTATTGAGAGTAGGAACAGATGTACTAAGATTTCATGGGTGAAGGTTCTTCTCAGTATAAAATTTGGTAGGTGGTTTGAGTGGCCATGGGCCCCCCAAAATTCTCGGGCTCCGGACAACTGCCCAAACCACCTATATTATAATCCACTATTGATGACAGTTGCTACATAACATAGCCCTTGTCTATACACATACACCTACAGGCATCGGACTATACTTGTACCTTGGTTGCAGAATCTTTTGCACATTACCGTCAGTTCAGGATTAGGGGGAGTTTAGTTATGTGTTTAGATCTATTCAAATTATGGCTTGAATTTCAGAAATGAAACATTACTTTTTTGTTGTTTTTGTTCCTTTTTTTCCTTTTTGTGATATAATATTGTAGGTTGGTGATTTGCAAATATATGCTGGAGGGAACATGACCGTATGAAATATGTGATCTAAGAACCTTCCTAATTATTGGCTGCAATCTGTTCAACTCCATTTCTTCTTATATTTAGCCCGGGGAACAAAATTTTTCCATACTAGTTGCAGAAAAAAAAATGTCAAGTGTATAACGGCGCTGGAAATAATGAATCGCTTATGGGCGCAAATGAAGCTATTTTGTACCTTAGAACATCATGGGAGTTTAACGGAGGGCAGTCAGGTTCGGGATGATGATCATGTGCTTGGTAAATGTGCTGAAGAGCTGAGGCCAAATATAAAATGTATCAGTGAAAAGCACAAGAGATGATGCTTAATAGCGGAGTCACGCTGTGATATGAGCCCATGTTGTGGAACGTGTTGAGGAGGCATCGTAGTTGAGAGCAATGACTGGAAGAGCGCCGACCGATATTTTCTGTACCGTGTCTTTCCCCAGCGCCTCTGCCTATTTAGTTATTACACATGAATTTACAACTAGTTGTTTGGGAATTATAATTTATGGTCTATTCACACCATGGACCATCAACATCTAAACTATGAAGTAGGGCAACATCTTGCTCCAGCATCAGGTGTTCGACCCATTATCATGGTGCACGGAACAGGAAGCAGATGGCTCTGGGTGGTGACCAGAAGCTGGAACTGTGGCTCCCATTAACTTCAGTTCCCTTCAGTAGTTACCGTTTCCAACCACTACACAAAAGTTGGAGCCAAATGATTCTGGCTCCTTGACTCATATTTATAAAATCACAGAATATGGTCTCACCAACCAATGTTGGCACAATTTGTCAAATGTATAAATTAGGCTTAATGTCGGAAACTGATGCCAGGCAGCTGCTGCCAAGACAAACAAATTTACAGGATGCTTTAAAGGAAACTTAACCATTTTACCTGCACATTAAGCACTAGTCAGACCACACATGGTGGGAACCTATCATCAGGTTGTCAGGTTTCTTGTACTACTTTTTGAGACTTGTCAACAGAGACAAAATATTCTCAAAAATAATTTCAAGAAACCAGAAAAAAACAGTGAAAATTCCCCCCATGGAGTTTTGTCTACAATTTTTGGACACTAATGTATAAGAAGGTATGAGAAGAGCGACCAAGGTCATTAAGGGACTGTACCGATTTCTGTATGACGATTGTAGGTTATAAAACTTGGAAATATTTAGTTTGGATACATCTTTGCTTAGAAAAAGAAGGTTTCATTTCATCATAGACAAGGATTCCTTATTGTAAGAGACTATGACATGTGCTCCAACAGGATCTTATGATCCCGGAATCGGAACCATGATCTATGTAGAGCAATTTACCGAAACATCTGGTTAATGTGTTAGATTTCAAGAAAGAGATTCCTTGATGTGCTCATTAAATATCATGATCACACATATTACAATTTGGATAAATAAGCTGGTAAGAATATAGTGGGGCAGATTTACTTACCCAGTCCCGTTGCGATCCCGCAATGCGTTGTCTGACGAGTATTCGGGTTCAGCGCTATTCACTAACATTGTGCTTCCGAGTTCCTGCAGGTGTCGCTGCTGTGCCGAGGTCCGCCGGAGTGCACCTGCTTCTTCCTGGTGCATGTGAGTGCTGATCTTGCGACACAAATCCTTTTTTAAATTCTGCGGTTTGTCCGAATCCATCGGGTTGTCCGGCGGCCACGCCCCCCGATTTCTGTTGCGTGCAAGCCGGTGCCGATTTGTGCCAAAATCTGATCGCGTGCGCCAAAATACCGGGGCAATTCGGCGCAAGACGGAAATATTCGGGAAACCCGGTGAAATTGTGACGTTCGGACCCTTAGTAAATGAGCCCCAATGTGTATGGATGAGTAAGTCGGTAAATATAATAGCCGATTGACTAAATAGGACCTTCTATTGGGCGCCCAAGTTACCTCTTTGGTAGACATTTTATGGATTCAGGAGACAATCTTCTTCAGAAGCTCAGAATTTACACTCTTTCTGTAGGAAACTCTAATGATATTAGGTATTAGTTGTTCTAGTGACTCCTTGGAAATCATGAAACAGTTATAGGTTGACTACTAATTGTGTATCTGAATAACAAAAACTGGGGTTTAGGAAATTCCATGGCTACAGGAAAGATAAACATGAAAACTTCCGCCACTTTGCATCCCACAACAAAGCGTTTCCTTCAAGAAGACATTTTTAAAAGCAACATGGAGACACTTGGTGAGAACAGCAACTGGTGGACAATGGGACAATCCTTACACGGAATTTTATCTTCAAAGGAACAACATTTGGGTGATGACAGTTACTGTTATGTCTTGTGTCATAACCACCCTAGGCCCAGTTTCCCACAGAAATAGGTTTTTTCAATTTATGGGTCAGTCTTGATTTAACACCAAGATCACCCAAAGTTCTGAAGGACCAAATTTAGACCATGGTGATCTAACGTTGCTTTGGAAGTACCACTGGGTCTTTTACATTTATTCTATTTTGTGTAATTGTATCTGAAAGTTGGATCCTGATTTTTAATACAAAGGGGATAGAATGAAATTTTTTGTCCCACATTTCCTGGCCCAACCGTAACCTGTGTGAATGGAACCTAGAGCATCATAGTGATTTGCACTGCTGTGGGTTTCAGGATGACAGCATCTTTACTTGTCTGGTACAGTTTTTAAAAAATATTTTTATACTGTTACCATTATTTGTCACATATAAAACATTAGGAATAATTATTGCTACATACCTCAACTAAGTTCTCAGATTTCAGTGGGTATCAAAAATTCAGGTAGAAATTCTGTTAAAAAACACTTAATGGGATGATGCATTATTCTTGCACGCCCTTGAATTTTTGGCACTTTGGCACAACAAATGCCACTTGGGTGCAGCGAGGAATAAGGTGGGCCAGTGAGGGAACAAATTTACTATGCCATAATATATACGCCAAGCCAACAGTGTTATGACGAAATTACTACCAATTTGGTACCTCTTACTGATTGCCACTTGTTGCTTGTCAGGTGCGCCAATTACATATTCCCCCTCAGGATCTACCTCCCATTCATTTCAATTTAAGGTATCATAGTATCATAGTTTATGTGGTTGAAAAAAGACACATGTCCATCAAGTTCAACCAATGAAGGGTAGGGATTGGATGAGGAAGAGATTTATGGGAAACAATTCTATATAACATAACCATCAGTGTTATTTAGATGTAAAAAGGCATCTAGACCCTTCTTGAAGCTCTCTGCTGTCCCTGCTGTGACCAACGCCTGAGGCAGGCTATTCCACAGATTGACAGTTCTCATAGTAACAAAGCCTTGTCGCCTTGATTTTTCCAGACGGAGACAGTGTCCCAAAGGTAGAGATGGCCAAAATCCTGATAGGTGGCCCTAAATAGATTAGCCCCATACTGGGATTGGAGGAGGACAGCCGACTTGAAATCCGAATATGAATGCTGTGATTCTCTCCTTAACATAATCTAGAACTTTGAACATGCAATAATAAACAAATAGTGACAAAAAAAGCAAAAAAAATAATCAAAATAGCAAAAATAGAGAAAAAATTCAATGTATTAACGAATTGTATTGACAAAATCATGAGCCTGATCTGTCGCTGGTCTTATTTAATGGGTGGAAACCGTTC
The DNA here is from genome assembly GCA_019512145.1 of Engystomops pustulosus. Taxonomy (NCBI): domain Eukaryota; kingdom Metazoa; phylum Chordata; class Amphibia; order Anura; family Leptodactylidae; genus Engystomops; species Engystomops pustulosus. The sequence continues at coordinate 14,206,094 of CM033649.1, read as the reverse complement.
AATATGATTTTATGATGGATTAATATTTAATGGTTTGGCCAGGAATTTCTTATCTTCCAGCTTGGTAAAAGTTGGGGGGAAGGGAAAAATCTATGAAATGTGACGTCCAATGAAGATGATCTATGCACATACCACAAGTTCTACAGAATACATTATCCTTATGGAAGATTACAGGCAGGGAGCCTGCACTTCTTCACAAATTATTCAATCATTTTCACCCGTGACTTGAGGGGAATGAGGTTTCCTTATTGCAAAATACTATTATCCAGCCTAAATTGCTAAATAAATAAGAGGTCAAACGCGTTACTTAACCCCTTCCCGCAAATGGATTTAGCTATACGTTCAAATGGGCTGCGGTATGTTATTACTGTTTCTCGATCTATTGCATTAATAGGTGGTGAGATCATTGTAGCAGTGCAGGAAGGTAATACTACAGGCAGTCCCCGGGTTACATACAAGATAGGGTCTGTAGGTTTGTTCTTAAGTTGAGTTTGTATGTAAGTCGGAACTGTATATTTTAACATTGTAATCCGAGCCAGAACTTTTTTGGTCTCTGTGACAATTGGATTTTAAAAATGTTGGGTTGTCATAAGAATCAATATTATCACTAAAGCTTCATTACAGACACCTGTGATAACTGTTATAGCTGATCATTGTAGCCTAGGACTAAAGTACAGTAAGTTAGCAACATCCAGAGGTCCGTTTGTAACTATGGGTCGTATGTAAGTCGAGTGTTCTTAAGTAGGGGACCGCCTGTACTGTGTATCTAATATTGTCTTACAGGCAGGGGCCGGGGGTTAGACAAAGTGGGCAAAACTAAAAGTGGTAAAAGTGGGATCCAAAAATAAAACTATTTTATGAACATTTTTGCCAAGAATTGTACGATATGCCAAAATTTTGGTGCATTTTTCTCTCTTAAATTAAGACAGAGTAGAAAAAAAACAAATCCCCACAATGGAAGAGAAGCCTCAATAGAGGGGGTGCAGAGCCCCAATGGATCCTTTGTGTAGTCAGATAGCAAAAACGTAGTCGGCATCTCCAAACTTTCGAAAAATCCAAAGAGGTGAAGATTATCAAATCGGTGGGAACCAGCTTTATTAAGGGAAATTAAGGCAAGATTTACCAAATTATACTAGGCAGTGTTAAACTAGATATTATCAATCATTAAACCTAAAATTAGACATGAAATCTGCTGCGGTCTTAGAACTTTTAATAAATATTTCTGTTTTTTTTATGTCAGAATTAAGAAATAAATTTAGACAATTTTCAATCCTGTTATGTAATTTGCCATTGCCATTTTCCTTGTTCTGACTCTCACTTGAAATACAATTAAAAAACTGCCTAAAAGGGGCCCATGCTTTTCCATTACCTTGCCCTTTTTCCTGCTCCGAAACCACCTTTTTCTTCCTCCGATGTAGATGTAAAACCGGCTGATCTGTTTTTTAATCGTTGATATGCTATGTCAATACTAAAAACATTACAAATGTAATCCCTATAACTACATGTTTCCCCCGTCCCCTTTTTCGTCCTTTTATCGCACACCAAAATTTTTGAAAAAAATCTGAAAAATTTACAAAAAACCTGTGACATGCCCAAGTAAAGATGTTTTTTTTATTCTAAAATACCCATTATTGCGATGCTGGTATCAATGTTAAGTCTAAACGGACAAGAACAGGGACAAGACTTTCCGAGGACAATCTTTAAGAATGATTCTGTCGTTGAGACCAGAGACCATTGATGACGTCCATGGTCATGATGAACTTTTAGAGACTCTTCCTGTCGATCATCACTAATCATTATCGTCGGTTGTGCCCAGACACAACTCCTGACAGGACTTGATGAGAATAGTGACCCTGACTTATTATGGTTGTAGGAAAAAAAAACAACACATGGTTTTTGGCAAAGGAAAATCATTTAATCTGAACATTGAACTCACACGTAATATCTGTACCCGTACCTCAAGACGGAAACGAACCCCATGTAAACACACTGCAAAAACATTCAATAATCAATATCGGAGGTACATTTTTTGGCATCTTTAACAGTATTCCTGAGTCTTGACAGGATAATTGGCAGAAGGGATTTTGGCAGAAGAAACAAAAGTTTTTATGTGCAATTTTTTGGATAACGTTTGTAGTTAAAGACCATAATCTTCAACCTTCATTTTAAATTTGTTCGTTAAAAGATAAGTGCAAAACAAATTAACGTTTTAATTTAATCGAGTGTACATACATCAAAGACGAGCTCCAACAGTCCTGAGGCCAGTCCGAAAAATTTCAATAATCAGATGAAAGCACAGTGTAAGTTCTAACGCTGAACAATTACAAATCGAAAATGTAAAAAATGAACAATATGGGTTATTTATTATTGGTTTTCCTGGGCTTTTTTTGACGTAAAAAAGTCTCAAAAAAAGTTGCATTGAAGATTTTTTTTTTTTTTTTTTTTGTTTTTTTTTCTTTTGAGACTTTTCCCTACTAAACAGTCTCACTAGACCATTTATACTCTATTCCAAGTGCAAGATCATGAAAATCCGATTCAGGCTGGACATTGTGCAAAAAATGTCTCCAGTTCTTCTGGTGTGCTGCGACTTTTTATACCTTTTTAGACTTTTATAGGACTTTTTTGCAAAAATAATCCCAGGCAAGAATGTAAACCATACGGAAGAACATTTATTAAAGGGTCACTTTAGTATCTGATGGGTAGCAAGCTCCAAAAATATACATAGAACTAATGTAAGTACCCCCATTCTTGTATAATAAAATTTACAGATTTTATGTTATGCAGATCTGTTGGCAAACTTATCTAATCCTAAATCAATTGTAGTCATAGGATACATCTAAAGGAGTTACTTGTTCATTGGTTTTCGCAATTTAGGAGACAAGGTCAACGACTTTTGTTCAATCAATTGGAGAAATTAGACAATGTTTTTTGGATTTTTCAGTACCCATGCATTTTTCAAAAAATATCATGTCTCAAAGACTGGGCGGGGCTGCTCATGGTCCCAATAAAGATACTTAATCTGGCCTAATGTTAATCACTTTCACAACTAGTTTATACTTTTACCTAGCCTGGAATAGTGTTTTTTTGAAGTTGCACACTGAAAAAATTAAAAAATGCAATACTTTGTGTAAAAGACACTTCTTTAAAAATGTGATACATCTGAGGTTTCACTATATTCGGAATAAAGACAATATTTTAATAAATTTCCTTCCCCCTAATATTACATGTAATTCCTCAACTTTTTTTAGATCTCTGCTGCCAGGCTGTCAGTCAACAGGAAGCTTCATTGTCTACTTCCTGTTAATAGATACCGGTCCTGGTCATGTGATTGTCACACAGTTCACTAGAGAAGTCATAGCTGTGGTGACAAGGTCCGATCACATACTAAGGACTCGCTATTTATCGCATGAAGTAATAATGCAGCTTCACTGTTGAATGACAGCAGCAGAGATCTAGAAAACAGCGGGAATGATACAGAAAGTGATTGGAAAGATTGTATAACTTTTCATACACAAATATGTCAATTATTTTCTGTAAGTGGACAACCCCTTTAACTTTTTTTTTATCTTCAGTATTTGCAATCTATATTCTAACATTACTGATAGTTTAATTCATTTTCTTGAAGGTTTCCATGGGGGTAACATATAATTCTAAAAACTTATGTGACTGAGCCAGAAAAAGTAACTCAACCATGATTATATAAGATGGTCCCATAAGACTGTCAAACACATATATCCCCATCTCCCTTAACGGAGCATCTGATATCCAGAAATCTGTAATTCAACCACACAAATAACCAAAGCATTGAGCGGAGGCATAGATTCATCCTGAATTCCTCTGATTAAAAAAACATTTTTGTAAAACAATTTTTAATGTCTCATTTAGATTTTATTCTTAACTTGTTGCAACTGAATGTCTTTAATTTGCTTTAGGGCACTTTCATTCACATTTTATATTTTAAAAGAATTCTCTGATACACAAAATATTTTGATAATTTGCACCTAGCAATGGTCCAGTAAAGGAATATGAGTGTAATTTTTTGTTTTCGAGTTTCTTAGTTTTATTATAATAATTTTTTCCATATTCCTTCTCCAGACATGGAATATATGCAGTTGTGTAATGACTTCACTTATATCATCGCCTCCTGAGTACACTAGAGAATCATTTTGTAGAAAATGAAAGGAAGAATTTCTATTCTAAATTCCGTTTATTTTGAATTAGATTCCTATGCATCCGTTTTCCGATGTTCCCGGTGCCAAAACAATGATCTGCTTCAGTGATACGCAACACACACATGTGAAAATTTTGGTTACGGGTCCACGTGTGTATCCGGATAGATCCATTGCAGTAAGAAGTACAAAATTTGGAGAGGAACTTTTTAAACAGAAGGTCTGACGCCCCCACCTCCCGAGCAATGGGACAGTCACAGTTTTTTAGGCTCTGTCCGCTGTGCGCCCGGTATTCCCCGGGAAACTCACAGAGTTAAATACAGTATCGTGCCGAGAAATCGTCAGCTCCCTTCACTATCACTATGATCTGACTTTTGCTTCTGTTGTGTGTAGCAAGCCGCAGTGATGACATCATATTATGATTCATCCCTGCCTGTTGGCTTACGCTTCATACAGCAGAAAGAGGAGAGAGGGCTGCTTGGGGTTTACCACGGAAATGTTGATTACTGTTTATTATTTTACTGTGGGGAGACAAATTTAAAGAAAGGGAGGGATGCTGGGGGGGAGGTAAATGAGAGGAAACTGTCTAGGAGGGTACAAATAAGGGGGGATCTGCCTGGGAAATACGGGGACTGCTGGGAGGGGACAAAATAAGAATTGGGAGCTGCTGAGAGGCACAAAGAGGACTTTAATATGAGCACTGATGGGGAAATTATACTGTGTGGGGGGTGGCGTTAGAGGCAGAGCAAAGGGCATGGTTTAGGGCCCGCGGCCGCACTTTCATCGATTTCCCAACTTTTTCAGGATTTGTCGAGCTGTGACAGTATTTACCTGGGATTGTGTCACAGCTGCGCCTGGCTTTTTACCACAGAAGTCGGGGGGGCGGCCGTCAAGCATCCGACTGTTGTGGACTTGAGCTGCTGTATTATAACTTTCAATTGTTTCGGCAAGACAAAGCACTTCCAATGCACGTGTAAAGAAGATTTAACTCTGTCGGACCTGAGCGTGGAAGCGACACATGCAGGATATCGGGCGCACCCATCTTAGTGAAGTCGCGGCACAGGGCATTAGACGACGGACAATGCCTTTCTGTGGACATTCCTCGGACAGAAGTAAGTAAATGTGCCCCAATGTTCTCGAAATTAAACCAAAGTGACCTGTTTTCAGTTTCTCTTAGACAAGGTTCCCCCTACTACTCCACACACAGCCAAACAAAACGCGCAAACCTAACTTGGAAGCCCTTGAGGCATCATGACAGGTAAGTAAATGTGCTTCACATGAGGTCTGTGAAACGGTTACAAAAAAAATCTTTAATTTAAAATTTTCATGGAAGGACAACAATTGTAAAAAAAATGACCTGGAATTCAAACAAATTTTCGTTTCAGCAGTTAAAGTGTTTATTCGGTAAACAAATATTTGGTGTTGGGCAACAAGTTTTCCACCGACGTTAATCCCTTTGCCCTCAACCCATAAAAACACCATGGGGCTTCATTTCATAATGTCGCGCTGCTCACTTTTTCAGACCTTTTTCGGGGCTGCATGGCTGGCCCATCCTTTTTGTTGGGCAGCTCCGCTTGCTTCCTCCATGTCACACAAAATTGGGGGCGTACTGTTGGAAGTTCCGACTGAATTCGGACTGAGTGCGGGATTTTAACTTTCAAGCCCTCAGCACATACATCAGCCCCCAAAAACGATGTGAACTCTATCGGATCCTGAGCAGGGAAGCGACCATGAAGGATAATCTGGTGCACTATCCTTAGTGAAGCGGCGGCACAGTTCTGCCTATCATCAGAAAGAATGCACTTTCGTGAAAATCCATTGCCAGGTAAGTAAAATGTCCCGCAATGTGTAAAGCAGTGTCTACTGCAAAGAGGAAGCGGCAGAGCTGTAGTTACAGTGTTTAGCCACGACAACGGCCACTTGAGCAAAGATCGAGGGGGGGGGATTTTTTATGTTCCACGCTGGGGTTACAAAGTTGAGGAGGGATGATTGGTCCCGCAAGGAGTGTCCTACAATAGCCAACAAAATATCATTCCTGTACAACCCTTGTAAACTACTTTTGTAGCATAACATTTACCAGACTTAATAATCCATCCAAATATTCCTATTTTATATCTATGATTATAACGCACTTTATGAAATGTTCGTAACTGAACAAATATTACAATATACAACGGACACATAGCGGAACACCCAGACAATAATACAGAACCACATAAACCGGGACCTCTGACATAAATATCTTTATCTATACAGTATATTTCACTATTTTAGACAAGAATGCTACCAAAAGCACCAAGAAACCGACATTCTTCTCTTTTTTTTCCACAAAAAATATAAATTTAGTTCCACGTTTTAATAGTTGAGTAGCAAGGAAATCTGAACCCGACACACGTCGAGGAGGATATTTCAAAGATTTCCAATGAAAAATATAAATCATATAGCGCCTACAGACTCCGCAGTCGCCTGCACGAGGTTTGCCAAATCAGTCCCTTTCCCTCAATGGGGCTCGCAATCTAACTCAACTTACCAGATGTTTTGGAGTGTGGGAAGGAAGCCAGAGGACCCGCAGGAGGAGAACATACAACCGTTTGCAGGATGTACCCTGGGAACTTGAATCCAGGTCCTGTAGCACTGCAGGTTGTTGTTGCCCCACCACTAGCCACCGTGTCTGCATGTAACCAAAGACTCTCCAATACTTTTTTTTACCACCACGATTTAATATTGATACTATTCTAGACTTGTGATTAATTGAAAATTTATAAAATTGCCAGAAGACAAAATTAAGGCATGAGTGTCTGCAATGATTCCCCCAATTCTTATGCTTACTCATAAACCCAAACCCGAGTCTTTAAGTGTAAGTACCGAAATACTGGTGAATTTACGATTCTCCTTATGAAAGCTTTGCCTTAAGGGTGGTGTCCAGGTTTTCTCAGTGGAATAATTGATTTTTTGTGTGTGATTAAATGGTATACAATTTTCAATATACTTTTAGTTTAATTCACACCATTCTATTGATCTTGCTTTGCTGGTCATTTCTATATGAAGCTACTCTGAGCTCCTGGTCATGTTATTGCATGGAATTTCATTTAAAGTGACTGGAAGAATCAGAGAATGCATCCAATGATATAACCAGACCTCTCAATATCGGATAACATTTTGCAGCTCAGTTCCCAATATATGGAATATAAAACAACAGTTTTATAGATTTCCCCCGTCTAGCTCTGCAGTTTACCAAATCCTTGCATTCTCAAGGTGGTAATTTTTTTAAAGTTCTTTAGTCCAGAAAAAAAGAAAGATGCAAACTTAAACGCGGTTTATAATTAACTCTTTACGGAAAATTCTTAACTTTCACAAATAATTGTAATATTTGTGTCGTGAAAGGTTATACAATAATCTAATATATATAGTAATCATTCCTCACGTTTTCCAGATCTCTGCTTGCGTGTCATTTTACAACAAATTGTTTACTTCCAGTGGAATAGAATCTGTCCGTGGTCAAAATGTGAGCGGCTTGTTATACCCCTGGTCATGTGATGTTACAACAGGGTGCCATGGCCTCGTTATATCACTGGTCTTGTGATGTCATACAGGTACAGAGTTGTTATACAGCACAGTCTGATCCTCTCCTGATATAACAAGCTGTCCAGAATCTGTGTGCAATCACATGTACCAGGGGATATAACGAGCCGTGCACCTGTTTTGGGCACACATAGACCAGGGATTATAAGTGAGTCCGTGACATGGTGTGACATCGCATGAATGCCAGGGTATAATGACCGGTGCCCACCTGTGTGGAAATCACATGACCAAATATAACAGCCGTGCCACCGTGTGACATTGCATACCAGGGATATAATGGAGTCGTGCACACTGTGTGACATTTGCATGACCAGTGGATATAATAGCCGTGCACCTGTTGTGAATCCATAATAGCGGGATTATAACATGGATTGCAGCTCTGTGACATTCACAAGACCAGGGAAATAACAACTATGCACATGTTTGACACACATGACCAGGGATATGTATAGCGAGCAGCGCTCTTGTGACATCCACGGATCATGGATATAACAAGAACCGTGCACCTGTGGTGCACATCACATGACCAGGATATTCTAAGTACTGCACCTGATGTGACATCACATAACAAGGATATAAACAAAGATTGCAGACTCTGTGCACATCACAATGACCAAGAAGTATGCGGCCTTACCTGTGTGACATAACAATGATCAGGGATATATACCAGCCGTGCACCTTGTGACCCACACCATTGACCAGGATACAACGAGCTGCTGTGCCTGTGTGACATCCTCGCAAAAGCTTTTATAGAATGACAGCAGCAGAGATCTAAAAAATGGTGAAGAATTAAGACTACAAGTATAGTGGAAAATGTATAAATCTTCAATTACACTAAAAAAATAAAAAAATGTTTCACTGAAATATGACGACCTTTACTTTCTGATCTCCATAACATTTTAGTTTGTATTAATTAGACTAATACGTATTGTACAAACACATCGACCTAACTTCCCTTTATGACTCATGGTAAGAAAGGTCAGGTAACACCTTTCTTAATAATAATGGTTTTTTTGAGCTTACAATTTTTTGATTGAAATACTTGAAAATATCTCCTCACCGGGTAGTTGGAGCTTTAGCCTTATGGGTTGACTCTTATCTCAGATGTCACATGAACTTCCTACAATCCCTATCTCTTCATTGGAATTCACTCTGAAACCGAAGAGTCACCAAAACCATCTCCTGGGTCATTAACAAACCCTACTTGAGGATCCACATACCATTTTCCTGACAATCACTAATGATAACAGAAATGTACACGTCTGTTACCATACAGACTCTATGGTGTTTGCCATGCACGCAATAGTAAAAGTCCTTGCCTCCTTCTGAGGGTCCACGAAAAGAGGTCAACCTTTTTGATACAAATTTTACATTCTAACTTTTTGAGAGTAAATGTACAATCAGCTCGTATCGGTCACCACGACCACAGAGAATCACGAGAAGAAGAATGGCTTATTCGTTTCGATATGTTCACATTTTGTTTCGGTACTGTTTTTGGCGAGATGAGCTAAAGGTTTTGTTCGCGAGCAAGCGAGGGAGATTCGGAGATAGTAGACGACTTACAGGGAGTGATTTTCGATGAGCTGGAATTACCAGGAATGTAAACCGAATCAATTTCTACGCCGCAGGGATAGCACGCCGTGCGATTCGCGTACAGTTTTCTAGACTGGTTTTTTAGGAGAATGTAAACCCAAGGAGTCCGAATATTTGATTCCATTGGCCAATTCGAGGTGGAAAAAAGGATGGTTCATGAGGATCCTGGGATCGTCATTTCTTTAATCCATGTTGCCATGTCACACCTGAAAGAAATCAGATAAATAAATGGTTATTAAGAATATTTTGAGAATTACAATTTGTAAATATTTTAAGTAGAGAATCTCAAAGGAAACTACTGCGGAATTCAACCATTAAAGTAGACCTGATGGTAGATCCTCCTGCGGGGCTGCCTCTGCCTAAGTCGAACCATAATTTGTTATTAAATGAACTTATTTTAGAGTATATAGTAAGTTAACTGCAGAGCTACGGGGGCGTGGAGTAGCTTTCTTTTCCCGGGCCCGCCCAGCTCGTACACGCCCAGTAGCCTCTGCTGTTATATTTAGCAGAAGACTAAAAACAAGTTTAGAAGTTCAGGTTGGGTAGTTACGAGATTTAAACTATGATCTAGGGCAGGGGCCAGCAGCAGGAAGATCTACCTACTCACTCTACTCCTGATGGTAGAATTTTCATGGTAAGGTTTCCATTTAAGGTGACCCTTATACATTAGAAAATGCTATAACTTTGTTCACAGACTCCTACAAAAACCTAGAACGTAGTGTAACGTGTCCAATTCTTTCAGTAGACCATAGGTGGCGCCCTGGTCCCCCCCCCCTTGTGTCCTGGAAACACAGAATGGTTGGTCTCATACCTACTTCACCCCAACCAATAGACATGCATTTCCTGTGACAGATTTTTTTTTCCCCTCTTTTAATGCCCGCTGTCCGCCCCCTCTCCTCATAATACCTACATTTATTGTGGCCCTAGTATGGGGACACCTGTTTGCGGCCCCTCGGACCCTCTCCTCTCTTTTTAGTTTTTAAAAAACCAATAAAAACAAAAAAGAAATCCTATGCTTACCCTTCAACGATGAGTCAGCAGCAGTCCTCTCCTCCTCATCTCTCTGCAGATGTGATGATAAGCCATACATGACATCTAGGTGGGTTCAACACTGCTTATGCCCCACAGGGATTAAGAGCAATAGAAGAGACTGAAAAGATGTAAATTAGTGTGGGTTGGGTTTGGTGAGCTCCTACTCGGTTTGGGCGCCGGCCCGGCAGGGCAGTTAGGGATACACAGTCAAGTGGAGACGTTCTGGACCATGTATGGTAGTCCGTGTTGGTCCTTGGCTTCAGATTTTGTACTTGTTTGACAATGCTGATTAGGAGTTACCCAGAAAGCACCCACAGCCAATTTCTAACAGGACCCCACCGAAAATGGCATTATAATACAAGTAACGATTTACATGGAAGAGGAAACCATAGGCCCTACCAGGAAAACCAATGAGACCCAGGTGAGACGAACAGCCTTATAGATTGAACCCTTAAGCCTGCGAAAGAGAGCCTGCAACAATGTCAGTGGCTACTATAAAGGGTGGGGACGTGGCGGTGTCGTGGCTTAGCTGGCCATTAAAGTCCCTCATTCCTCAAATGACACCGTTGTTGAGAGCCCGGGACCGCTTGAAATGTTTACTTATAGTGTACATGTCCTTCATGTGTCTATGAGATGTTCCATTGAATGAAACGGTTATTTCATAAATCATTTGTCCCCCAACATCATAAAGCTTAATGTATTCACATAAAGTATATAACAGACTTTCAATGAGGATTATTTAACAACACGTGGACTAAAAAAAGTTGTACGACGCTGCCAAATAAAGGCACCTCGCCCCCCCATACGGGCCATGCCACAAGTAATGACAGAATCCTGCCAACTGCCCAGCATTGAAAGATAATGGTCTACGTCTATCTGCTTGGTTTTCCGGATACCCGAGGACTAACGTTAAGTAGGACTAATGGCATAATTAGCGTAATAACCTTTAATGTTAATGACTAGATATAACAGCAAGATACGATAACTGTAATTATTAATCGTGTATCGAGACGCCCAAATGGGGACAGCGTGAGAAAGTACGGTTTGGGATGTTATTATCTTGGTTGGGTCAAAAAAGTAGTAAATAATTTACATTATCAAACAATGTCCTTGTAGACCATGGGGCATCGCATTTAGATAGCTTGGGCAAAAGTGCGATTGTATTACAACAGGGAACCGTCAGCCAGAAATTGAAATTGACCTAATAAGGCATACTTACCATGTATATGTTGTCAAAATCCAGTAAAATATACACCCTTCCAGATCAATGTTTCTTCTACGACCTCCAATTGTGGAACGGCATCATCGGGAAATTATTGTGATTTGTTGTAAATTGGTTGTATATACAGTTATGGCAATGAAAAGAGTTTGCTACTAAGTCCACCTCCTACCTTGAGAACAAACCCCTTCTGCTGTGATTGACAGCATCATCACCAGTTTAAGGAAAACCAGTTAGTGATGTCCTTGAACACAGTTATCAACAATTACGGAAGGGGCTACTTGTTGGAGGTGGGGAGAGCTTGACTTTAGTGTAAACCCTCTGCCTCTGTGACTTTATCAACCAATTTACTTCTACACTTCAAAGTTGGATTTCTGATGCTGCACCACATGGGCCATATTGACATAACATAATGTGTAGTGTGATCATATAGGGTCAATTTGTGCTGACAGTTCCCTTAAGTCTAGATTTTATTTTATATAGCGACGTGCAGCGCTGCAGACCAATACCTCTGTAAGATCCTAAGTCAATAGACGAAATTATTATTATAGTATTCAAATGATGGGAATGGATATTGTGTTGTAGACAAATCACATTTATGGGAAACAATTCTAAATTTAGAGATGTTCGAGATAACAATAATTCCTTTAGAACTCATCAATGTGTGATGATGTGACTCAAGTGTAGGTGTTAGGGTTCGGCATTTGGGTGCTATATTCCGTGATCCGGACATATTGCTCAGCAGAGAATCTGGAAATTAACACCCACTAACACCTGGCCACGGCTTATATTGGCCCAGGGGGAACCAGCAGCCAATCTGTAGAAATATGTAGTTTCTTGGGTGGGCAGGGAGTTCCTGGAAACCGAACTTGGAACCCAAAGCTATACTTCCGTATCTCTACCCTGATCCGTGGCCCCAGCTTATATCACCTTCTGCACTCCCCACAATGACTCCCTTGGTTTGTGCCCCATAACAAGAACCGAGTTTCACATCCTCTAAAAGGGACATCAGACACACAATGCATTTACCCTATCTAAAGTTGGGGTAACTAACTAGTGGATCAGTTGGTGGGGTCCCGTGATGAGATTCGCTATCACGATCAACAAGGACAGTCTAGGGTAAGGGTACTAACAAAATGAGGTAAGACTAGTGACTTGTCCCTGCTGCTCCAGTTTTACTGTCTGGCTCTTATGAAGTACGCTAGAATCTCAACTTGGCGGGACGTCACTGTCATTTTCCATAGAGCTATAGAAAAAGCAGGGCATGTTAGGGCCAGCTGCTCTACTCAGGGCGGGTATTCAAACACCCCCGATCTCATGATCCATCAAGGCCCCAATAATGGGAACCCCCAGAAGAGTACACTAATAATTACCAACTATACCCACGCTTCAATATTTTCTCACTTATCCTGAAATATCTTTGAGAAGATAGATAAATGCTATATAGATAGAATAGAGAGTATAGATGAGATAGATAAGATAGATGATGATAGGATACATAGATAGATACTAGATGAAGTAAGATATGAGTAATTTAGATGATAGATAGATAATAGATAATAGATAGATATCGTAACAGCTCCGACCGATGCAATGGCGAGGAGTTTTGGGATGACCCCCCTCAGTGTACCCATCATTACATGGTGGTGGAAGAATAGAAAGGTTAGAAACGGAAAGAGTGAATGACCTGGAGATGGGGCAGGAGGCAAGGAGAGACTGGATGAAAAGTGACGCGGGGTAATGTCGTATATATGGCAAAGATCTGGTAAAAATTCATGAAATAGGTGTTAGGAATCGCGTCACTGGTGAAGGTGACGATATGTGATGGATTGAGGAGCAGGCCACCACCTGACCAGAAGGGGAAGGTAACATAAAAACCTACACTGGCCAGGAATGTTCTGTAGAATTTTTGTAGAGCTGCAATCTTTTCAATCGACGAGATTCCAGCTGTAGGAGATCCGTAGAGTCTATATGTGAGTGAGTGTAAGTGATATTCTGTCTAGCCCATAAACGCAGAGGCAGGATAGAGGATTGACTACCCCTGCACTCGTGAAGACGTGAGTATATCATAGACTAGGTAGCATGATGGTGGTGCTTCATGTGTGAGGAAAAGGGTGTACTCATCTTAACCACGTTAAGGTGATACTTGAATCCCTCCAGTGACAAGCTGAAAGCGTTCCTACCAGTGCACACAGCTGAGCTCCCACGCTAGCCCTTAGCATCCAGCTGGCTGTGCATGAACATATTCTCCTGAGGCTCCTCCAACTCACATAGCTCAGCACTGCTCCAGTCTACAGCTGTTTAAAAGGCCACGTTGCTGCGAGTTCCTGCGGTTAAATAAGCAAACTGTAGTTGTCGCTCTTCTGCACTTCTGTCCTCCTGTGGTCCCTGCTATACGGGCCTGCCAGTTCATCACGGCAACCCTGTCCCTACCCAAGACTCACACTCGGGACATTAATGGGGTTGCCCCAGGAGATACCGCGTATAGCAGCCTCTCCTCTCATTTCTGAGGAGACCTTCCAGCTGTAGGACACGAGCCTCCGGTTTTCCCCCGTTATACTCAGCACTAGTGACAATAGCACAGGGGGAGTGCAGAAGGAACGAACCAAGCCAACTTGTCCAAGGTGGACACGACGGGAAACACCGGCTGTATCAGGCTCTCAGAAAGGCATGCCCAGGGCGGTGTGTGGTGATAGTGTAGCATGATATAGATAGAGATAGACTAGGGAAAATAGCTACATAATAGTATACGATAAGAATTATCTAATAGATAAAGGGCATAGACATAGATATTGCTGTAAGTAGCATTAGATTGATATGTAGCGTAGAGTAACTAGATAGATAGACTAAGATAGATGAATGATTAGCTTAGAATCTGTAGTATAAACTAGAAGATCGATATAAAGAATATAATACTAGACTGATATAGATAGATAGAATAGACTTGCTCGATAGATAGATAGTTAGGATAGACTAATAGGAGATGATAGCTATCGATAGATAGACTTAGATAGACTGCTCGCTACTGTCTAGCATACGGATATCGCCCTACTACTCGACTGTCTCTCCCTCCGCTCTCGGACGCATCAGCTGGCTAGCTAGACTCCGCTCACGCATACGATATCGATAGACTCCTCGTACGCGCGCGCTCATCGGCATCTCTGCGCTCTCGCTATGTGTGCTCCTGCATCTCGATGCACGTAACGATGATCCTGCTACGACTGTCGCGTGACTACGACTAGTCTACGACTAGACTCGTCCTGTACGACCGCTGCTGCTGATGATTAGATAGATGATGATGATAGAAGATAGGAGATGATACTCATGATTAGGGCTATGAGAGACTAATACTATACAACCACTACATTATTAGTCATTGGGGGGCCCTGAGCACCGACTTTGCACAAACCTGGGGCCCCCGCTTCTGTTACGCACTGGATAGATAGTACGATAGTATAAGATGGAGATAGATGATAAGCCCGTGGTTCTTATTAATAATTAATGTTTCTTAACCGTTTCCGTAAGATGTGACTATTCTCAGCTCTTTACATTCCATCATTGGAAAAATAATGTTCTCTATACTTTATGTACGGAAAGTTTTGTCATGTTCCTGCTTTGGGCCACGGTGGTTTTGCACTTTGGCATAGACAAGACCAATCAATGACATTTGGGCCTAAAACTATTATCAATAATCAATTTAAGTACATTTCATCAACAAGATTTGCAGCAACTAAGGACTCCCGTACAACACGCCTCCCAGAGACCGAATGTGAAAAGTCAATTGTTCCTTCCTGTGACCGGTAAAGTATGTATCATGGGATAATTATCCCATGTCTATAGAGAGAGGTTCACATATTATCTGGCCACTTGTATTCACTTCATAGGCCTCATTTATGATAGATAGTCCACACGACTGTGGTGCTGGCGAGCATCCATAAGACTGACGGCAGCGTGTCCTGCGCTTCCTGTAGGGTCTCCGTAAAATAGTGACCTTCACGAGCGCTGACATGTACCTCTTTTTCGGAATTTCACATTCCCCATAGTGGAAAACATTTTTGGGAGTATCTTTTCCGATACTTTGCCTTGTTCCTTCTCAGTTTTGGAATTTATTATTGGAGTTTTTGTCAGTTGTGGGTGGGGGGGTGGGGGAGCATCATACAAATGGTATATCCAACCCTCTTTACAAAATAATTTATATCGCGAGTTCCAAGGCAAAGTTATCGGAAAAGACACTCCAAAAATGTTTTCACTATGGGGAATGTGAATAATTTCCGAAAAAAGAGACATGTCAGGAGCTGTGAAAGGTCCTATTTTACAGGAACCTAACAGGAAGGCAGACACCGGCCGTCAGTCTATGGATGTCAACACACACATGGTGGACACTATATAAATTAGGCTGATGAAAGTGAGTAACAGATGGCAGATAATATGTGAACCTCTCTCTATAGTCTATGGGATAATTATCCCAGGATACATACTGTACCGGGTCAGGAAGGACTAATTGCTTTTTATTCTGGTCTCTGTAACGCTGTAGGTACGGGGTCCTATAGTTGCTTCATCTTGTTGATGACATGTACCTTAAATTAATGTACATTTAGTTTTCGGCCAAAGTACATTAGGTTGTTCTGATGCCAAATGTACAAACACCGTGGCCCAAAGCCAGGAACATGACAAAACTTTCCTTACAAAAAGTAAGAGAACATTAATTTTCCATGATTGGAATGTAAAGAGCTGATGAATCGTCACATCGTACAGGAAACGGTTAAGAAAACATTAATTTATAAGAAGCCACTATCTATCTATCTATCTATCTATCTACTTGAAGAAAGTGTAAGCAGCACACAAACAATGTAGGTGAGGGTGGGTGCAGGCACAACGGGACCAGGCCTCAGGTCTCTCAAAGGTAAAGATAGGAGAAAGTAGGCAGCACTCCAAAACGTCCAGTTGGTGGTATAAAAGGTGAGTTCTTTATTCCATGTTGACAGGTACAATAAAGTGCAACGTTTCGGCTCAACTTGGAGCCTTTTTCAAGCTTGAAAAAGGCTCCAAGTTGATCCACTAGTTATACCCAATACTTTAGATAGGGTAAAGCATTTTGTGTCTGATGTACCCTTTAAGGAGTGAAACTGGTTGCTTGTTATGGGCACAACCAAGGGAGTCATTTGGGGGAGTGCAGAAGGTGCATATAAGCTTGGGCCCAGGACTAGAGGTGAGCAGATCGGAAGTATAGCTTTGGGTTCCATGTTCGGGTTCCAGGTTCTCCACCCAGACATATTTCCATATTTCCCTGGCCAATTATAGCCGTGGCTAGGTGTTAGGGGTGTTAATTTACCAGATTCGCTGCTGAGCAATATGTCCGGATCACGAGAATATAGCACCCAAATGCCGAACCCTAACCTACACTTTGAGTCCACTCATCATCATTGATGAGTCTACATGAATTATTGTTTCTCTACATAATTTATAATTTTTCCCATAATGTGATTTTTTACAAAAAATATCCATTCTCATTCATTTGAATTATATAATAATAATTCTTTATTGATTTAGATCTTACAGATTCTGCAGCGCTGCACAGCGCTATATAAAATAAAATCTAGCCTTAAAGGGAACCTGTCAGCACAAATTGACCCTATATATCACTACCATTATGTTATGTCATCATGGCCCATGGTGGTGGCATCATCAGAAAATCAACTTTGAAGTGAGAAGTAAATTGGTTGTATAAAGTCACAGAGGCAGAGGGTTTATCACTAAAGTCAAGCTCTCCCCACCTCACAATGCCCCCTTCACTGTAATTGTTGATACTGTGTTCAAGGACATCACTAACTGGTTTTCCTGAAATCTGGTGAATGCTGTCAATCACAGCAGAGGGGTTGTTCTCAGGTAGGGAGAGCTGGACTTCAGTACAAAACTCTTCATTTCCATAACTTTATACAACCAATTTTACATAAAAAATAATTTCCCGATGATCTCTCCACACTGGATCATAGAAGAAACATGATCTGGAAGGTGTTATTCTACTTGACAACATACTGGTAGTTGCTTATTAGGTCAATTTCAATTTCTGCTGACAGGTTCCCTTTAATACCAATGCACTTTTGCCCCAGCTCTCTAAATGCTTCCCATGGTCTACAAAGACATTTTTGATAATTAATTACTATTACTATTTTTGGACATCACCAGATAATAACATCCCAACCGTCTTTCTCACGCTTTCCCCATTTGGCGTCATCATACGCGTATTAATCAGTTACTCTCTTGATTGATTATCTCATTCATTACATGAAATGGCTATTATCACTTTAATTATGCCATTAGTCCTACTAAGTAGTCCTGGGAAGCCGGAAACCAAGCAGATAAGACCTACACCATTATCATTCAATGGCTGCAGTTGGCAGGATTCTGTCATTTAATTGTTGGCACGGCCCCGTAGGGGGGGCGGAGCCTTTATTTGGCAGCGTCTACAATGTTTTATGTCCCTTGTTGTAAATTATCTCATTGAACAGCTTTATACTTTATGTGAATACATTAGACAGCTTTATGATGTGGGACAAAGATTTATGAACTAAAACGTCTTCAATGGAACATCTCATAGATCACATGAAGGGACATGTACACTATAGTAAACTTCAAGGTCCCGGGCTCCAACAAACTGTGTCATTTTGAGAATGAGGGCTTTAATGGCCATCTTAGCCCCCCACCCCCCACCCCTTATGACCATGACATTGTTCAGGCTCTCTTCGAAGGCTTAAGGGTTCAATCTATAGGGGCCTTGTCTCACCTGGGTCTTGGTTTCTGGTAGGGCCTAATGGTTTCTCTTCCATGTAAGACGTTACTTGTATTATAAGTGCATTTTCGGTGGGGTTCCTGTTAGGAATTTGGCTTAGCGGTGCTTTGCCTTGTAACTCCTAATCATGCATTGTCCCACCAATGTACAAAATCTGAAACCATGGACCACACGGACTACCATAAATGGTCCTGAACATCTCCACTTGTCTGTGATCCCCAACTGCCGGGCCGCGGCCCAAGACCGAGTAGTGGAGCACCAAGACCGCAGCCAAATAACTCATCAGTCTTCTTCTCTTCTACTCCCTGTGGTGGCTATACGCAGTGTTGAACCCACCAGATGTCATGTAATGGCTTCATCACATCTGCAGAGAGATGAGGAGGAGAGGACTGCTGCTGCTTCGACTGAGAGGGTAAAGCATAGGATTTCTTTTTTGTTTTTATTTTTTTTAAAACTAAAAAGAGAGAGGGTCCAAGGGGCCGCAAACAGGGTGCTCCCCCCATACAGGCCACATAAATATAGGTATTATGAGGAGAGGGCTGCAGGACAGGGGGCATTAAAAGAGGGGAAACTGCAGGAAATGCATTCTATTGGTTGGGGTTAGGTACGGGATATGAGACAAACCATTCTGTGTTTCCAGGACAAAGGGGGGGGGGGGGCGCACCTATGGTTCTACTGAAAGATTGGAGACCACTGTTCTAAGGTTTTTGTAGGAGTCTTGGATACAAAGTTATCATTTTCTAATGTTATAGGGTCCCATTAAATGGAAACCTACCATGAAGAATCTACCATCAGGAGTAGATGTGATGGTAGATTCCTCCTGCTGCCCCTGCCCTAATCTATAGTTTAATAATCCTGTAACCCAACCTAACTTCTAAACTTTGTTTTAGTCTTATGTAAAATAACAGCAGAGGCTACTGGGGCGTGTACTAGCCTGGGCGGGCACCGGGAGCAAAGGCTACTCCACGCCCCCGTAGCCTCTGCAGTTAATTTACATATTACTAAAATAAAGTTTTTAACAAATTAGGTTCCAGATTAGGGCAGAGGCAGGCAGGAGGGATCTACCATCAGGTCTACTTCTAATGGTAGATTCCTCATGTAGGTTTCCTTTGAGATTCTCTACTTAAAATATTTACCATAATTTGTAATTTTCAAAAATTTTTAATTAATACATTTATTCTGATTTCTTTCCAGGTGACAATGGCAAACATTGGATTAAAGAAATACGGATCCCAGGATCCTCATGAAACCATCCTTTTTTCCCTCCGAATGGCCACATGGAATCAAATATTGGACCCTTGGGTTTACATTCTCCTAAGAAAAACAGTTCTCAGAAAACTGTACAGAATCGCGCGGCGTTGCTGCGGCGTAGAAATTATCGGTTTACATGCCTGGGAATTCAGCTCCATCAAAAACTCCCTGAAGGTCGCTACTATCTCCGAATCTCCTGCTTGCTCGCGAACAAATACCTTTAGCATCTCCCAAAAAACAGATACCGAACAAAAATGTGAACTCATCGAAACGAAATAAGCCATTTCTCCGGTGATTCTCTGTTGTGGTGACCTGATACTGAGCTGATTGTACATTTATTCAAAAAGTTGAATGTAAATTTGTTCAAAAAGTTGACTCTTTTTCGTGGACCCTCAGAAGGAAGCAGGACTTTTCTATTGCGTGGCATGGCAAACACCATAGAGCTCTGTATGTGTAACAGATTGGAAGACTGTAATTCATGTTATCATTAGGATTTGTCAGAAAAATGTATATGATGGATCCTTCAAGTAGGGTTTAATGACCCAGGAGAATTTTTTGTGACTCTTCCTGGTTCAGAGTGAATTCCCAATGAAAGAAGGGATTGATAGGAAGTTCATGTAGACATGATGATAAGTAGCAACCCAGAAGACTAAAACTCGGTCAGGAGGATATTTTCAAATATTTCGATAAAAAAATTGTAAAGCCAAAAAAAACCATTATTATAAAGAAGGTGTTACCTTTGACCTTTCTTTACCCATTGATTCTAAAGGAAGTTAGGTCATGTGTTTGTACAATACCTATTAGTCTATTTAACCCTAAAATGTTATGGAGATACAGAAAGTAAAGGTCGTCCATTTTCAGTGAAAACATTTTTTTATTTTTTTTAGTGTAATTTAAATTTATACAATTTTCCACTATACTTGTAGTCTTAATTCATCACCATTTTTTTAGATCTCTGCTTGCTGTCATTCTATAAAAAGCTTTCTGTGGAGGATGTCACACAGGCACACAGCTCGTTGTATCCCTGGTCATGTGAGGTCACACAGGTGCACGGCTTGTTATATCCCTGATCATGTTATGTCACACAGGTGAACGGCACGCTATATTCTTGGTCATGTGATGTCACAGAGCTGCATCTTTGTTATATCCTTGGTTATGTGATGTCACACAGGTGCATAACTTATTATATCCCTGGTCATGTGATGTCACACAGGTGCACGGCTTGTTATATCCATGATCATGTGATGTCACACAGGCGCATGGCTCGCTATATATATCCCTGGTCATGTGATGTCAAACAGGTGCATAGCTTGTTATTTCCCTGGTCTTGTGATGTCACAGAGCTGTATCCATGTTATATCCCTGCTATTGCGATGTCACACAGGTGCACGGCTCATTATATCCCTGGTCATGCAATGTCACACAGGTGCACGACTCATTATATCCCTGGTCATGCAATGTCACACAGGTGCACGGCTCGTTATATCTCTGGTCATGTGATTTCACACAGGTGCACGGCTCATTATATCCCTGGTCATGCGATGTCACACAGGTGCACGGCTCATTATATCCCTGGTCATGTGATGCCAAACAGGTGCACGGCTCGTTATATCCCTGGTCATGTGATGTCACACAGCTGGACAGCTTGTTATATCAGAGAGTTATCAGAGCTGTGCTGTATAACAAGCTGTGTACCTGTATGACATCACAAGACCAGTGATATAACGAGCCATGCACCTGTGTAACATCACATGACCAGGGGTATAACAAGCCGCTCACATTTGTGACCACGGACAGATTTCTATCCACTGGAAGTAAACAATTTGTGTAAAATGACAGCAAGCAGAGATCTGGAAAACTGTGAGGAATTGATACTGAATATATATTAGATTATTGTATAACCTTTCACGACACAAATAATTACAATTATTTGTTGAAAGTTAAGAATTTTCCTTAAAGTTAATATAAACCGCTTTTAAGTTTGCATCTTCTTTTTTTCTGACATAAAGAACTTTAAAAAAAATTACCACCTTGAGAATGCAAGGGATTTGGAAATGTCAGAGCTAAGGGGGAAATCTATTAAAACCTTTGTTTTATATTCCATATATTGGAACTGAGCTGCAAAATGTATCCGATTATTGAGAGTGTCTTGTATTACATTTGATGCATTCTCTGATTCTTCAGTCACTTTAAATGAAATTCATGCATCACATGACCAGGGAGCTTCAGAGTGAGCTTCATATAGAATGACAGCAAGCAGAGATCTATAAAATGGTGAAGAATTAAGACTAAAAGTATATTGAAAAATTGGATACATTTTAATCACACAAAAAAAATCAATTATTCACTGAAACTGGACAACCCCTTTAAGGCTAAGCTTTCATAAGGAGAATCAGTAAATTCCAGTATTTCTGTACTTACACTTACAGACTCGGGTTTGGGTTTATGAGTAAACATAAGAAATTGGGGGAATCTTGCAGACACTCATGCCTTAATTTTTTGTCTCTGGCAATTTTATAAAATTTTCATTAATCTACAAGTGTAGAACGTATCAATATTAAATCTGTTGGTGTGTAAAAAAAAATATTGGAGAGTTTTGGTTATATGCAGCATGGTGGCTTAGTGGTTGGCACAACAACCTTGCAGTGCTGGGGACCTGGATTCAAGTCCCAGGGTCAACATCTGCAAAGCGTTTGTATGTTCTCCTCCGGGTCCTCTGGTTTCCTCCCACACTCCAAAACATACTGGTAAGTTGATTAGATTGTGAGCCCCATTGGGGACAGGGACTGATTTGGCAAACTCTGTGCAGCGCTGCGGAATCTGTAGGCGCTATATGATTTATTATTATTTTTCATTGGAAATCTTTGATAATATCCTCCTCGCCGTGTGCGGTCAGTATTTCCTTGCTACTCAACTATTAAAACGTGAACTAAATTTGTATTTTTTTGGAAAAAAAAAGAGAATGTAAATGTTACGGTTTCTTGTGCTTTTTGTAGCATTCTTGTCTTAAAATAGTGCAATATTACTGTATAGATAAAGATATTTATGTTCAGAGTCCAGGTTTATGTGTTCTGTATTTTGTCTGTGTGTTCGCTATGTGTCGTGTATATTGTATATTTGTTCAGGTTACTAACATTTCATAAAGTGCTTATAATATAGATATAAAATATGGAATATTTGTGGAATTATTAAGTATGGTAAATGGTAATGCTACAAATAGTTACAAGGGTTGTACAGGAATGATATTTGTTGGCCTATCTGTAGGACACTCCGTGCCTGGACCAATCAGCTCCTCATATTGTCAAAAGCGTGGATACAAAAAAAAAAATAGAAGAAATTTACCCAGTGGCCTGTGTAGTGGTTAAAAGCTGTAACTACAGCTCTGCCTCTCTTTGCAGTAGACCACAGCTTTACACATTGGGGCACATTTACTTACCTGGCCACTGGAGTTCACCGAAAGTGCATTTTCTGATGATAATGCAGAACTGTGCCGCGATTCACTAAGATAGTGCACCCGATATCCTTCATGTGTCGCTTCCCTGCTCAGATCCGATAGAGTTCACTATCTTTTTTGGGGGCTGCATGTATGTGCTGGGGCTTTGAAAGTTAAATCCCGCACTCAGTCCGAATCAGTCGGAACTTCCAACAGTACGCCCCCCAATTTGTGTTGCATGGAAGCAAGCGGAGCTGCACCACAAAAAGGATTGGGCCAGCCATGCAAGCCCCGAAAAAGGTCTGAAAAAGTGAGCAGCGCGACCCTTATTAAATGAGCCCCATGGTGTTTTTAATGGGTTGGGCAGCGGATTAACGTGGTGGAAACTTGTTTGCCCAACACCAAATATTGTTTTCCCGAATAACACTTTTAACTGCTGAAACGAAAATTTGTTGAATTTCCATTAATTTTTTTTCACAATTGTTGTCCTTCCATGAAAATTTTAAAAATTAAAGATTTTTTTTTTAACCCCGTTTCACATACCTCATGTGAAGCACATTTACTTACCTGTCCTGATGCCTTCAAGGCTTCCAAGTTAGGTTTGAGGTTTTTGTATTGGTGTGTGGAGTTAGTAGGGGGAACCTTGGTCTAAGATAAACTGAAAACAGGTCACTTTGGTTTAATTTCGAGAACATTGGGGCACATTTACTTACCTGTCCGAGGAGTCCACAGAAAGTGCATTGTCCGTCTATAATGCCCTGTGCCGCGATTCACTAAGATGGTGCGCCCGATATCCTGCATGTGTCGCTTCCCCGCTCAGGTCCGACAGAGTTCACCATCTTCTTCCCGGTGCATGTAAGTGCTTTATCTTGCGAAACAATTTGAAAGTTAAATCCCGCACTCAGTCCCAATCAGTCGGATCGCTTGACGGCCGCCCCCCCCGACTTCTGTTGTATAAAAGCCGGCGCAGCTGTGACACAATCCCCAGGTAAATACCTGTCACAGCTCCGCAAATCCTGAAAACGTTGGGAAATCCGATGAAAGTGCGGCCGCGGGCCCTAAACCATGCCCTTTGCTCTGCCTCTAACGCCACCCCCACACAGTATAATTTCCCCCTCAGTGCCCTCATATTAAAGTCCTCTTATTGTGCCCTCTCAGCAGCTCCCAATCTTATTTTGTCCCCTCCCAGCAGTTCCCCCTTATTTTGCCCCCAGCAGATCCCCCCTTATTGTACCCTCCTAGCAGTTTCCTCTCATTTTACCTCCCCCCCAGCATCCCCCCTTTCTTATTGTCTCCCCACAGTAAAATAATAAACAGATAATCACATTTCCGTGGTACCCCACAGCAGCCCCTCTCTCCTCTCTTCTGCTGTATGAAGCAGTGAAGCCAACAGGCAGGGATGACATCATCATATGATGTCATCACCTGCCGGCTCTGCTACACACAACAGAAGCAAAGTCAAGAGTCATAGTGATAGTGCAGGGAGCTGACGATTCTCTGCACTATTACTGTATTTAACTCTGTGAGTGTCCCGGGACATACCCGGGCGCAACAGCGGGACAGAGCCAAAAAACTGTGACTGTCCCATTGCATCCGGGATGGTGGGGGCTATACCTTTCATGTTTAAAATAGTTCCTCCTCCAAATTTTTGTACTTCCTACTGCAATGATCATATCCTGATACACACGTGACCAATGTAACCAAAAATTTTCACATGTGTGTGTTGGTTATCACTGAAGCAGATATTGTTTGGCACCGGGAACATCGGAAAACGGATGCATAAGGAAATCTAATTCAAAATAAACTGAATTTAGAATAGAATATTTCTTCATTTCATTTTCTACAAAATATTCTATATGTGTTACTCAGGAGGGCGATGATATAGGTGACTTCATTACACAATCTGCATATATTCCCAATGTCTGGAGAAAGGAATATGGAAAAAATTATTATAATAAAACATAAGAACTCGAAAACAAAAAATTACACTCATATTCCTTTAATGAGACCAATCTGATAGGTGCCAAATTATCAAATATTTTGTGTTATCAGAGAATCATTTAAAATATAAATTGTGAATGAAATTGCCCTAAATGCAAATTAAATACATTCAGTTGCACAAGTTTAAGAAATAAAATCTAAATGAAGACATTAAAAATTTTTTTTTACAAAAATGTTTTTTTAATCAGAGGAATTTTCAGATGAATCTCTGCTCAGCTCACTGCCTTTGGTATTGTGTGCTGAATTATCAGATTTTCTGGATCATCAGATGCTCAGTTAAGGGGATGGGGATATATGTTGTTGACATGTCTTATGGACCATCTTATATAATCATGGTTGAGTAATTTTTCTTGGCCTCAGTCACATAAGTTTTTAGAAATTATATGTTACCCCCATGTGAACCTTTCCAAGAAAATGAATTAAACTATAGTAATGTAGAATATAGATTGCAATACTGAGATAAAAAAAAAAGCTTAAAGGGGTTGTCCACTTACAGAAAATAATTGACATTATTTGTGTAATGAAAAGTTATACAATCTTCCAATCCACTTCCTGTATCAATTCCTCGCTGTTTTCTAGATCTCTGCTTGCTGTCATTCAACATGAAGCTGCATTATTTACTTCCTGCCGATAAATATCGGTCCTTAGTCATGTGATCGGTCCTTTGTCACACAGCTCTGACTTCTCTCTGTGCACCTGTGTGACATCACATGACCAGGGACCGGTATCTATTAACAGGAAGTAGACAATGAAGCTTCCTGTTGAATGACAGCAAGCAGAGATCTTAAAAACGTTGAGGAATTACATTTAATATTAGGGGAAATTTATTAAAATATTTGTTCTTTATTCCAATACTAATTGAAACCTCAGATGTATCACATTTTTAAAGAAGTGTCTTTTAAAATAAGTATTGCATTTTTTAATTTTTTCAGTGTGCTTCAAAAAACACTCATTCCAGGTAAAAGGTATAAACTAGTTTGGAAATATACATTATGCCAAATTAAAGTATCTTTATTGGACCATGAGCAGCCCCGCCCAGTCTTTGAGACATGATAATTTTTTGAAAAATGCCATGGGAAGCTGAAAATCCAAAAACATTTGTACTATTTCTTAGAATTTTGATTTGAACAAAATTGTTGACCTTTGTTCTCCTTAAATTGGCGAAAACCAATGAACAAGTAAATCCTCTTAGATGTATCCGTGACTACAATTGATTTAGGATTCAGATAAGTTTGCAAAAGATCTGCATACATAAATCTGTAAATTTTTTATATAAAGACATGGGGGTTACTTATCATTAGTTCTATGTCTATTTTTGGAGCTCTGCTACCCATCAGATACATTAAAGTGACCCTTTAATAAATGTTCTTATGGTTTACATTCTGCCTGGGATTATTTTTGCAAAAAGTCCCATAAAAGTCTCAAAATGTATAAAAAGTCTCAGCACACCAGAGTAACTGTGAGACATTTTTTGCAAATGTCTCAAGCCATGAATCTGGCTTTTCATGGTCTTGCACTTGGAATAGAGGTATAAATGGTCTAGTGAGACTTTTTAGTAGTGAAAAGTCTCAAAAACTTCAATGCAACTTTTTTGAGACTTTTTTTACGTCAAAAAAGCCCAGGAAAACCAATAATAAATAACCCCCATATTGTAATTTTTTTTACATTTTTCGATGTAATTGGTTTCAGGCGTAGACTTACACTTTAGCTTTTCATCTGATATTGAAATTTTCGGACTGGCCTCAGACTTTTTGGAAGCTCGTCTTGGATGTACACTCGATAAACGTAAACGTAATTTTTATTTGCACTTATCTTTTAACGAACAAATTAAAATGAAGGTGAAGATTAGGTCTTTAACTACAGAACGTTATCCAAAAAATCTGCACTAAAACTTTGTTCTTTCTGCCAAAATCCCTTCTGCCAATTATCCTGTAAGACTCAGGATACTGTTAAAGATGCCAAAAATTGTACCTCGATATTGAATGTTTTTGCAGTGTTGTTACAATGTTGTTAGTCTTCCGTCTTGGGTATCGGGTACAGATTGTTACGTGTGATGTTCAATGTTCAAGTATTAAATGCTTTTCCTTTGCAAAAACATGTGTTGTTTTTTTTTCCTAACAACCATAATAAGTCAGGGTCAATATCTCATCAAGTCCATGTCAGGAGTTGTGTCTGGGGCGACAACAGACGATACATGATTAGGTGATGATCGACAGGACGAGTCTAAAAGTCATCATGACATGGACGTTCATCAATGGTCTCTGGTCTTCAACGACAGAATCAATTCTTAAAGATTTGTCCTCGGAAAGTCTTGTCCCTGTTCTTGTCCGTAGACTTTAACATTGATACTCAGCATCGCAATAATGTGTCATTTAGAATAAAAAAACATCTTTACTTGGGGCATGTTCACATGGTTTTTGTAAATTTTTCAGATTTTTTTCAAAAAGTTTTGGTGTGGATAAAAGGACGAAAAAGGGGAAGGGGGAACATGTAGTGTATAGGATACATTTGTAATGTTTTTAGTATTGACATAGAATATCAACGATAAAAACAGTATCAGACGGTTTTACATCTACATCAGAGGAAGAAAGAAGGGGTTTAGGAGCATGAAATAGGGCAAGGTAATGGAAAAGACATGGGTCCCTTTAGGCAGTTTTTTAATTGTATTTCAATGTGAGAGTCAAGAACAAAGGAAAATGGCAATGGCAAATCTACATACAGGATTGAAAATTGATCTCTCTTGCTTGTGTTAACCATTCCTTCTCTTTCCCTGGCTGTAGTATGCTATGAGCAGTATTTTCCAATATGGAGCTTAAGGTGAAGGGGGTTAAATCATCTAATCCTCCCTTCTTAGAGCTGTTTGAACAAATACAGTGAGGTTAGATGTGAGCTCATGAAGCCTTCATAGACACACACTGTACAGGCTGGATTACGCATCCATATTGGATGAGTAGCTTGTTTTTTTTTTACAAAAGTTTTTTAATCTTTGTTCTCCTTAAATTGGCGAAAATCAAAGAATACGTAAATCCCCTTAGATATTTTCGTGACTACAATTGATTTAGGATTCAGATAAGTCTGCAAAAGAACTGCATACATAAATCTGTACGTTTTTTATATAAAGACATGGGGGTTATTTATCATTAGACAGACTCCTTCAGTTCTATGTCTATGTTTGGAGCTTTGATGCCCATCAGATTCATTGAAGTGGCTTTGGACCTTTTATAAATGTTCTTATGGTCTACTTTCTGCCTGGAATTATTTTTGCAAAAAGTCCCATAAAAGTCTCAAAATGTATAAAAAGTCTCAGCACATACACCAGGATGGGACTAGA
The DNA here is from genome assembly GCA_019512145.1 of Engystomops pustulosus. Lineage (NCBI taxonomy): Eukaryota > Metazoa > Chordata > Amphibia > Anura > Leptodactylidae > Engystomops > Engystomops pustulosus. Next base: position 14,177,693 of record CM033649.1, on the reverse strand, counting down.
GTAACTGTGAGACATATTTGCAAAAGTCTCAAGCCATGAATCTGGCTTTGCATGGTCTTGCACTTGGAGTAGAGATGTAAATGGTCTGGTGAGACATTTTAGCAGTGAAAAGTCTCAAAAACCTCAATGCGACTTTTTTGAGACTTTTTTGCATAAAAAACACCCGGAAAAACAAACATAAATAACCCCCATATTGTAAATTTTTTACCATTTTTCGATGTAATTGCTTTCAGGCGTGGACTTACACTTTAACTTTTCATCTGATTTTGCAATTTTTTTGCAATTTTTTTACATTTTACCTATGAAGCCTTCATAGACACACACTGTACAGGCTGAAATACGTATCTCTATTGGATGAGTAGCTTGTTTTTTTTTTTTACAGAAGTTTTTTAAGCAGAATTTGTCAATGGAGTATATTAGAAAATTGTTCACCACATACCCTCAAACACAATACAGAATTATCATCTCAAATGTTGGTTTCACATTCAAAGTTATCTCCTGTCCAAAGGATAGACAGACTCTGAATATCCACAGACTCTGACTACTCGGACCTCCCCTGATCACGAGTATGGGAATCCCAGCTCTCCAGAAAACAGGGATTCTGTTCCCCTCTCTCATAGGCAGTGATTACTGAGCTCTGTGCTCGCCTAATCCCATCTTTCCCGTAAAACTGAATAAAGTGGCAGGGCTTGTGCTCGTCTTGCCCCTCCACTTGTTAGTAGATTCTTGGGGGTCCCGTTCTCATGATAGGTGGGGGACCTTCACCAATCAGCTAGTAATCCCCTATCCTGTGAATAGGAGATAACTCAAATACTTAGGACAACCCCTTTAATCCAGAGATTCTTGGAATCAGTGTGAAATGTCAGGAGTTGGAATCTATTGAGTGACATAAGGGTCTTACAATTAGAAATAATATTTTCCAGGTGGAGGTAGAATCACTTTTAGGAGGGTTGTTTCATATTTCAAGGGATGTATATCAGTAACTAACCCTAGGAGGCTCACAGTGCATGTGCAGACTCCACGAAAACCTAACTTCACAATTATGAAGAGTGAAAATGTATCTTTATGGTTCAATAAACTTTATTGCAAGTGAGCGACAGGCCTACAAGTCAGGCACATGTTCGGGTCGCAGCCCCATATTTAGCTATGACAGGGAATCATAATCAAGTAGGACTCAAGCTCAACCAAGCAAATATAAACATATCTAACATTAACTAAACATCTAGAAGTGGAAAAGTAAGGGGGGTAGGGAAAAAAAAGGGGGGGAGGGAAAGGGGAAGGGGGAGACAAGGAATCAATCACTACACATCAAGGTTAGGGGGTACCCCCTGTTGCTGAGACAGCGGTGCCCACGATTACGACGTCTATATCCAAGAGGTTAGAGCAGGTGAGTTCCTGAACGTGTCCCATCTGTACCAGGTTTTATGGAAAACATCATATTGATTGTTATCTAATGCTCTCAGTTCCTCCATTCGTCTCAGTCTGTCCATCTCCTCCACCCACAATAATCTGGTAGGAGGAGAAGTGGATTTCCACAATCTAGGGATTACCTGTCTCATTGCCACTATACAGTGTCGCAGGAGGCCTTTTTTGATGTCTCTAAGCCGCCCTGGGAGCATTGATAACAGAGCAATGTCAGGAGAAATGCTCCCTGTGGAGCCGTATAGCTGCTTGTAGAGATCCCAAATGGCATTCCACACTGCTGCCACCACACCACAGTCCCACCACACGTGAAGCATGGTGCCCCTGTCCTTGTGACATCGCCAGCAAATAGGAGAAACAGAAGGGAACATGCTATGTAGGCGATTGGGGGTTCTATACCATCTAGTAAGGATTTTAAAATTAGTCTCCTGAATTTTGTTGGACACCGACATCTTATGGGTTAGAAGGAGGGACTTTTCCCATTGTTCTTTGGTGAAGGTTTTACCCAACTCAGTTTCCCATGCCTTCATATATGGCAGTGGTAGGTCCTCCCCCCCGCAACCCGACAACATCCCATAGACTAGAGACACTCCATGGGGAGTCAGTTTGGCCGAACTGCAGATGGACTCAAAGGCCGTAGGTGTGGAGGTCAAGGTTCCCCCTGGAGTCAGAGCTTGAATAGCACTACGTAATTGGAGATAATGTAGCCATACCCCAGGATAAGGTCTCCTATCCCCCAGGATGTCGTTTAGAGAGCGTATCCCTGTTGTGGATATTATCTCCCCCAGAGTCTTATGACGACCATTGTCATTTAGTAAAATAGGGCATCTATTTAAGGTTTCCGGCATTCCGGGAAGACCCATAACCGGGGACAGAGGACCGGGGACATTAATAAGTTTGACTCTGATGGCGAATTTGCCCCAGACTTTCAAGATGTGCAACATTAGTGGTGAGATGTTGTAGGAATCCCAATCACTCTTAGGGGGGAGCCAGAACAAATCTGGGAGATGGCCATTACTCAGTAGGGAACATTCCAGGTCTGCCCATAGCTTCCCGCTGTTTCGACTTGTCAAATCTAGTACTACTTTACTTATGACCGCTCTATGGTAGCGTGAGAAATCAGGAAGACCTGCCCCCCCAGATTCTTTGTGTCTTGTTAAGATGCTATGTTTTATCCGTGGGGGGGAGTTTTTCCAAACAAATTTAGTAGCTAGTTTCCTGAGTCGATCTAGGAAAGCGGCGCTTAGATCTAAGGGAACCGTCTGAAAAATGTAGAGGATCTTAGGCACGGAGTCCATCTTAAGCGAATTCATCCTGCCAAACCAAGAAAGGGAGAGGGAACTCCATGATTTGAGATCTGTTTCTATGTTCCTAAGCAGGGGCGCATAGTTCAAAGCAAAGATTTGGTTAGGATCTGATGGAATGTGCACTCCAAGATATTTAATATGCCCATTTGCCCATTTAAAGGGAAGGGAGGAGGTCAGGGAGGAGACCAGATGATTCGGGATATTAATGTTTTTGGACATTAACCTTAAAATTGCTTACTCTACTGTATGCCTCAAACTCCCTCATAATATTAGGTAGACTTACTACCGGGTCCGAGACATAAATGAGTAAGTCATCAGCAAACAGTGAGAGTTTATAAGGTTTTCCTTTGACCTCTAGACCTCTAATGGATGGGTTATCACGAAGTGCACAAGCTAAAGACTCCATCACCAGGATATAAAGAAGCGGGGACAATGGGCACCCCTGTCTCGTGCCATTACGAATGGGAAAGGGGGAGGATAACGACCCGTTAACCCTGACACACGCGGACGGATTTGTATAGAGGGCCATAATTCTGTTCCTTGTCTTTGCTCCCAAACCCAACCTCGTGAGAGTGGCGCCCAGGAACCCCCAATGTACCCTGTCAAAAGCTTTTTCAGCGTCCACCGTAAGCAGACACAGAGGGGTCCCCGAGCGCCGAGCCCACGAGATCAGGGTAAGCGTTTTTAGGGTATTGTCCCTTGCCTCACGACCCGGAACAAAGCCCACCTGTTCAGGGTGAATTAAGTTGGGAATAAATGGGGAGATGCGTAAAGCTAAAATCTTGGAGTATATTTTGAGATCGATATTAATCAAGGAGATGGGCCTATAGTTTCCACAGTGGTTGGGGTCCTTACCCGGTTTAGGGATAACCGAGATGTGGGCTCTAAGGGATTGTGGGTCAAAGGGACTGTCTATGTCTATAGAGTTGAAGAAATCCGTCAGAGGTGTAGCAAGGGCTTCCCCGAAGACTCTATAAAATCTGGGTGTGAAGCCATCTGGCCCAGGGCTCTTGCCCATTTTCAGTTCCTTTATTACCTGCAGAATTTCTTCTGAGGTGAAGTCGTTATCGATTGTAGAGGCTTCCTCTGGGGGGATAGAGTTTGGGAAATGAGATTCCAGATAACCAGAGATCTCCTCCATGAAGCGTACAGGATCGGTAGCAGGGACATCCAGATTATATAGAGCGGTGTAGAAGTTACTAAATTCCCGAAGAATCTCATTCGGTGAGTTAACTAAGGTGCCCTGGGGTGAGTATATGGACATAACTGGTGACTGAGGGGTCCTAGGATGTAGGGTTTTGGCTAGCAATTTCCCGCATTTATCCCCATATTCAAAGTAATCTTTTCTCACCTTATCTCTAAAACATAGGCTCTTTTGATCTAATATTTGGAGGATCTTGTGTCTAATAGTTGAGATTTCCGTCTTTAAAAGATCAGTTGGGGAAGATTTATTAGCGGTTTCTTTAGAACCCAATTCTGAGAATAAGGAGCTCAGTTTTGCAGAATTTTCCTTTTTAAGTCGCGCCCCATGTGCCATAAACACCCCTCGGATGGAGCCCTTTAAAATCTCCCATCTAACTGGCATTGTAAGATGTTGAGCCTGACTTGAGGATATAAAGTCCGTAATTACACCCTGGACTTCAGCTTCACAAAGGGCATCATTTAGCAGGTTGTCATTTAATCTCCAGGAGAATTCCCTTGTACGTTTGCCTAAGTGGCCTAGCCACCCATACACAGGGGCATGATCTGACCAAAGGGTGGAATCGATAGAACTCTTAGGGCCCCGATCTAACAGTTGGTGTGATACGAAGAGGTAATCTAGGCGGCCATAGCTGTTATGTGCTTGAGAGTGATGGCTATAATCTCTGACTCCCGGGTGAAGCACCCTCCACATATCTACTAATTTAAGGTTTAATAATGAGCGTCTCAGCCTACGTAGTGCCAGGTGGGAAAGTGAGGACCTACCTGTGGATGAGTCCAGTGCAGGATCAAGAGGGACGTTGAAATCGCCTCCTAGAATCAATGCAGATCCTTCAGCAAAGACAGCCAATTTTTTCAGAACCCCCACGCCAAAAGACACCTGGCCCTGGTTAGGAAAATAAACATTAGCGAATGTGAAAACATTTCCCAGTAAATCAATTTTGATAAATATGTAACGGCCTTCCGTGTCTATCTCCGTGTCTAATATGGTCGGATGAAACGACTTGTGAAAAGCTATGGAAACTCCACAAGCCTTCCTAGAGGGGTGAGGGCAGTGATGCCATACAGGGTAATACTTATTATGCAATTTGGGAATGCTGTCCACTTTAAAGTGAGTCTCTTGAAACATTGCTACCAGAACTCGTCTCTTATGGAGACGATATAATATTTGGCTACGTTTCTCCGGTTTATTTAGACCCCTGGCATTGTATGTACAGAATGTTAATACCGCCATAGTTTAGGTAAAGGAGAGCTTAGATCGTGTATAGATGATGTAGTGAGGGGAGGGAGGAGGTTAGACCAGGAAAGAATGGGGAGGGAAGAAAGGGGTAAACAAACATGACAAACATAACATACATGAGAAAATGTACAACCCAGGCCCCTAGTGAGCCTAGTAAATCTAAGATAAGGCATAAAAAGCCAAGGCGATGTCCAGCACCGCAACCCTAAGGGGGAGACGAGGAGACCAATGGGGGGCGAGTCTCCCGGCACATCTCCGCCAGAAAACAATGTATTCATAATACAAGAAAAAATATACTAAGCGCTTCTGAGTTACAATTTCAGATAATTAAAGACTATAAAAGCCCCTGCTAAACTCCCAAAGGTATCGTAACCTGTGATAAATCGAGGAGTACAGGTATTATTATAACCACGTGAAAAAAGATTATAACAGCATGGTAAGGAAAGTATAACAGGTAACACCTATCAAATAGAAAAGTATACAAAAAAAAAACCCCGTTCAGGTTCCGGTAGAGTGATTCGCAGCTCGATCTGAGCCTCTTCTGCGTGCTTCCTGCCACTTCTCTCTCGGCGGTTGAACCGGGGCCGAGTTGATTGTAGGCCACTCAGGTAGGGCTATCTGTGGCAGCTCGAACGTCCCCAGAAATTTCGGGAGGTCTCCCAGGGATCTGAAGACAGCCGACTTCCCATTTTTCTTAGCGATCAATTGAAACGGGTAGCCCCATCTATACGGGATGTCCCTGGATTGTAATTCCGTCAAAAGAGGACGCAAGGCCCTCCGCAGTTGAAGGGTTCTGCCTTTGAACGTGGCATGGTTGTTGGTGCCAGAAGGGCTGGTCTGAGTATTTCAGAAACTGCTGATCTACTGGGATTTTCACGCACAACCATCTCTAGGGTTTACAGAGAATGGTCCGAAAAAGAAAAAACATCCAGTGAGCGGCAGTTCTGTGGGCGGAAATGCCTTGTTGATGCCAGAGGTCAGAGGAGAATGGGCAGACTGGTTCGAGCTGATAGAAAGGCAACAGTGACTCAAATCGCCACCCGTTACAACCAAGGTAGGCAGAAGAGCATCTCTGAACGCACAGTACGTCGAACTTTGAGGCAGATGGGCTACAGCAGCAGAAGACCACACCGGGTGCCACTCCTTTCAGCTAAGAACAGGAAACTGAGGCTACAATTTGCACAAACTCATCGAAATTGGACAGGACTGGTTTCTTGTACATGACAATGAGGTCACTGGACACAAATGGCCTCCACAGTCACCAGATCTCAATCCAATAGAGCATCTTTGGGATGTGGTGGAACGGGAGATTCGCATCATGGATGTGCAGCCGACAAATCTGCGGCAACTGTGTGATGCCATCATGTCAATATGGACCAAAATCTCTGAGGAATGCTTCCAGCACCTTGTTGTATCTATGCCACGAAGAATTGAGGCAGTTTCTGTGGGCACTCAGGCCATCACCAGAGATGACTCCAGGTATCTTCCTGCAGTGCCAGACAGCCTAGGACAGAGCTATTTTAAAGTGACAGCTCTACCTGGGACTACTGGAAGAGTAGAAAGGTGTGGACAGATCTGGAAATCTCACAATGCAGGAAATCTGTAACACAATGGGGCAAATTTACTTACCCGGTCCATTCGCGTTCCAGCGGCGGCTTCTCCGCTCTGGATTCGGGTCCGGCCGGGATTTAATAAGGTAGTTCTTCCGCCGTCCACCAGGTGGCGCTGCTGCGCTGAAAGTAAACTCATCGCGCCGGAATGCACCGAGCTGGACCAGGTGAAGGTAAGCGGTCCTTATGCGACACATTTTCGGTTTTTAAATGCGGCGGTTTTTCCGAATACGTCGGGTTTTCGTTCGGCCACGCCCCCCGATTTCCGTCGCGCGCATGCCAGCGCCGATGCGCCACAATCCGATCGCGTAATCAGGACTCTGGCTGTCAATCACTGTGTGTGGGCGGGGTAATCAGGACTCTCAGTATCAATCACTGTGTGTGGGCGGGGTAATCAGTACTCTCAGTATCAATCACGGTGTGTGTGGGGTAATCAGGACTCTGGCTGTCAATCACTGTGTGTGGGCGGGGTAATCAGCTTCCAGCACCTTGTTGTATCTATGCCACGAAGAATTGAGGCAGTTCTGAAGGCAAAAGGGGGTCCAACCCGTTACTAGCATGGTGTTCCTAATAAAGTGGCCGGTGAGTGTATATTTGTGTTTGTATATATCAGCTCAAAATGTATAAGTGAGAAGGGAGCCCCATTCAGATGTCTGCTATGGGGTCCTGCCTCTCCTATTTATGCCCCTTGAAGGGACCCGAACTGCTTCTGCAGTTTTGCTAATATTAGCTGATTGGAGAAGGGTCCAGGCGTGGGACACCCACCAAATCTCCAATTACTGACTCATTCTATGGACTTCCCATTGATTATGAGTTTTGGAGAACCCCTTTTAGTTAGACAATCTTAAATGTAACAGAAAAGAGATAGAAGCACCAGAAGTGTGTGAAAAAAAGAGATCATTCCGAGCAGCTCTGTATGTCTCTCCCCAGCCTTTACAAGGATCATTAGTGGATGAGAAGACGCTAATGACTCCTCTTACATCTCTGCTCCCCCGCTCCGAGCATCCACGAGCTGTTTGCTTTACAGCAGCGGGAAAACGTCTGATATTTGTAAACAAACTGATTGAATTCAAATTGTAACACAATGTAACAAAGTGCTTCCAGCTATTACAGCAAGTACAGGAAACGGAGGAGGCCATTGGCTGAAGGTGAAGTGCTGGAAATATTGTATCTGAGGGCTGTAATAATATGACAAATAGAATTCACACAGGATAACAGGATTAATGAGACATCCATCATCCAGCCAGCTGCAAAGAACATCCCATCTCTTGCCTGGAGTGTTTATACATTGTCAGGTAAGAGATGGGCTGCTGGATTTCCTCTATGTTGGCGCTACAGGAAAACGCCAAACTTAACTTTCAGTTCCAGAAGTTTCTTGTACAAGCCATACTTGATGTTCATGGGGTTGACTTTAAGGTAGATTTGAGGCCAAGTTTTTTCTTATCTCATCCAGGAAAATTGATTGCATATTTACTTCCCAGAATCCCAAGCAGAGGATATGGCCTTTAAGTCTCTATACACTCATGGCAAAGTATCCATAAGGAGAAGAGTTTCTTCCACCACCAGTTTTAATGAGACACATTTTTTTCTCTTCTTCTACTTGGAGGATCTTTGTGACAAACTAAGATGATTCAATGTGTAACTACAGTTGTATAAACTGTTCGCTTTACTGAAGCAGAAATATGTCAGTAGTTATTACATATGTACATGTCATATGATTACATGGAGGTAATTTGTGTGCAGGCGAGTGACTGTGACATACACCTGAATGTTAAGGCTTGTAAGTGAAGCCAGTTGTCCATCAACTGCACTAAGCTCAAGAGAACCAAAAAGTAGCCATGTAGTCCTCTATGCCATAGAGTCTATGGGGCTCAGGGTGTCAGGTTGCGAATCTCCTAACATATCCCTGTCTGGCCTCCCTGCCAGTTTCCTTATATTTTCGCATCTGGTTCCTCTGGAAATCTCCTGACATACTCCTGTACACATATACTTGTGTCATGTGATGGGCTTTTAGAACCTGTGACATCCATAAAATAGTCCCTTGGTAACAGGTTCACTTTAAACTGCTTTGTTGGCACTTTTCAGTGGTTCTGGATTGCATTTTGGGCATTTGGTCTCTCAAAGATTCATTGTTGCTGCTCTATTGTTTCCTGACTATTCTGTTGGTTGTGACATGTGGCTTCATTCTTGACAATTATAATTAACATTACAAATTATATAGAATTTGTAATTTGGGAATTTGAATAGGGAACAACATGAGAAAGAACTGTCCTTATCAGTCACTGTGTGTGGGTGGGGTAATCAGGACTTTCAGTATCAATCAATGTGTGTAGATGGGGTAATCAGGACTCTCAATATCAATCACTGTGGGTTGAGCTATCAAGACTCTCAGTATCAATCACTGTGTGTGGGTGGGGTAATCAGGATTCTCACTGTCAATCACTGTGGGTGGGCGGGGTCATCAGAACTCTCACTTCCAATCACTGTTTGTGCGTGGAGGAATCAGGACTCTCACTGTCAGTCACTGTGTGTGGCTGGGGAAACAAGGACTCTCCCTGCCAATCACTGTGTGAGGGTGGGGTAATCAGGACTCTCAGTATCAATCAACGTGCGTAGGTGGAGTAATAAGAACTCTCCCTGCCAATTACTGTGTGTGGGGGGATCAGGACTATCCTGCTAATAACTGTGTGTGGGTGGAGCTATCAGGACTCTCAGTATCAATCAATGTGTGTAGGCGGAGTAATCAGGACTCTCAGTATCAGTCACTGTGTCTGCAAGCATAAAACGGGTAGGCAGCACAGTGAGAAACAAAAGGGGATTCAATCCGTGTGGGTGCCGACTGCGTTGGTCTGACCCAAGACCCAGTTACATGAAGGTGTAGGTAGTAATCACTGTGTGTGGTTGTGGTGATCAGGACTCTCCCTGCCACTCACTGTGTGTGGGTGTGGTGATCAGGACTCTCCCTGCCACTCACTGTGTGTGGGTGGAGCTATCAGGACTCTCAGTATCACTCACTGTGTGTGGGCGGGGTAATCAGGACTCTCACTGTCTCTCCTAGGAGTCCTGTCTAGATTTACTCTACTTCTCACAAAGAAAATCTAAATCATAACTTTATTATCCCTTATATCGCAGAGTTTGTTTTCTCTTCCTCTACCTTATCCTGATCATAGATCAGACAACAAAAACTACTTATAAAGACATGAGACTCCTTTCCACTACATGAATAAATCATTATTTTGTGTTCCAGGTCAATGTCAGGACCTTTCCTTTGTGCGTTTCCATCCCTTTAATTTCTGCGCCAGTTCTCTTATTGTCCTTGCTATAGACAGAAAATATTCCACGTGGAGCTATGAAGTGTCTTTAACCCATTTTATTAGCTGAGTTATCGTTTGTAGCTTTTTTGCTTTGTATTGCATTTCTAAATTACAGAAATGACTGGTTCCTTAGGGTATGAGTTAATTGGGGCTAATATTAATCATGATGAATTATGCATTTTAGTAATTAACTCCTGTAAAGATGCTGCAGATAAGACCTGCGAGATACACATCACAATATTTCTGGATGAAAATCTTAATTACTGATCCCTTCTCTAGGGTACAATGTTCCTTTCTTTCTCTATTAGTCTGGGGAGTCCTTCCTGTCCCAGGTCAGTTCCTCATCAACGTGAGAACTTATCTTTTTATCCCCTGCGGTCACCATCTGTTTCCATTGTTCTAGCTCTGCCCCCTTTATGACCGATATAAGGTGTAGATACATAGCCTTTATTTCACTAGCTCCTCCCATGCTCCCTACCTTTCTAATAAAATAAGTTTTTTTAAAATCTTTGCTGAATTCTATCATGCTAGCCAAACAGACAGAAGCTCCTTGAGGTGTAAACTGCTAAAAAATACAGAATAAAATTTCTTTTATGGCCAGAACTGGTGTTTTCCTTATGTCCACATACTTACGCAATGTTTGTCAAAAGGTCTTGTACATTTAGGAGGTCCTAGCAGATCATCCAGTTGATGAGGAAGGAGTAAGTATCTGATATGGAATAACCCATTCAAATGTAAGTTCCATAATAGATAAATAGCCATATGAATTACAATATGAGCAGTGTAGATGTTGACCATGATCTTTTAGACTCTTTATTTAAAGCAAATCTATCACCAGGAATGTGATTTTTAGCTGGTGACAGGTTCCAATACACTATGCTATGCTGATTTAAAAAATTCCTGATTCAGCATTTCAGTTCTTTATATAAGTTTAATTAACATTACCTGGCTCCCTGCTAGTAGCGCATGGTGAGTCCATGGGTAGAGGGCAGGTGCAGCCTGTGTGTGCCGGTGTCAGTCTCCTTTCCTCCTCATTCATCCAGCAGGGGGATGTTGTGGAAAAGGGGAAGAATGCGTAGGGAGACACAGGCGCACACACAGGATGCAGCTGTTCCCTCCCTGGGACTCAACACATGCTGCTGGCAGGGAGCCAGGTAATGTGAGTTAAACTTATATAAAGTACTGAAATTATTCAGGCATTTTAAAATCAGCATAGCTTAGGCTATTGGAACCTATCAGCTAATAAATCACATTCTTAGTGACAGGTTCCCTTTAGAGAACGATTTGCAAGAAATATAAATAAATGAAGTCACAATGTAGATATCTTGAGTGTTGGCTGCAAGACAAACAATCCTCAGCTTAAAGAAAATAGTTGTCCACAACTTCAGAAAATTGAAATAAATTGCGCCAAGCCATGCTTAATATTGGAGAGGACCCAGGCCCGATTATGCAGAGAGATAGGACATCGATTTTTACCAGAGAATGAATCCGACCCTGGAGGAATATTGTAGTCAAAAAAAGAAAATGACGATGGATTGATCCAAGCGGTTGATGCGTCAGCATTTTGTGTAGGTGCGATCCGTTACAGAGAGAAAACCCTGAAATCTATGACCACAGTAAATGGAAGGATTTATGTCGCTCTCGGAGGGGAGATGAGGTTTTGCTGCGTCATTGATAATTATGTGAGGATCCTATATATTAGAGTTTGGTTGGTATTAGATGACGTCTAGTCATGTATGATACTGTGAGTCACATCCTCCCCCTGGGACTACTATGCTATATAACAATCATGTTTTCAGTAAAGGTCAGTAGTCCCTTGGTAAGACGGGATCCTATAGTATCTTTGATGATTATAATGTTTCCGCTCTCTCTCTGCATCATATGTGGGATAAAATTGGCCAACATTTGGGAAAGTGAAACCAGCCTTAAAGAGCATCTGTAACCACGATTTACCCACCCAACTCGCAAAAAGTTACTTTTTTAAATAAATGATTTATTTGCAGAAGAATAGAACAGAAATAACAGGCATAAGGAGATTTCTAAAGCAAAGTTTTAGCAAGGAAGGGCCAACTAGAAGATAAAAAAGGTTATGTGTGCCATGTGTGAGCATAGCCTTATGTAGCATAGCAGTTAGGTCGGAAAGGTTATTACAAACCTGGTTGACATTTTTGGCTGGGACCTTGGGTCTTCTGAACCTGCCCCTGGCTGGAAGGGCTGGAGAGTCACAGGACCCACATCAGCCTATCCGTGGTCTCCTCAGACCACAGGGTATCACATTCTCTGACATCACAAGTGTGAAACGGCCAATGGATTAGCTAAAGTTGTCTCCATAACCTCTAACTACTACCTCTAACTACTGCCTGGGCACTGGTGCAGAAGAACAGATGTTCTAGTGAGATTCGAGAACCAGAAGTCGGATCACTAACATTCTATACATTTTGAACATTCTACCTTGGGTTCTAAGAGGTTTTTCCATAATTCTTGATAAGCCCCTTTAATTCTTCAAGGAAAAAAAGTTACTTGCTACTGGTCCTAATGAAAATCATCTAATACTGCACTGTTGACCCCATTGCACTGTCCATGTTGTGGTCCTGACACCCCCATATCTGCTTTGGAACTCTGGGCGGACAAGGACCACAAGCATCGAATCGGATGATTGAAAAATTATTCAGAAAGAAAGTCTATTCAAAGTCAACACATAGGAAGCCAAGAACATTGGGGATTATTTACTAAGGGTCAGACGGATTTTCAAAGTTTTCGGGATTTGCACCGCTGTGACAGGTATTTAACTGGGGCTTGTGTCACAGACGATCGGATTGTGGCGCAGCTGCACTGGATTTCATGCGACAGAAATTGGGGGGGCGGGCCGTTGGACGATCCGACTGATTCGGATTGCATGCGGGATTTAAGATTCAATTTGTGTCGCAAGACAATGGGGCACATTTACTTACGCGGTCCTTTCGCAATCCAGGGGCGCGTTCTCCGACGAGGATTCGCGTCTTCCGGCAATTAACTAAGGTCGTGCACCCAATGTCCACCAGGTGTCGCTGTGCCGAGGTCGGCCGGAGTTCACCAACCTACTCCTGGTGCATGTGAGTGATTGATTTTGCGACACAATTTGTTTTTTAAATTCAGCGGTTTTTCTGAATCCCTCGGGTTTTCCAATGGCCACGCCCCCTGATTTCTGTCGCGTGATCGCGTGCGCCAAAATCCTGGCAGAATTCGGCGCGAAACAGAAAAAGTCGGGAAACCCGATGAAAGTGCGGCCGCGGAGCCCTTAGTAAATGAGCCCCATTGTTCTTAAACACACCAGGAAGAAGAATGTGAACTCCGGCGGACCTGAGCGGGGAAGCTGTAGATGCAGGATATCAAGCGAACATTCTTCATGAATCGCGGCACAGTGCATTATACCCGGACAAAGCACTTTTGGGGAGCGCGCAGGACAGGTAAGTAAATGTGCCCCATTATGTCTTCAAGATGGACATAGATGGAGATAATATTTTGTGTATTTAAAAGGTGATTCCTTTCTTTTTCGTCCTTTTCATCGTCTAAATAAAGCAAAGTGCTAAGTCTGACCTCCGAGTTTTTATGGTCAGGAAAGGGGAATATGGACAACACAAGAGTTTGATAAAAAAATGTTTCAAATACTAAATCTTAATGTGAATGTCTTTAGGTAAATGGTTATCACTATAGAATTACGACTACATAATCGTTCCAAGGTCGAGCTTATTCTTTGATAAAAATCAATGTCTAATCTCACTGAATAATTGAGTCTGGGGCATCTCCAGGGTTATTTTGTATTTGGAGCAGTAATATATTTTATTCTAATGATTGGTGGGCAGATATTTTGAGACATATATACATTTATAATGCCATCACTTCAGATTACTGATATTGGGGCACATTTATTTACCCGGTCTGGAGGAGTTCCCGAATGTGCATTGTCCAACGACAAAGCACTGTAACTTGATTCAAGAAGATCGTGCGCTTCAATTGATTCGCTGAATGTGTCACTTCCCCGATCAGGTCCGCCGGAGTTCACCATCTTCCTCCCGGTGTATGTAAGTACACGGCTTGTGACACAATTTTTAAGTTAAATCCCGCGGTTTGTCCAAATCCATTGGATCGTCCGACGGCCCGCCCCCGATAGGAAAGTTGGCGCGATTGCGACTAAATCTGATCGCGTGCGACACAATTGTCTACTAAATGCCTGTCCCAGTGCCGCAATCCCCGAAAATGTTGGAAAACTGACGGAAATGCGGCCTCGGAACCCTTAGTAAATAAGCCCCATTGGGGGTCATTTACTAAGGGCCCGAATCGTGTTTTTCCGTCGGGTTTCCCGAATATTACCGCTTTGAACTGAATTCCCCCGGGTTTTTGGCGCACGCGATCGGATTGTGGCGCATCGGCGCCGGCATGAATGCGACGGAAATCGGGGGGCGTGGCCGTCGGAAAAGCCGACGGATTCAGAAAAAACACCGTATTAAAAAGAAAGCGTTGCTTGACACGCACTTACCTGCACCCAGCATAGGATAGTGAACTTCGGTGAACTCCAGCGGACTTCAGCGCAGCAGCGACACCTGGTGGACATCGGGCGCACTACCTTAGTGAATCCTGGCCGGACCTGAATCAGCGTCGGAGAACCCACCGCTGGATCGCGAATGGACCGGGTAAGTAAATCTGCCCCATTGTTTCTACACTGTAATGCACATGCTCTATGCTTTATATTCCTATGATGATTGATGGAAGTGTTATGACAGGTCAGGGAGATTGTGATCTACATTTGAAGAGGACATATTTATATTATTAAAGGAAATCTACCATTTGCTTTTATGCATTGTGAAGCAAACATACCTAGAGAATGCTGTAGCTACACTGATGCAGAAACATATTTTGTTTAATCCCTGAGCTGAGTGGTTTTGCTGAAAAAACAATTATAAAATTATGATAATGAGGCTCTGGCAGTCCTGTGGCTGCCCCTGTGCTTTTCCTTACCCTAATTATACACTGCTGGAGCTTTGTCCTGCCCAGCATTCTCAAGGTATGTGTGGTTCACAATACATAAAAACAAATGGTAGATTTCCTTTATAGCATATCTAAACTTTTGACAAACTTTTGTAAATGAATAGTGCAGATGATATTAGTAAACTTTGTAATATAATTTATTAAAGAAATCTGTTCCTGTGTCCTTCTTTTTCCTCTGCCTTTCTCTTCCTTATGTATACAGTTTCTATAAATCAGCTTCTTCTTTTGTATTCACTGACAGCTGAGAGATAAAGGAATCTAATAAACACCCCGACTAGTCTAATCTCCACAGAAAGCTGAATCATTAAAGAAGGTTAATGATTAACTCTTTTCATACCTAATATTTTCCTTTATAATTCATTTCTCTGAGTTGATTATACTATGCAGGACTCTCGGTAAAGAGTCAACCCATTAGACACTTTATCTGGTTTCTTTAACTCTCAGCTGTCAGTGGATACAGGGCAGAAAGCTGATTCACACAAACTGCTTAAATAAGGAAGAAAGGCAGGGGGAAAAGAAGGGCACAGCAACAGATTTCTTTAAAGTTGTGTCACACTTTAAAGGAAAGATGGTCTATGGAAAGAGTTAATCAGTCTTCTTATCTGTAAGAAATGGACAAACCTCAGAATGTGTAACGTCCGTGCCAAAACATCCCTCTAGCCGCAGTTGGCAGAATGGGTGGCGTTAATTTGTGTTTCTTGTGTGTGAACTGTGGCTTAGGTTTCTGTGTTTGGATTAATTGGGCTACACCCTGCTGCTTGCAGTTCACTCCTGTCCAGCAAGGGTTTCTAGCCTGATGGACTGCCGCTCCGGTCTGCTGCTGTTCAGGATCTCTTTAATGTACCTGTCTACTCCCATCAGACCTTGCTGGTTTTAGGTCTTCTTTGCTATCTAGTGCTATTGCTGTTTTGTTTGCTTATCTGTGTATTTGACCTCTGTCATGCTTAGTGACAAACTTTTTGCTATACAATTCTGTACCTTTGCCGCCATCTTGGTTTGACCCGGTTCCGTCCCACGCTGCTCATATGTCTGTATCTTTTGTTTGTCACTCAGTGCCATGTATCTCCCAATGTGACCCCACTTTCCCTGTCTCAGACTTGTGTTGATTCTCTGTGTACCAGTGTGAACACGAGTCTGTATCCAAGTTTTTTGTTACCTGTCCGCTCCACCATCCAGCAGCTGCCAGACAAGTCCCCCCATCACCTTGTAGGGTCATTCAGGAACCCTTAGTTAGGTATCTCATAATGGGTCTGCCCTTGTCAGGGCGGCTTATCTTCAGCAGGCAGGGGCATAGCCCACATGGATGTCACTGGGTGAGCTGTTTCTGGACAGGTTCATTACAGAATGCTTTCAGATCTACTGCACAAAGCAGGAGGAAAAGAATTAGAAAATGCTTAGAGAAGCTGCTTTATTTAATGAAATGTATTACAAAGTTTACTTTTATGATCATACGGAGATGTGAGGGCAGGTTAGAGTTCCCCTTTAATCTGCCAATATCCATTGTTTATTTGGTTGTTTATATATCGTTTCTGTTTCTATTTTTTTTTTTATAGGACATCGGCGACTAGAAAGTGACGTTGTGTGGGGAGAGCTTCCCTGACAAGGGGCATAATAACTTCCCATGGGAAAGTCAAAACGGAAAGTTTGTATAGACTAAAGAATCAGCATTACACAGCAATGACTGGAAGGAACTCAGTTTTGAGAACTATGGAGAAGTATGGCCTCCCACCCCCTCATACTTTTAGGTAATGGCTGTCAGAAATGACTACAGGGCGAACCTACACAAATTAATTTTGACTTTTCATCTAAAGAGACACATAGGGCTGCAAACACAAAGTGCTAGGAGATTTTTAATGAACACTTTTTTAAAGATCACTTAATTCTGTTTTGTTACAGATGCACTGAAGATGCTGATACAAAAACACTTTAAAGGGACATGACATTTTTCACAAATACAGCTAGTGGCAGGTTCCTATAGAGCCCTAGTAACTATCTTACCCCCCTTATTTTAGCTGAAAATGATTTCCCTCAGGTCCCTATAAAATCTGAGTTATAAACTTACCTGGTATCTAGGGATCTATAGAGTGAGTCGGGGCATGGTCTAATGTCATATGATCAGGGTGACATCATCACAGGTCCTTTAGCCTCTTAGCATTAGCAAACTGGACCCCATGCACATATCTGACCACGTAAAAATCACAACATGCCTGTATGGACTTCTACTCCTCTCCATAAAGGCTGCTGTGATTTCATGTGATATGATATGCTGTGATTTTATGAGATATATGCTTGGTGTACAGGTTGCCAATGTTAGAAGGCTAAAGAACCTGCAATGATGTCACGCTGGTCACAAGATATTACTGCCGCATGCAGAGAAAGCATGGGGAGAAGCTGCCGAATTCAGCCTGAAAAAATTGTGAAAAATGTGGTGACAAGTTCCCTTTAAAGAATAAGGCAGTCACTTCACTTCATGTTACAAACCTTTATCATTTAACTCAATTATTTCCAACTCATTCCGAGCAAGTTCTAGCTTTGACATTAGATGTAGTTGATGTTTGTTGATTTACAGGATCACTTGGCATTATTTCCCAGAGCTGAAGAACTGGCATCCAGTCTATTTGAGGGTTGTCATCTTATGACAAATGTTCATTATATAGGATTATAGGGATGGCAGGACAGGAAGTGCCGCAGTAAGAGTGACGGATCTGGAAAGGCTTGTCTTATTGTAAACATATCAAGTCTAGCTTTGGTAAAGAAACGGCAAGTTCTAGCCGGAGGAACAAGTTATTTTCTTGAGATGTGGTTTGATTTTTCACATGGTTTAAGTTTCTATGACTGAGTTCTCAAGCTGATATATTGCACATGTAGATGAAGTGGAGCTGAGCATCCCTATAGGGACATAACTGAACCGATTGTACAACGGTTGACCCTGTAGCATCACAGCCATTTGTAGTTTTCACTACATAATGGTATTTTTTTACCTTATTTCATCCCTTTTTTTTTCCAACAAAGTAGCAAAATTCGGATTGTTTTTTTTAGGATGAGTACAATGTTTTCCAAGCTACAAATACGAATTCAACATTCAAAGCCACATGCACACGACCAAATGACAAAGCCATTAAACCCTCCATCTCTATAGGAACAGGGGGGCTTTGCCACAACACAGGCAGGAGTAGGACCTGCTCTACAATTTCTGGCGAGAGCTTCCGACTTGGTCATGTTGCCTTGATAGATGATGCTTCACCACAATAGAAGTCAATGGCGCCCTTGAGCAAGCTGTGATTTGTATATAGAGTTGTTTGCATGATTATTAACATTTATAGATCCTCAATATAAGATGAATGGGGATCCAATAATTAACGGGGAATGAAACACAAGGCGGACAGCTAGTCAGACCAGGTAACTGCAGAACAGTTTCTGTTTATTTGAATGGCAGCTAAGCTGCAGTGACTCAGTTCAGCCACTAAATTGAGAATGGAGCTGTCGACTCTCTGTCTCATAGTCAGTTACTGAACACAGCTGATCAGTGGCGGTGCTGGTTGTTATACTATCGCCAAACTGATACTAATCTTTAGGATAGGTCCTCAATATTTTTAACCTTCTAAATAGCGTTGACACCACCTGGAGGAGATTACCAGGCACATAAATATGCATCAATATCTAGAAAGGTTTCAAAAGATATTAGGGTTCTTTTCCAGGGATTTTAGAAAATCACCATAGAGGTTACAAAAAAAGGAAGCATGTTCACAATGATCCAGCTCTTGTATCTCTTTGGTACTTCCTGTCTTTTGCTGGAAATTCCAGAAAGTCATGGGACCTGCTTCCACCAATGTGCCCCTTTGGACCACTGGTCATCACTTACTCTACGCCAGATGTGACATTTCCCAACGAAATTGGGTTCTATGACCCCCTCAGAACTCAGCTGGACACAGACACCGAAGACCAGCAATCCTGGAGCAATGCAGGAACTGGGAGCCGCTGCCCTGGCCACACAATTGTGCTTTTGATTTGCCTTTTTCTCTAATTTTTGAGACTTTTCATGGTTCTTGTGCTCATTTGCGCTTAAAACTGACTCCCTTCAAAGTTTCCCATGGTTTTGATTTCTGCAGTGTTCCCTGAGTTATGACCTGAATCCAAATGTGAAAGTTGTGGCTTTTTTCAAAAGTCCCAAAAAAGTCGCCTTGACCAGGCATAGAAATTAGCTGGGGAACTGTTTTGCGAATTAGCTGGGGAACTTTTAGAGACTTTTTGCGAATTATGTTTTTAAAAAATCGCAAATTCACTACAGACCAAATGCCACATATATGAATAAAGAAAAACCGCTAAGATGCATCTCACCAGCAAGAAAGCCAAGAAAAGTCTCAAAAAACAGACAGAAAAAGCTGGACTTATGATACATGTGTCCCATTGTTTCCTAGAATTCCTGGAAAAGCCTTAACCCCTTAACTTTTGACCTAGTGATGGACACATCTCCGGTAGGAATTTCTTCCGTACCTTCCGACTTGTCAGAAAATCATTTGAGGTTGAGGTCCTCCTCTAGTTGTTATGTATCTTGTTTACATGGACTGATCTGATGATGTTATACATCGCAGTCTATCAAATCCCGTCAGATTTACTGGATACAAGACATTCCCCCTGAGCCAAACACCTGCATTTAGAGCTTCGAGTTCATGGCTGGATCCAGTCCATTCTGTACTGAAGCTGGAAACAACAAATGGCTTTGTCTGTCACAATGCAATACATGTAATCCACAGGGATAACCTGCAGACACTGCGCGTACCGTACTCCTGCACAACACTAACACTGCCAGAGACATCTTGACTCTCAAGACATTTTGTATTCAACTTGAGTAAACACGTTCGAAAAAAAATGCTTGGAGATATATATATATATTGATATGGGGATTGCTTGTGCTACAGTGATCCGCTGTAAACACCAACAAAGGGAGAATATTTCCCAAATTCCTGCATGTGCATGAACAGAATCAGATCCAGACATTCAGCTCATGTACAGAATAAAGCTCAGTCCTTCGAATGGGGACGAACACCATCCAAATATTATTTATTGGAAGATATTAAATAGAGATTTAGGTGGGAACATTATTCTGCCTTGAATTTTAAACGGACTCGAAGCTACACAGATTACTGTACGGATCAGTATTGAATTCTGATTAATGAAGCGCCAGATTCTATTGTTACGGTACTAACCTCACACAACTTACCTGCTATCTATCTATCTATCTATCTATCTATCTTCTATCTATCTCATATCTATCTATCTATCTATCTATCTATCTAACTCAGCACGGCGTCGTGTGAACTCCAGTGCGTTCCGATGCTTTTCAGCCCATGCACGCCACCTGGTGGACGGCAGAGGAACTACCCTTAATAATCATCCGGCCGGTGACCAACCCACCAGCAGAGAACGCGCTCGCTGGACTCGCGAATCTGACCAGGTAAGTAAATAGTCTGCCCTTAAATGTTCATTATATAGGATTATAGGGATGGCAGGACAGGAAGTGCCTCAGTAAGAGTGACGGATCTGGAAAGGCTTGTCTTATTGTAAACATATCACATCTAGCTTTGGTAAAGAAACGGCAAGTTCTAGCCGGAGGAACAAGTAATTTTCTTGAGATGTGGTTTGATTTTTCACATGGTTTAAGTTTCTATGACTGAGTTCTCAAGCTGATAAATTGCACATGTAGATGAAGTGGAGCTGAGAACATCCCTTTAGGGACATAACTGAGATGACCGTATAAGCGTTGACCCCGTAGCATCACAGCCATATATAGTTTTCAGGACACAATGGTATTTTTTTACCTTATTTCATCCCTGTCATTTTTTTCCAACGAAGAAGAAAAATGTGGGATTGTTTTTTTAGGATGAGTACAATGGGGGTCATTTACTAAGGGCCCGATTCGCGGTTTCCCGACGTGTTACCCGAATATTTCCGATTTGCGGCGATTTCCCCTGATCACATGCGATCGGATTGTGGCGCATCGGCGCTGGCATGCACGCGATGGAAATCAGGGGGCGTGGCCGAACAAAAACCCGCCGGGTTCAGAAAAAACGCCGCATTTAAAAAAAAAATCTGTTGCGGAGCTTGCACTTACCTTCACTTTTAGACTCCTCGACCCCCAGGTCTAACATCTGCCTGACTTCTTCGGATATGGCAAGCCGGCGCGCTTCAGGGACCCAGTAGGGTTTTTGGTGTACCCGGATGTGGGGTTCGGTTATGATGTCATGCTTGATGACTGAAGTACGTCCCGGTAACTTAGAGAACACATCCACGTTTCGGAGCACAAACTCCTTCGCTTCCTGAATCTGGGCCCTGGAGAGGGACTCCGAGATCCGTACTTCAGGCACCTTGGCATCGGCTACACCTACCTCCGGTGTCCCCTTCTTGGGGACAGACGATTTTTCTACTCCCACGGCCATCAGGGACTCTCTTTCCCTCCATGGCTTTAGGAGGTTCACGTGGTATATCTGTTCGGGTTTCCTCCTCCCCGGCTGAGATACCTTGTAGTTTACCTCCCCCACTTTCTCCATGACCTCATATGGTCCTTGCCATTTTGCCAAGAACTTGCTCTCAATGGTGGGCACCAGAACTAGCACTCTGTCGCCTGGGTTAAAGGTCCTGAGTCGGGCTGACCTATTGTAGACCCTAGACTGGGCCTCTTGTGCCCTTGTCATGTGCTCCTTTACAAGGGGCATTACCGCCGCTATGCGGTCCTGCATAAGGGAGACGTGTTCTATCACACTACGGTGGGGGGTCCTCTCCTGTTCCCAGGTCTCCTTGGCTACATCCAAAAGCCCACGTGGGGAACGGCCATATAACAGCTCAAAGGGTGAGAAACCCGTGGAGGACTGGGGAACTTCACGTATGGCAAACATCAAATAGGGCAACAAACAATCCCAGTCCTTCCCATCTT
Organism: Engystomops pustulosus; assembly: GCA_019512145.1. Lineage (NCBI taxonomy): Eukaryota > Metazoa > Chordata > Amphibia > Anura > Leptodactylidae > Engystomops > Engystomops pustulosus. The sequence continues at coordinate 14,155,644 of CM033649.1, read as the reverse complement.
TGCTGACCACCCTCTTTAGCATCCCCTTCAAGGTCTTGTTAAACCTCTCGACCAGGCCATCTGTCTGAGGATGATACACAGAGGTGCGGAGCTGTTTAACCTGGAGTAATTTACACATCTCCTTCATTACTCTAGACATGAATAGGGTTCCCTGGTCAGTCAAGATTTCCTTGGGGAGGCCTGTACGGGAGAATACCTGGAACAGCTCCCTAGCAATGTTTTTGGAGGAGGTGTTCCTTAACGGGATTGCCTCCGGGTACCGCGTAGCATAGTCCAGGATAACCAGGATGTACTGGTGCCCCCTTGTGGACTTGACTATGGGGCCAACCAAATCCATTGCAACCCGTTCAAACGGTATCTCTATGATTGGTAACGGTACCAGAGGACTCCTAAAGTGGGACACCGGGGCAGTAAGTTGGCACTCAGGGCAGGAGCTACAATACCGGCTTACCTCCTCCCACACCCCGGGCCAGAAAAATCTCTGCAGGATCCTCTCTCGGGTCTTCTCAGCACCTAAGTGCCCTCCCAGCACATGTTTATGTGCCAAATCTAGCACCAGCCTACGCGGAGATTGGGGTACTACAAGTTGCTCAACCTCCTCACCCCGTACCTGGTCAACCCTGTACAACAGTTCCCCAACAATCACCATTCGGGGGTATATTTTGTCAGCCCCTGGTATTTGGAGTACCCCATTTATCACCTTAACATTCTCCCGTGCTTTAAATAAGGTAGGGTCCTGTAGCTGTGCAGCCCCAAAATTTTCACGGGAAACCTCAAGGTCCGGCATGTCGGCCACCTCCTCGTGGCCCTCGACCTCACCAACTAGGACCTCTAGGGGAGAGAATTCATCACATGGGGTCACCCCTACTGCTGGTGTGGGTACATTGGCCTCAAAGGGTTCAGGGGCCAAGGCCGGACATACCTGATGTCCATTATCTGCAACAGCACCTGAGGTGGGTCTTCGTCTCCAGAGGTCCCAAAACACCGGCAAGTCTCTGCCAATAATAGCCTCATGAAACAGGGTCCCCACCACCCCCACTTCATGGGCAATAGTACCACAAGGGGTATGTAGGTTGATGACAGCAGTGGGATATTCGCGAGTGTCCCAGTGTATACACAACACTCCCACTCTCCGCCCACTGTATAGTCCAGGATCAACCAAAGTTCCCCGTACCAGGGTGACCAGACTCCCTGAGTCTAGCAAGGCTTCCACTGTGTGACCACCGATTGTGACCATGCACACTTGGGGTTCTGCATCCGTGACTGACTCGGCCGCCAGAACCGGCCGGGCAAACAGTGACACTCGCCGGGTCTGGTTGCAGTCCATTGGCTCCACTGACAGTGGACAGTTGGCAGCAATATGGCCCATTTCATGGCACCGCCAGCACTGGATACGGCCATGACCTCTGTCACGAGCCTCAATGGGTTTCAGGGTATCCACTCCCCCCAATGAACCCCCTCCCAACCTGACATGTCTCCCCTTTTCCGCAGTAGCAGTCTTACCAGATGGTTTGGTGACCCTGTCACTGGCACTGCTTCATGTGGGAAAGGTAAGTAGAAGGTCCTCCGTAGCCCGATACCTCTCTACTAGGGACACAAGCTCCTCAGCTTTTGTGGGACCGGCCTGTCCAACCCACCGCTGGAGCCGAGAGGGCAGAGAACGGGTGAACTTGTCGAGAACCACTCTCTCTACCATCTGTGCTGGGGTGCAGTCCTCTGGTTGTAGCCACTTCCGGACAAGATGGATCAGGTCATGCATTTGGGAGCGTGGGGTAGTTTTTCTGAGTAAGCCCACTGGTGGACCCGGCTGGAGCGAACTTGAACGGTGACCCCAAGACGAGCCAGAATCTCCGCCTTTAGCTGGGGGTACTCACGGGCCTCCGTTTTACTCAGGTCGTAGTAAGCCTTCTGCGACTCACCGGTCAGGAACGGTTCCAGGACATCTGCCCACTGCTCAGCCGGTAACTCCTCTCGCTCAGCTACTCGCTCGAACACAGTGAGATACGCCTCCACGTCGTCGGTCGTCGCCATTTTTCGTAAAGCAATGCCAGAAAACTTTTCCATCATCAGCTGGAACATGGCTCGGGACTCTTCCTGCTGCTGGCGGGACCTCTCCTCCTGCAGCTGGAACATGGCTTGCTGCTGGCGGGACCTCTCCTCCTGCTGCTGGCGGGACCTCTCCTCCTGCAGCTGGAACATGGTTTGCTGCTGGCGGGACCTCTCCTCCTGCTGCTGGAGCATGGCTTGCTGCAGCTGCCGATTAGCCTGGGACTCTTCCTGCTGCTGCTGCCGATTAGCTCTGGCCTCCTCTTGCAGGTATTTAATAAAGTCCTCCATCTTGGCTGTATCCTGCAATTTGCCTGCTGCTTTTACCCAGGCCATGCAATGTTGCAGGATGTAGCAAGCCGTTCAGGTGTGTGTCTTTTGAACTGCCCGCAATCCAAAGCACCATGTGTGGAGGATTTGGCCCAGTAGAGACCGTGGTAGCGGGGTGCTGTGATGCAGTTCACGACAGTGACACCAAAGTACAGTCCAAAACAGGTCTAGCCTGTGTTTATTTCAGCAGCTATCTATCTATCTATCTATCTATCTATCTGTCTGTCTATCTCATATGTATGTATCTATCTATTGCTCTATCTATCTCATATCTCCCTCAAATCTATCTATCTATCTATCTATCTATCTATCTATCTATCTATCTATCTATCTATCTATCTATCTATCTATCTATTAAATCTATCTATCTATCTATCTATCTCCTATCTATCTATCTATCTATCTATCTATCTATCTATCTATCTATCTATCTCATATCTATCTATCTATCTATCTATCTATCTATCTGTCTATCTCATATGTATGTATCTATCTATTGATCTATCCAGGGCCAGCTCCCAGGTTTCACTGGGCCCCTTAGCTCATGTGGTGGCATTAAAAACGCAGACCTTAAGAAACCAATATTAATATACAGCCCCCCAGGCTCCATTAATATGCAGCCCCCCAGGCTCCATTAATATGCAGCCCCCCAGGCTCCATTTATTAATATACACCCCCCAGCCAGGCGCCATTAATTAATATACCCCCCAGGCTCCATTAATTAATATATCCCCCCCATCTCATATCTATCTATCTATCTATCTATCTATCTATCTATTTATCAATTATACAATGGTGCAACTAGAAATTATTGGTCTCCATAGTAAGCTTTTGGCTAAGCCCTCCCCTCCTGTAACTGTATGCTGTGGTGTGTGAATATAATGGCTTATGCAATGTACAGTTACCCCACGACGAGTGTGCCCGTAAACTTATAGCTTTAGTGCTCCCCACATAGTATAATACAGTTTGCCTACCACTTATAATGCTCCCCCGTTTCAGCAGCAACCCACATAATCTGTTGTCTTTGTTGTCCTCCCCACTTAAAATACCCTCTGTAGCCCCCTCTCGTATAGTCCCCTGACCTTATGCCTCCCCTCATCTAGCCCCCCACTATCTCATGTGCTTTCTTTAACCCCTACCTTTTACCTATGGTTCTTTGGCCCCATCCATTTTACACCAAGGGGTGGGGGCTGACTTGACCTCCACTATTTGGGCCCCATAGCAGATGTTACGACCAGCAGTAGTGCCGCCAGTGCTATCATCTATGTATTGTTTAGGTTGATCCTGGCAAGTTCATCCTGTCTTGACCCAAACAGGGGCAGAGTTTGACACTTACTCATTGACAGATTGTGTGGTATCGGTATGATGTGTGATTTGGGGTGGAGCTTCCCTTGTATGAACACTAGAGATGAGCGAACATGCTCGTCCGAGCTTGATGCTCGGCCGCCCCAGGCAACGTGTTTTATGAATTCCAAGAACGTATTAAAGGTTTGTAAGTAGAGCAGCTCTTCTCACTTAATTTGGGGCTATTCCAAGACCAAAAAACGTGAGCCAGAGTCCCCAGGAGAGACATTTCCGAACAAGGAGCTGGATAAGTGACAGTAACAATGTTATTCCCTTCACACTGAATATACTAGTACTCTATACTGTATATACTGATCCATGGGTAACCCCGGCCCCCCACTGTATACACTTCCCCCAGAATTAAGAAAATATGCAAATAAGTTTGCCAGGAGGGGATAAGAAACACAACGCTTTTTTTTAGCTACCTTGTAAGAAAGCTCCCTTGACATCAAGCATGACCTACAAGAAGTGGGATGTGGGATTACAACCAAACCAGAATATCCATTCCAGAAGGAACAGACTCCCAACTGTAGACAGCGCTGTTTCGAACTCGTTTTGTCTCCTCAGTACAGTGTAGGGAACTGGTTTGAGAGGCTTTTGACCAGGGTCAGGAAGTAAGAGTTCTCCTTACAGAGACTGCCAGTTAAGGTCACCGTGTAGGCGTATGGAGACTTATAGCCATGGAAACTCCACTAGGGGATTCTAGGGAAATATGCAAATAGATTTTCCAGGATGGTATAAAGAAAGCCACGCATCTTTTAGCTACCTTGTAAGGCAGCTCCCTTGACATCAAGCATGACCTACAAGAAGCCTTATGACATGATGCGGGATTAAATTAATACTTGTCGCTGAGGGACTTACTCTTGGTTGTGTGGGACTTACTTACTTGTCTTAGGACCATACTTACTGAGTTAGTGAGGACATATTACTTCATTGTGAGGCATCTCTACTTGGCCTGTCTGGAGCATCGACACCTACTTATGGTTATGACCGACTCTACTTGCGTATTGGTCTGGGAGCATTACTTACGTTCTGTAGGTTTGGGACATTGCTGTCTGATGGACATAACTTTACTTGGGCCTGTCATGGACCATTACTCATCCGTTGATACTTAGATGGATGATGGAGACATTACTTAACTTAGTTTTTGAGGGCCATTTACGGTAGTTGTGGGTGTGATTGCCTTAGCTATACTTCTGAGTTGGGAGGACGTCCTTAATTGGGGGCTTGAGTTGCCATACCTTACTTGGGTATCCTGTCGATCTACTGCCGCGGGCGCGTGGGGGGTCAGTACAATTCTGCGTCCTTGAGGGACATACTGAAATGGGGCGGTCAATTTCCCAATTGCTTGGTCACCGACTAGAACCTGCATAATATCCGCATGTAAACAAGTGCCTAACCAGGGAATGAAATAAAAGCTTAAGACGCAATCAATGTTTCCGTTAAGAAGAAAGTTTGGACGATTCATATTTTAGGCTCACCTCCGTCAACAATGTCAGTCAATTTGATTGCAGAAGAAGTCTAAGGGTTATTTAATGAGCAATATTGGGTGTCAGCTAACTTGAACTTAATAAAATATTGGCTAATATTTTCATTAGTGTTCCGTGTCACAGATTTTTTCTAGGTGTTCAAAGATTACCTAATTCACGTTAGAACTGATAACCAAGACACTGACTTCCTGACTGTCCACAGACATGGATTAATCAACTGAGCTGGATGAGTCTTCCCAGCACTGGGGGATGTGCCGATGATTGTATCTACTTTTATGCCTGTCAGGGACAACCTAGTGGAATACATATTCGCATTCCCTGAACGCAGGTCTCACTCATTGGGGTCATACGAGGCGGAAGTGCGCGGCAAGCGCACAGAAACCCAGAGCCCATCATGATAATCTTTTGTAACTAATTTGTGTTTTCTGACAAAACCACTTGGTGTTCGGGGTCAATGAATAAGAATTTTTCTGCATCAGTGGGTAGGCTACTCACAGTCTCCACATTGTGAGTTCCCCTACAAAACGTCTTTTCTTTTGATATGGAAACCCGGCCTCTAGTATCACTGATGTGTCAGCGTCTTCGGTGAGTTACTATGTAATTTTTCTCCAGGGGTCTTTAATACCCCCCTTGGGTGCCGTCTGGCTCTGTTCTCAAGCAGGGATAAATCCTGGCTATGACCTTTGGGGAGGCTGACATTTTAGCATGCTCATAAGATCTGGGTATCAAAACTAACACCCTACCATCACTGTCGCCAGGTCGATCCTTTTTGGTCATTCGTTTTTAAAAACATAATCACACATGTATATCAATATCATCCTAATCGCCACTATCCAGAGAGAACGCGGTGTATTGGGGATTGTATCTAATTCACATTGTTGATTTTGATATTTAGTTCCTTGTGTCTACATTATTTCACTCTCATATGTACAAGCTATCCTGTTGCTTTGTCTTAGGGTTAGGAGGCCTCTGCACTCACCATATTGGGGGCCTGAATGGTTGCCGCAATTTGCCGGCCATATCATGGACCCAAAGTGGTCCTATGGACCCCAGTCAAGTGCATTATCGCCACAACAACCATTGACCGAGCTTCCCCAAAATATGGGCCACCCAGCTATGGGAGAGGGGAGGATATGAGTTCTCTACCCCCTCCATCCTTCTAAAGATCGCCAGATTTAAGGGACTTCTATGTGAAGGGGGGTGTTACCCGGGAGAGCCACAGCCATCTTCAGATTATATTTTTGTTGAGGGATATGTAAGCGTTATTCGTTGTCTGTTCTTGGGGCCAATATTTAGGTATACGATTTATCTGCGAAAAATTCAAGGAAAGCATGGAGTCGTGAAGTGTGAGTTCGGTTGTGTAAATTAGTATTTCTTCGCTGATGGTGAGAAACACTTCTCCTTGCATTTTAAACATGATTTTTTCCGTTGTGCTAGTAGACACTTGTAATTCTATGACATAAAGAGAAAAGGGCTTTTGGAATTGGCCATGGGGGAAACATTGCGTGAGATCCGTACGTTTGTGCCATTTTTGGGTGTGCCACAAAAGTGTAAAGTCTTTATTTGGCAATCATCTTTGGTTTAAAATCGAGCCAACTCATATTTGGTGTTACTAAAAAAAAAAACAGTTTTGAAATAAACTGGTGGAGTTAAAAAATGGTCTTCTTTAGCCAAACCTATGAAAGTCTTTTTGTATATTCCTTGAGTGTTCTTCCAACTTCCCTGCCCATCCTCCATGGAACCAATCCTTTTAGGGTCACTAACTAGACCACATATATCATTCCTCATATCACTGGAGTAGCTGCAAGGAGAGACTTGGTGATGGGGGAGACTGATACTATGTGCTGTCCCCGCACAAAGAGTAATATTTGGGCACAGCTCCCTCCATACTGCTGCATATAGCGACTCCTACCCCGACTAAGTAACCTCTGGCTAGAAGAAGACAGCAGTTTGCAAATGCCACATAGTAGACTCAAATACTGCCCGAGTGATGGTTAAATTCCCGGTCGGCATTCCGAGATGATTTCCAGACTAGATTATGGATTTTCTCCTACTTTCTGGAGTAAGACAATTAAGTAATACAATGAAATCTTTTTTCATTCAAAAAGTTGCGAACATAGTGGTCAATAGAGACCAGGACATTCGAATGAAATTTACGTCTTAAACCAGGACCTTCCGAAATCTTTAGCAGGTGTTTTCACTTGTCGCGTTTATTTTTCCAAAGCTCAAAGTTTCAATCAAACAAAATTGTAAAATATAAAGGATCCAAATCACAGAGTTCAAAGCCGTTCATGATTTTATCAAGCTCTTCTGTCCCATAATACATGTTATATAGAATACAAGACGGTATACGGAAATGGAATATTCTCATTCCAGGGCATGTGTAACAAAGGGTGATTTGATGCATTACAAGTGAATAAAAGGAAAACGTTACATTCGGGTAGGGCCGCTTTGCGTTTTTTAAATAATATCGTTTATTAGCTGGGACTGATTTGTGATTTTACTTGTAATTTTTCCTTTAACAATTCCCGGTAGTAAATTCCATGAATCCAGCTAATGCATAGACAAAATGGGTCCTTAAATAGAAGTTAACTATGTAATTAGCTTGTTATTCTAAAAATTTTGCTCCCCTTGTCAGACAGAAAATGCTTGTGGACACACAGTGGGGTTCATTACGAAAGGGTCCGAATACGCCGCACTTTCCTGGTTTCCCGACATATTTCCGGTTCGCACCAAATTTCCGCCTGGGATTTGGCGGCACGAGGTGTCGATTGTGGTTGCAGAGCATCGGCGGTCGCTTTCACGGGACAAATCAGAAGTGGTGCCGCGGACACCCGGGCGATTTTGGAAAAAACGCAGAATTTGCAAAAACCATTGTGTCGCAAGATCAAGAGCTCACTCACATACCAGGCACGGAAGATACGAGGTGACTTTCCCGTGACCTCTGGCGGCAGCAGCCCGACCTCTGCTGGATATCGGTTTTTGGGCGCGTTACCGACCCTTATGAATCCCGGGCAGACCCAAATCCTCGCCAGCAACATCGCTGGCGGTCTTTCGTACTTGCACCTTTGTAAGTTAAATGTGCCCCAACTAGTGAAGAAATTAAATGCAATGGCCCTTTAATAATCGTTAAAATTTCCTCTCACGTGGAGAAGACACAGGACAGAACTTGTACCACTGTCATGTCCACTAATTCACATGTCCTGCACCCTGCTCCGGGCAGGTCTTTTGATCAACTAATTGTTTCCGTCCGCGTGCAACCCGTCACGCAACCCGGCCGCTGAAAAACCTCTTGTAAAGACCTCTAAAGTCTATGTTTTGTTTTGGGGCATCCTCACTCCGCTTGCGGCGGTTCTTTTTGATCCCTCAATCCAGACCTTACCTGGATTTGGCTTCTCTTCAGCCAACCCATTGGAAGGTTACAAAAACAAATCGGAACTTTTGATGACTCGCCCACACGAACAGAAATAGCACATACGCTCTTTGCTCAAACTGTGGGATTTCACGCATGCCGGGAATGGGTGTTTGTTTTACTTTCTGATAATGTAAAGTAGCGTCTATTGGACTCTATACAGCATGGTGGGACAATACATGACTATGACTGACATCCTTACCATATTGCCATAGATAAGTAGCCACGTCTAACAACACTCACTCCGGCCACTTTATTAGGTCACCTGTCCAACTGCTCGTGATTACGAAGCTTACTTTCTAATACACGCCAATCACAGTGGGAAAATGGTGGCAACTCAGTGCATTTAGGCATGTAACATGTCGTCAAGAACAATCTCCTGCATTTCAAACCGAGGCATCAATTAGGAAGAAATAGTGATCTTGAGGCCTATTGAACGTGCGCATTGTATTGGGGCCACGAAGGGCTTGGTCTGTAGTATTTCTCAGAAACCTGCTGTATACTAGCTGGGTTTTTCACGCACAACCACTCAGGGTTTACAGAGAATGGTCCGAAAAAGAAAAAACATCCAGTGAGCGGCAGTTGCTCGTGGCAGGAAACATGCCTTTGTTGATGCCAGAGGTCAGAGGAAAGTGGGCAGACTGGTTCGAGCTGATTAAAGGCAACATTGACTTAAATCGCCACCTTTTCCCCTTAAACCATTGACAAATGACCACGGTAGTGACAGAAGTAACTGTGCTGTTCTGAATCGCACGTTCGTACGTTTGCGAAACTTCTGAGGCGATGGGCTAGCAGCCTCAGAAGACCACACCGGGTCGCCCTCCTTTCAGCTAAGTAACAGAAACTGATGCTACATCTTGCCCACTTTTGACCGCCGCCTCATTCCTACCTTTGTTGCCCAGTTCTCCCATTGTATAAGAACACACATTCCTCGCCCTTTAGTTGCCTGGATTGTTCTCTGTCCTATAACTGGAATGAAAGTGTCTTCATATCGTAGTAATCCCTGCCAATATTGCCGCTGAGGTTCTTAGGATAGAGACGGTTACTGGTAATCCAACTCCCCGGCAGCTTTTCGATGGTTCTTCCAATACCCGTTATAGTTTGGATGATAGGGTCAATTTGGGGCTTGTCAACTGAACGATGAAAGAGCAATGGATTCCAATCCGCCTTGTATCACGTTTTCAGCAGCTGGTGGTGGTGGTTCATGGTGTGGGGAATATTTTCTTGGCACTCTTTGGGCCCCTTGGTACACGCCACCTCCTATCCTGAGGTATTGTTGCTGGGGTGAACGCATGGTCCCATTCTCCTTTATGACTCTAACAATTTACCACAACATCTGATGGCTAGCGTGTTCCAGCAGGTCATTAATGCGCCATTGTCATAAAGCTGAACCTCTCAGACTGGTTTCTTTCTGATTGAAATACAGTGACAATTACGTTCAACATGTACCAAACCCGTTACTATCAATGGTAGCGGTGTACCAAATAAAAGTTGTCTGTCGCCGCGTGAGTTTGTAATGTAAAGATACAGCGGTTATTCTATAGGTGCATTTCAGTGAACCTTGGTGAGGCTCCCTTCTTAAGCCAAACAATACTGAGGAGACCCAATCAGTCGAAACATGTGCTGGGCTACAGTCTTGGGGAGTCTCCTGTTCCTTCGGAATAGATATAGTTGTTTGGATTTAATCTATCTATTCCAGAAGGAACAGACTCCCAACTGTAGACAGCACTGTTTCGACCTGATTGGGTCTCCTCAGTAATTGGTTTGGCTTAAGAAGGGAGGTATCACAGGTATGAAATTCTTATAACTCTATCTTTTACACTCACCGGCCACTTTATTTGGTACACCATGCTAGTAACGGGTTTGAGTACAGTGAACTCATTGTCATGTTCAAGAAACCAGTCTGAGATGATTCCAGCTTTATGACATGGCGCATTATCCTGCTGAAAGTAGCCATCAGATGTTGGGTACATTGTGGTCATAAAGGGATGGACATGGTCAGCAACAATACTCAGGTAGGCTGTGGCGTTG